>CM038793.1:208009061-208566398 GCA_021764765.1 Vicia sativa
AAGAGCCATTTTACTAAAATAAATAGCGAGAAAATGAAAACCAATCTTGATGTACATTATGAAATATTATGCCATGAATGCAATGTTTATGCAATGCAACGCATTTTCAAGGACCTTAGGAATTTAAATTTGTTTAAACAAACATGAGCGGACATTTATTAGTTCTCTTTTTATTCTTTTCTTTTTAAGTACAAAAGATAGTTCGAGAAAAAAGAAAGCAATCCTAAAACTGGGTCTCCATGGGCGCTTCTCTTGGTGTTGAAGTAGGCGTTGATATTTGCTCCTCGTGAAGTAGCTTTGTCAACTCTAGTACCTTCTTCCGCTTGCATAGCTGCTTCAATGTGTCCATTTCTTCTTTAAATTTGAATCTAGGATCTCTTCAAGTCTTCAAAATCGGTAGGCATGTCGGGATGGAGAGCAGTTATAAGTCGTCACCTATAACAAGTTCCATAATTCTTGGTAGAGTAGAGCAGTGACGGCATCATGAGGTTTGAGCTCGAGCTCGCACCCATTTAGAGTAAGGTTCCCAAGGAATGGAGTTTTGGTGCCCCAAAGTCTTGAGTATCGGTCTTGCTACCATGCCCCAGCGTGTATGAACCTTATTCATAGTCGGAGATCGTGGTTGTAGTCGAACACAATATCTTGGAAGCGTATCATGAGGGACCATCTCTTGAGCATAACTTATTGTGTGAAATTTAGAAGGGTTATAAGTGATGCCCCTTATACCAAGTAGTACATTAGGGAATTCTCCATAGCAGCTCGATGGATGAAGTCGCTTTGGGGAGAAAAGACACAGCGAATATCGAATGAGAGAGTGACGTGGTCTTTGAGACCACTTCAATCGCGGTTCTTGGCGATGGAGGAGGTGCGAAATAAACCACACGGAAAGTAGCGGTTATACAACACATGATTTCCTTGTCTTTGATGATACAGGTGTGGAGAATGTAGGATATCTCAAGTAAAGTAGGCGCGAGATTGCAGTGAGGAATATCTTGATGGGTTGACATCTATGAATTGATCACGAGTTGAGGAAATGGAGCAACCATGGATTAACAAGGCGGATGTCTTGAATGCTTGAAACTCATAGCTTTGAGGAATTCTCGGGCTTTGTTTATTAGAAACTTAACAAGTAAACCCTTAACTCCATACGGTTTCCCAATTGGCTTCAATGTACGAGTGTTTTAGATATGCTTGATCGATGTCTTAGTACTTAGGGCCTTTTCTAAATTGGTGAATGACATTTGGTCAGAAATAAATTATCCCAGTAGCAGAGAACTCTTACGGTAGGAACCAGTGATAATGCAGGATGTAAAGCAATGGTGTTTCGGATCGAAGCTGGAATAAGGCGTGCATCATATCTTCTTCAAAATGGAGATAACTAAATTGACGGATAACCTGTCTTGACAAAGCTGAGCATGATGGGAATTTGAAACCAATTCTTTGAGTTGAGAAGGTATACCATAAGTTGATTCGGATAGTCTTTGAAGCCATAATCACTAAGAACAAAGATAAATCCCTAGGTCCTTGAAATAGTTAGAAATGATATGCAATGCGATGATATCATGATGTCATGTTTATGACAAAACGAATCACACAATAGCCCTAGGTTTAGGAAGCTTGCATGAGTATAGGTGTTTACCCATAAAAGTTTGAGTTGGTTCGTCTTGTCCTATAATAGTAACCGGGTTCTAGGAATCTCATATCATTGATCTTTCTAAATGAGCATTTATTTCAATCTGACTACCAAGTGGTGATAAGCCTATCCCAAAATTAAGTCTTAATGGTGTAACATCAGTGTCGGCCAACCTCGGTCTACACAAAAGCGACCATCTCACTACCCACAATATTATGGCCAATATGGGTGATTAAAGGTTCTAAAGTTGAGTTAGTCTTGATGACACCGAAGCCAAATACTATCCTCAACTTGGAAATGAAGAGTATCGGTAGAAAACAGGCGAACCTCAGACATGATAACTAGTATCAAAGGTAAGCCATCGAGCGTCTTTCCTGAGGGAGAAAGGAAAACATCGAGTAAACACAGAGAAATCGCTGTTATAGCAAGTGAAATCGAGAGAATCTAGGTAAGGAGTTGGTCACGAAGGGATTAGCACCCACGGCAGTAGTACTCTCGGTATCCACTTTCTACCAATAAAGGGTGTGTTATATCTATGTAATCGCTAATCATGCATGCAAGGAAAAGAAAATAAGAAACCACGGGAAAAAGAAGTATTTACAAAGTTTGCTAGTCCGAGCTCCGATGACAAGATACTACATATTACATGCGATGGGAAAGTCGAGGCCTTGCGTGGTTAAACTCACTTGTTTTGGTGTGTTTTGTGTTTTTACTTGTGAAGGTTTTAAACCAAAAAGAGCGTAGTGAAAGAGTTGGTGTTGGTTGGTTGTTTTACCTTTGAGAAGGAGTTTAAACCATTATTAAGTGTTTTGAGTTTGAAAGGAAAAACAAGTTTTAGTTTAATCACATACAACATGAAAAAACTAGCAAGGGTTAGACCTATGGTTTGGGATGTAAGAAATCTCTACCTATGTTGACATACAAGGATGAATCTAATGTCTGAGCCAAAGAACTAAACCTAACCAAAGGAACTGCGAGAAACAAACGAACAAATATACGGATCCTGGTAGAATTGCTAAGCGGGTCTTTAAATAAACGAGAGGGTTCTGAACATGCTTTCGACTCGGAAGCCCCATCATGCATCTCTATTCCTACTTCTCATGGCAAAGAAAAGCTGTAAAGCCCTACTTCTCATGATATCTAGGAAAGTTGTGAAGAATGCGGTGGCAGTGTGCTTGAGTACCAAGCGGATATAGAAGTCCAGATGAGCGGCGGCTAATGAAATAATGGGAATACTTAAATCTGCCGGTCATGCAACAAAAGTAAGGTGAGAATCGCTCAAAACATCGAAACAGCGAATGCGTGTCGATCGCATCCAGAGCGACAATGCACCTGAGCGGAGATGGGCAAGACACAAGATAGAAATGATGTGCGTGGGTTATAAACTCACAGAACCTGCGAAGGGAGTTAGACCAAGCAAATGATGGAAAAGTGTGCGAATACGGAAGAAGCAGAGCATATGTATGCGTCGTGTGTCCATGAGAAATGGAGTCATGGAACAGCGACAAGCATGGCTAAGGTATTGCTTGTTCACCATCGAGTCGAAAAAATAAAAAAATAAGACCCGGAGACTTAGCTTAAGCCTGATATCACGCTAAGCGGCGTCGATCAACACAAAAGTTAGAACATTTGGCGCTTAGCGGCATACAGACACGGTAAAGCGACTTATCTGTTTCTTGAGAAAAATCGGGTTTGATCCAGACCACTGTTTATGATGTTTCATGCAAGAATTCGATCCGTGTCGTTGGGCAAAATCCAATGAATGAGGAGCTAAATGAGCGTGCATGGAATGCGAATCGATCGATAAACCAATGTTCATAGCAAAGTAACGAATGAACATGCAAGGAATAATGAATCGAGCGATAAAACCAATGTTCATAGCAAGTAATGCATGAACATGCAAGGAATACAATCGAAATCGATAAAACCAGTGTTCAAATACATGAAAATGAATGAACATGTGAGGAATGCTGTCGAAATCGATAAAACCAATGTTCAAGTACATGTGAAAATGAATGAACATGTGAGGAATACTAAATCGGAATCGATAAAACCAATGTTCAAATGCATGAACATGTGAGGGTGCAAATCGAAATCGATAAAACCAATGTTCAAACACATGTGAAAATGTATGAACATGTGAGGAATCTCGTCGAAATTGATAAAACCAATGTTCGAACACATGAGGAAAATGCATGAACATGTGAGGTCTGGAATCAATCGATAAAACCGATGTTCAAATACATATGAAAATGCATGAGCATGCGAGAATAGAATCGAAATGATAATTCCAGTTCATATACATAATGAGGAAAGTTAGTCATGGCCTTTGGGTTCTCTTTCAAAGTCTAGGTGACATTAACCCACCGAGCACTTGGAATGCACATGCAGTTTATGCATAATGCACTAAATGCTTGGATATCTACATGTTGAATGCAAATTATGCTTTGAATCATCATTGAATCAATGGAATTGATCGAAGATAATCATTCACAATGCATGAATATGTGATAGATGGTGCAACATGTGAGTTTATCCTATGAACAAGAAAACAAGTGCACAAGTGTATGCTCATGCTATGAGACAAATCAAACTCCGACACAAATAAGGCGGCAAAAATCTATTCAAATCCGGAAATTCAAGAATGCAAATCCTATAATCGGAATCTACGTTGAATTTGCATGTGATTCCGATGTTCAATTCAAGAAAAGTGAAAATCAGGAAAAAGCGACTTAAAATAAGTGCTTATTTGAACCTAACCTTACTTGGAGTTTGAGTCAAATTGAAGAGAATTCCTTATTGCTTTCTTCAAAGAAAATACCAAATCAATGAGAAATTGTAGATAATCTTGAATTGGACTTGAATCCTAGAAGAAGAGCTTGAAAACCATGGAAAATTGAAGAAAGATGAAGAAATCCTAAATCTTGAGGTTGAGGAGAAATCGAATCTGACCCGTTCCTTCCATGTCAGTGTGAGTAGAAGGAGGAAGATGATGTAGATTGAAATAGGAGCTTCTGATGAAGAAAAATCATCATTCGCGGGTCGCTTAGCATAGTAGCTTAAGCAGTCTGTCGAAAGCGAGTGGTGCGGTGGTGGGTGGCGGCTGTGGTGGTTGCTGGAGGAAAGTTGAAGTTTGAACTTTCTTGAGTTTTTGTGCTTTGGGATTTGAGAGAATGGGGTGTGTATGATAGTGGAAAATTAAGAAAATAGTGTGTTGTTGTAATTTGTGAAGAGGAAAATCTATTTATAGCTTTGGATCCTTAATCAACAAGCTAATCATGATTATCAAAATAATTTTATAATTAATCCAAGCGATGATCGTCTTGAATTGAGGTGGGATGTAAACAAAAAGTTAATAGAATGCAATTTTGCTTGAGTGAATTAAAATCTGACTTGATCCAGATGAATGGTCAAGGAAATGGAAATTTTGAAGTTTAAACATCGATTTGAACCAACGACACGTGCGAGAATTTCATTTGCGCTACTGTGGAGAAAATGCCTCGAGACGAGATCTTCGATCGGAATTGCACATGCATCTACAGGACATTTGAAGCTAACAAGATTTATGAACTTTTAACCCGGTCCCGTCCGTTTCGGTGAAAATCGAATGAGATATGATTTTTCGAACCCGGCGTATCGAGATGAAAATTGCTCATTTCGGCTCAAAATCAAACTCGAGAGAATAAAATTATAGTCCGATTGGTGGAGTTGGATCTCGAGTTGCAAATTGAAGTTGTAGAGGACCTTGATACGGAATTTTAGAAATTGGTCCCACTCGATTGAAACTTCCATCTAGAAAATAAAGCCTTTTGGTGATCAAAACCACAGTTCGACCTAAAATCGACTTGACATCTTTGGGAATAATGACTCCTGAGCCTTCCTCGAGATCCGTTCTCGACCTCCAAGCGAAAGTTGTGGATAACAATGAAGAATCATATACAGGTGCCCAAATGCCTTGCGAAACGAAATCCACTTTATTGAAATGAACTCTTTTTGGTGCCATTCGAAATATCAAAATCTGATACTCCTTATGATGAATACTATGCATGCTAATACATGTATTTTTATGCAATGGAATTATAAGCCAAAATAGTAACGAGGAAGGAGGGTAAATTTTGGGGTACAACTGCCCTATTGATCATCCTCGGGGCCTTGAGAGCAAGGTTGGCATGCCCTTGAGGGCGACAGTGTGAGGTGATTGACTCTGAAAATGGACTCGAAAATTTCGCTACAATTTTGATGTATCTGGAGGAAAAGATATGTTAGCGGAGCTTAGCGGGTCTGACGAGAAGAAACACAGAATAAGCGTTGAATCTGCGAGAAATAAGTGCGGTGTATTCTGGCCGGAAGAAGAATTAGCCTGCAATTCGATCCTGATGTCGGGGCCCGACATGCAGCGGAAGCAAAGACTGAATCTGTGAGCCGGACTAACTACATTTACAAGCGGATCGGGCGGATGTGTGATGCAGACGAGCAGGATTAGATTCGGAGGACAAAAACAAAGTATTCTTGTTCTCGAAAGACCCACGATGCCGGGGGCGGCATGCAAGTGGACATAAAGACTAGATACACCAAGTAGACTAGCCACATTTCTGGCTTGACTTGGGCGGATATGTGATCTACGAAGACAAAAGGTCCGACTAGGCTTTCTGAGACTCGAGAATCTTTGAACTACTACAGAGTTCCAAAAGAAACATGACCTTGGGAATGGGAATCGCGCACTTAAAGCTATTTCCTATGAGGATGTATGACTCGCTTGGGGAGTGTGTGTAATGATGCATGCTTGCAAGAAATATATAAAGTGAATGCAATAGGATCTCGGTAGGGGCCTAGGGCATTGAAACGCTGAAAACCATTCAAGCAAGGCTGATCACAGCTTGACATATGCATTGAAGACATGATGCCATATAAAAATTTCGATTAGACATCAAGTCAGCTAAGGAGTAAAGGAACACTGGAGAGATCTTCCACCGTTGCCCGTCATAATACGGGGACAAGATATGACCGGGGGAAGCCGAGTGGTCAGCGTGAGAGCATCACTCGGACTCCGAGGGAAGCAGGAGGAACACCTCGATTCTCTTTGGGAGAAGTCAATATACATTGGCTTTCACATATCGGGAATATTGTGGAGGCGAACCTCTTGGGGTAACCATTCGAGGTTGAGGATTTAAGCGACCTCTGCGAGGATAAAAAGTAGCACACTCGGAAATCACGATGGACGTCCGGGGGACCACTAGGAAGGATATGTCGGGACCCGTCTTGGGAATTTCCGATGAGAAGGATATGGCCGACCCATCTTGGAGGATAGCAGTCCGCTAGGAAAGAGGGACTCAGATAGGGATGGAGCTTGGGAGATCCTTTTCCAAGCGAAGCAGATCTTCTTGGGAGGCAGTTGGTGGGAAAGTATCGGAGAATCAGATCCATCTCGTTAAGCCTTAGCCGGACATCACGCATACAACGTTAAGCGGGTGACCACGGCATGACATAATGACCTTGGATGCCATCAGATCACTCAAACCTTAAGCAATATTCAAAAGTTTACAATCATGGCAAGCAACAATGCTTATATATGTAAAATTTTACCATAAAACTTTGAACAAATCGGTAAATGCAAGAAATTAATTGACAAGCGAAAACTCATTTTATTGATTGAAAGTGTGCACAGCAAATGGCGGTACAATAGGAAGCAACCCACGAAATGAGGCAATTAGAAAGTAAAAATAAGAGAAAGAAACTAAAGCATGGCAATGCGACAATGAATCCTCGATTGGTTTCACCTTTGTCGATCTTATAACTCATTTATCTCATCACTTTGCTTTTCCGAAAAGGTGATTGGCTTGATCTTTGCCCTTGGGTAACTCGAGATATTCTCACAATCACGACCAACGATCTGTATGTCTATGCATAGTATCTCTTGACTTCGTCAGCGTTCACGGGTAGTGGGAAGTCTTCTCCGTCCATCGTTGCGAGCATCATGGCGCCAGAAAAGACTTTCTTCGACGAGCGGCCCTTCGTAGTTTAATTGTCCACTGCTTGTAGATCTCCTTGGGGAAGGATTATCCTCTTTAGCACAAGATCACCGGGTTGGTAGTGCAGTAGTGCAGCACCACAACACAAAAGCTCTTCATTCTTTGTTGAGTACGTCCCTTGCCAAGCGGTATGATGACTTTCGTCAATGAAGCCACGGTGATCTAATGGTTACGCACCCACTCGTCTTCATGACTCGGTGTATCTTTCATGATTCTGCGAAGGGATCCGAACTTGATTGGAAAACACGACCTCCATGCCGTAAACGAGAAGCGGGTTGCCACTGTCGTCTGAATAGGTGATCTGTGACCATGCAAAGCGAAGAAGCTGACATCTCGTACCAATCTCGATGGGTTACTACCATTTTACACCAATCTTCTTAATATTCTTATTAAGCCACTTCAACGACTCCATTCATCTTGGAGATGCAGGGGCGGTGTGGTGCTTAATCTTGAAGGACTACATGAAAGCTCTTTCATCATCTTGTTGTTAAGATTAGACGGGTTATACATGATGATCTTGTCGGGACCATAACAGATGATGTTGTGAAATAAATCGGAAACCACTTGTTTGGTGGCGCTTGCATAGGGGCGCCGCTTCAACCCACTTGGTGAAATAATCTGTGCAACGAGAATGAAGCGATGTCCGGATTGAAGACCTGTTAGCTCAATCTTTCCAGGTCATATCGATGCCCGTAGCAAATGGCGAGGAGAGGTTAAAACATTCAAAGCGGCGGTGTACGTGCACTTTATGCGCATATGCTTGGCATTGTAACAAACCGAGCATAATTAAAACAATCAACCTCCATGTGGTTGACCGGTAATATCCACTCTGAATCTTTTTTAGCCGTGATGCGTAGCTGGAATGAGTTCGAATGAGCCCTCATGCATTTCTTGATGATCTTTGCGGCTTCATCTTTACCAACACATCAAAGCAACGACCCGTCATGATGTCTCATTGTCGACACACCATGGTTGAGGAAGAACTTGGCGAGAATCTTCTCGAAATTTCTTATTAGTTACTGAGCTTCTCCGGATACTCTTGGAGTCTCGAGATATGGTTTGACATCATAGAACCAAGGATTACCATCTTTCTGCCGCCCGATCTAAAACAAAGGTTAGCTCGTCAATCTACGAATGGTTATCAAAACGCTTCATTGGCCGTTTGACTTTAAACATGGATGCTAGAGTGGCGAAGCATCAGTGAGGTTGTTCTCTTCTCGTGAGATGTGATCGAAAGTGATTTCCTCAGTAAGGGATCAACTTCACACATCTGTGGGGAATCAAATTTGGGTGGCGGTCTCCCGATCTCAGATTAATGGCAAATCCAAGTGCGGAGTCTCAGTTACACTTTGGATGCAATTCTCGAATCAATTGTAAGCCTCGATACCAAGATACAAGCCTCATACTCATTACATATTATTGGTGCAATCAAAGCAAATTATTACGTGAGCGGGATATGATAATAGTCAGATGGTGATTCTTGCACCACACCATTGCCTAATGCATTGGGCTCCATCGAAAAGACCACTGGGATCCTAGTTCGGGTCCTGTCTTACGGACACAGGATGTTCAATCCGAGATGTACATTATATCCTCATCGAAATTCAAACCTCATCGGTGATAATCATCCCTTTGGTTGGTGGGCAGCGTAATGCCAACACACTACTCTTGATAGCTTTTTGGTAGTATATTGAATGTCATTTTTCATTAAGATCATTTTCCACAGCAATCCGACTGTCGAAAGCTGGCTTCTCGAATATGTACTGATCGGATCCATCTTGGATATCGACAACAGGTTGTGTGGTCAACATGTCTTGCCTCGGTCGGCGGCGACCAGCTAAAAACAACAAGTTTTCTCGGCGGTGAATATTTTGTTTCACTGTCGGTAAACTTTTTGTAGGTATATATTGCATACTCTTTTCGACCGTTCGTCATGTTAGCCTAACACGCACCCTCGAGCTTTCAAGCATCGAATACATGATCAGCGGCTTGCCCTCCACAGGCGGCATAAAATTAGGTTCTGAGATACTCTTTTATCTTATCGTCTGCGACTTGACAATCGTCATTCCATCGATCCTTTTAAGCAACTTGAAGATTGGTTCGCATGTGGCGATCATATGAGAGATGAATCTAGAGATGTAGTTTAACCTCCTAGAAAGCCACGAACCTCTTTCTGGGTTCTTGGTTGGGGCATTTCTTGAATTGCTTTCACTTTAGCGGATCGACCTCGATACCTCTTTTCGCTTACAACAAGCAACGACTTGCGGACCCGGCACTTGCCGACGTGCACTTGTTCGGATTAAATGCTAGTGCTGATTTCCTCGATCTATCAAACAACACGTAGGTGTGCAAATGTTCTTCTTCATCCACGAGATTTAGCAATATGTAAATGAACATACTTCAATCTCTTTATGGATCATATCATGAAAAGAGTTACCATTGCCGTTGGTAAGTTGCCCAGACATTCTTTAATCGAAAGGCATCACCTTGTGAAAGTACCCATTGGGGGTAATGAAAGTTGTTTGGCCATGTCTTTAGTGCCATCTTGATACGATTATGCAGGAAAAACCATCCATAAATGAAAACACTTTTGCATGAGTGTATTGTCACCATAATATCCGATATGGGGAGAGGAAAGTCATCTTCGGACTTGCTCTGTTGGATCCACATAGTCCAGCATTTCTAACCTTGCAGTCTTTCTTGGGCACGGGAGACAATGTTGGCAACCATGGGGGATAAGAAATGACTTTGAGAAAGCCCGCATCAGTACTATGGACTTCCTCTTTGATCTTCTTAGACATCTCGGGATGAGTTCTTGAAGTTTACATAGGAGGCATCCATCCCTCGAAAGCGACTTGTGCACCCAATATCGGTATCGACCCAGGCATGTCTTCATTAGACGAGGCGAAGATATCGGAATATTCTCGGAGTAGTTCAATCAATCTATGCTGCAACATCTTCCAAGCGGCCCCGATTTTAACCTCTCGACCATATCGGCGTGCCCATATTCACTTTCTCATCTCTTCACGATGCGGTTGGATAACCTTACTCCTCTTGCTCTAACATTCTTGCTATCTCTTTAGGGTTCCGATCTTCCTCACCCTTTGCTTGGCTTGGTTGATCGGATTATGAAGTCATAAAGAGTGATAAGCGGAGTCGTTATCAAAGGATCCATTAGGGTGTGGGATTATATACATGATTGACTTTAATGCCTATTTTAGTTTTTTAGATGATAAAGAAAAATAAACATACCATTTGCGTTCAAAATTGTGATGTAAAATTGAAAGAAAAGGAACAAAACATTTGAATGAAAAAGGCGTTCTTTATTTCTTGGTAAAAATGTTGCATATCAAATCAAAATGGCCACATATGATTCAACTTTGTACTTAGGCAGAACACGAGGTGCATGATAACATAAACAAAGAAAAATTACTCTTGACCATCGTGATTGGGACACGGTCTTAGGAGTCGGTTGTTGAGAGCTCCGTACCGAGGACATGGGACGGATCCACTTGTCAATGTCAGACTCGTTATCGAGAATCATCCACGCGTTTGCCGGAACGATGCCGGCGAAACTTCAGGGAGTAGCCAAGTTGGGTGCTTCGATCGTAGCGGGGCGAGTCAGCCAACCCGAACTTGTTGAACTTAGTGCTACCTCCACCACACAGCCCCTTGCCAGGCGACCCGGCCCTCGACCCGCTTTGCATCTTTCAAAGATGCCATGGAAGGTCGAGTTTGTCTTTCTTAACCTCCTTACATTTGAGGGTTTCGGCATGTGCACGTCTCGAAGCCTGAAGCGGGTCTCGTGAATCTCACCATCAATCTCAACTAACGGAAGGGCAAGATGGCTCACAATGTATTCTTGGACCACGGTGTGATGGTTTCCCTTGAGGGTATTTGAACCACGGTGAAGAGTTGATGTGACGCTCGACTTTGGATCCATGGACTGACTATGAGGCAACTATGCGAGTTGAATGTCCATGACAAAGAGATGTTGAAACAAAAGTTGAGGGCCAACTTTGATGGGAGATCCTTCTCCAGAAAGCAGATCGTCTTGAACCATCAAATGCTTTCAAAATTAGATCACTAGGGGCGGGTTCGAGACCTCCATAGTCAATCTTCATTAGAGAGGATTTGGGAATCACATTAAGCGAGGAACGATGTCGACCAACACGGGAGCGAATAATGCCCCGGCATTCCATAAATATGCAAGGCTACTGTTATGGTTCACAGCGAAGATCACGGTCGGTAAAACCCGAGCCATTGTTTGGCGATATGCACACACACATTCTCAAATTGTCCAACGAAATCTCTTGCGGCACAAAGCGGTGCTCAGACTTCATCAAGGCATTCGCGGTGCACTTGAATCTCGAAGCAAAGAGAATAGAATTTTAGCAGTTGTGCGAGCGGTGATCAATCACGAAAGTCACTCTTGCGGATAAACTTCATAATATCCTCTATCCTTCTCTAGATCGAGTTGGCATTTTGCAGTCTGGTTGCTTCATAGGTTGCTTGCCCAACTTTGCGTGTCTTGCAGCCAGTATTCTTCGGATCGGAGAAAATCATGCCCGGGTCGCGCCACTACTTCGACAATATTATCGTGTGGCAACATCGACATCACCCTTCTCAGTTGGGAAGAGACATCTTCTGTTTCACCCCATGGTAATAAACATCCGATCCGTAATGCCATGGCACAACTTTATCACTTTAAATACGGCAAGGACGGGGCTTGGTAATTGCTGGGGAGCAGACTTTGTAGGTGCGGATATCACGATTGGGTATAAAGGAATGGTAATCACAGACCTGACCGTGTCTCAACCTTCTCATCCTTTCGACACGATCAAATTACAGCTGACTATCATCCATCAAACTGAATACCGGACTTTCAAATTTGCAGACCATTGAAGCGATGTTCACACCTATCAGGCGAACTTGACAGGAAGACACCTCTTTCAATGAGATACTTCTTGACAAAAGGCAAAGGTGTTCTCACGAATCAACATTCATGATCGATTAAGGATCCCCCATCTTCCATCACGGCTTGAACAACCCCAGCGGACGCCGGGTTACGGGTGACATGGGTCAATGACACCGAGCCTCTAATTCAATGGTCTTTGAATCAATGAGGTCTGCACCTTGCATTTGAATGCATAACAATTCTGATGCTATGCCCCAGGTTAGGAATGAAACTCACAACTAGCATTGGCATCATAATTTTGGGCCCTTATCGAGGGAGGAGGTGCAAATCACGGGCTTGGATAACTAGCTTAAGGTCGTTCAATGGGACAAACAAACACGAATAACTCAAAGGAATAGCATCAAACCTCCTAGGAGCCGGTTCTCTTGTTGCCTCTGATTAACGTCACGGTGCTTGCTTTGAATTTGAGGTTGAGAAGCGGATATAGTCAACACATTGACTGAGCTTTTTCCTTCCCCGTATCTGACTGGCCTCTCCCTTTCCTTCTTGGGATAACCCTTGTATTCTTTCTTAGTTAGGAAGAGCTTCCTTCAATCTCTTTGGATCTTAGGACTTGACCCACTCTCGATCCGTTCACCATATTGGACCATCTCGGTAAAGCTTGCGGAATCTTTGCATCAACATAGTAATGTCCGGGATGGAAATCTTGGTGAACATATTAATCATTCCAGCTCGACCATGGGTGGTTAAACTCTGGCGACAAGTTCTCTCCTTACATTACTCTTTGAATGTTTGCCCGACTTACGAGACAAACCCAGCGGTATTGTGTGCGATTGGGAGCCATATCGATGTTGAGCCGATATTGCTTTGGAAAAAGCATTCACAAAGATCACATGTGTCTGATATACCTCGTTCCGGATGCATATACCACTCTAAAGATGCCCCAGGTAAGACTCTCTTGGAAGAAGTGCCATGATCTTTCATCTTGATATAAATCGCCATCTTGAATCTGCGATGATATGAGTTTTGGGACAAGTTGCCCCATTGTACTTGTCAAACATGGCACTTTGAACTTGAGGAGGGGCCTACGCTCGAGGTGCAAACCCAAATCGAGACAAATCCGGCCAGGATAACCCGACCCTCAATGACCTTCAAGTTCTTCCGTAAGCGGTACTGTGGTCATCTGCGGGGAAGTCGACTTCGCTGCCATTCACAGAATAAGCTTCTTCATTAAGATCAAAATCGGTAATACGAGCGAGGGCGACCCGAACACGATGCCCAAATCCCATCATCGAAAGAGCGCCTTGAGGTGGAGTAGGAGGTGGAGGTGGACAGAGCGGTGAGATGTACACGGGACCACAAGGTGGTCGTTGACACCAATCAGCATGTGGCTTCAAAGCGGGGTGACCCACGGAAGCATCGTCGAGCGGATGCGTCGACCTTCCTCCTCGGCAAGTCCTCTCGACTAAAGCCCTCGACTCTTGCCACGATTCATATTGGTGATGACTTCCATGAATTGGGTCATCTGCGCCTCATCTGCGCTTTCATCGTGGCCGTATACTTTGATTGTTCCATCTATGGTTTCGTTGCTCACGAGTCAGATGCTTGGTGGGTTCTGATCTTTGCTAAATAAAAGCGGAAGCCAGGATGAGGAACTACTGAACAAGACCATTATGCATGGCATGTATATATGAATGATATGCATGTTATGCACGTTATGGAATATTTGAACATTTCCGGGACTCTTAACACTTTGACTCGAGCTTTAGGTTTAACAAGATAATGAATCTTTGAAAAGTCTAATATCATTAGATCAAAGAAGATTACAAGCATTTGAATCAACTATTTTTTTTAATCATGAAAAGGAGTAATCCATCAACAAGCGATGGTGATTTCGCATCGACAAATAAAGCATACATCTAGACATTAGACATAGGAAAACCCTCGCCTCTAGTGCACTCGATTGAATCTTGAAGCGTTCGATTCTCCAACGGCAAGGTACAATTGAGCTTCTTTCTCTTGGATACGAGTTCATTCACCACCAACGATTATGCATTTGTTTCTTCAAGTCTTGATTTGAGCACGGTATTTCTTTCGATAACGACCTTTGATTGCTCTTCCATGGGAGCGGAGAAATCTTCATTGGACCTCTTCTTGGTTGAATCGGATACTTCCCCTTTGAAATACTTGAGCTCGTGAGCCAGCTGGTTCTTTATACGAGTTGCAACAGACAATTCACCGCTAATGTCTCCTTTTACGCAAGCAAAAGGCGATTACGAGCAAGTACACCTTTCATAATCCTTTAGAAACTACATCCAATTGACTACGAAGGATAAAAAGTTGTTGCTCGGTGAGGAAGGCCAGCAGCGATCACTATTCTTGTCTTTGATCCATTGGATGTAAGAAGCATAGGCCGTAAGTCTTTCTTACCAAAATATTGACCACCTTGAAGGCGACTTTTCCATGCTTGAATAGCTTTAGTCATCATCCGGTAGCATCGGGCACATCATAATATAGAGATTCCGCCCATAACTACGTCAGGAGGCCCAAAGCAAGCATAACCCAATTTGTCTCCTGACAAGTCGGATTGTAATTACCTCCCCTTATTCCCAGAGAGACATTAGGAAAGCTTCCGCAATGAATTGATCTTCTCACACTCCATCTTGGACATCTCGCGTCGACTCGATTGATATCATTGGGATGTGAGGCCCGTCAGTCTAGGAATCCACCTCATGGTATCAGAGTGTCAACAAAAACACCGTTTGGAAGAAAACCACGAAACCAATGATATAACTGTGGCATGACAATTCAACTCCACCTTTGCCTTTGAAGCTTGGATTGAAGAGGTGATAAACATCTCTAGCAAAGTCGGAGCAGGATTCATTTGGATGAAAATAGAGATGGCATTCATGTCGACAAATTTTGGCTCATTAGGAATAAGCACGTCGTGAATCTGACTAGAGAGGCGTTGAAGCCTTCAATCCTTTTGACAAATTTGGCGTTACCCTCCAGAAGAAAGCCCAAATGAAAGCCTTTCATGGCACCCTTGCTCGCGACATTGGCGGATACCAGTTTTGCAAATGAAGAGGCAATTTGATCGTCATCGGTCGGTCTCTCCGTAGAGGCATGGAAAGGCACATGGTGCAAGATAGGAATGTAGGATACTAGAATACTCTTCCAATAGGCATCAGCAGATAATCAAAATACAAACACCTCGACTCACGGTCGTAGAGGCGGAAAAGGGCTGGGCAGTCCTTGTGTCGGTCGAAGGAGATTTCAACCACATCAGTTCTTCCATAATCCAGGGTAAATGTGAGAACGTTCTGGTGGAGACCTGTTGGCAAGCAAAGGAGATTCTTGAGGAGGGGGGCGGGAAATTTGTACCTTTGGATGGCGTCTCGATTGTTCTTCTTTCATTATCCATCTTCCAAAACAACGAGCAAGCTGGACCCCAAGGTAAGAAATCACGGAAATAACAAATATGCATGTTAAAAATATGCAAAGTTAAATAATTTCATGAATGCAATGTTTTTTGAATCATGTATCGTGTTTATCGGAACCACTTGTAATGGACTCTCGGGATAAGTATCAAATGCGAAACTTGTCCACATGACAAGATGTCAAATAGAGCTGGATACAGATGTCACGAGTTCAAAGGTCAGAGCATCAATTTGAATCCATAGAAAATACGAGAAAATACGAGGTCACCATCAATAACAAAGTCACGGCGTGTAAGTCACCCATAGTCACTGCTTGATGCACTGTAGTAATGATATCATGACTCCGGTGATTCTAGACTCGGCGAGGGTATCCACGATGATAGTCAGTCGGCGATCCTTTATCGAGTGCTTGACGACTACACAGCGAGGGGTGTAGGGCGGGAAACCGCCGTCAATCGAATCTCGTCGACTTGGTACTCCATGCCTCCTGCGCACCAGAATCACGGGACTCGACATGGACATCAATCTAGCCTATGTGTCATGCCGTGGTAGTTGGCCTTTTACCTCAAGTAACACCCGGATCAAGAGATAACCCGATGCAATGACGGTCGGATCGGGATATATGAAAGCGATAAATATGCCACATAAAATGCAATACAAACATACAAAAAGGATGATAAAGCGATAAAGTAGATAAACACCAATAGACATGAAAAGAAAGCTAGGATGACTCTAATCGGACCAGGCCAGTCAGTGCAATACAGTCTGATGGGGTCACCGGTGAAAACAAAGGAACCTCAGACATGATAACTAGTATCAAATAGAGTCTCCATCGAGCGTCTTTTATCTCACGAGGGAAAAGGAAAACATCGAGTAAACACAGGGGAAATCGCGGTCCTATAACCCGTGAAATCGAGAGAATCTAGGTAAGGGAGTTAGTTCGGCGAAGGGATTAGCACCCACGCCCATAGTACTCTCGGTATCCACTTTCTACTTCTAGCTAAAGGGTGTGTTATATCTATGCTTAATCGCTAATTATGCATGCAAAAGGAAAAAGAAAATAGAAACCACGGGAAAGAAGGAAGTATTTTTAAAGTTTGCTCGATCGAGCCCGTGACAAGATGCCTCGTATTCCGTGCAATGGGAAAGTCGAGGCCCGTAGTTCGGCTCACTTGTTTGGTGTGTTTTGTGTTTTTACTTGTGAAAAGGTTTAAACACAAAAAGAAAAGCATAAAGGCGAAAAAGAGTTGGTGTTGGTTGGTTGTTTTACCTTTGAAAAGGAGTTTAAACCATTATTAAGTGTTTTGAGTTTGAAAGGAAAAGCAAGTTTAGTTTTAATCACATGCAACATGCAAAAAAACTAGCAAAGCAAAGGGTTAGACCTATGGTTTAGGATGTAAGGGAATCTCTACCTATGTTGACATGCAAAGGATGTGAATCTAATGTCTAGGCCAAGAACCAAACCTAACTAAGGGAACTGCAAAACAAACAAACAAATATACACGGATCACAGTAGAATTGCCCTAAGCGGGTCTTTAAATAAACGGAGGGGTTCTGAACATGCTCCAGCTACGGAAGCCCATCATACATCTCTATTCCTACTTCATGGCAAAAGAAAGTAAAGCCCTACTTCTCATGATATCTAGGAAAATGTAAGAGAATCACGTAAGCAGTGTAGCAAGTACCAAACGGATATAGAATCCGATGAGCAACGCAAGCTAATGAAATAATCCGGAATACTTCAAGTATTGTAGTCATGCAACAAAAATAAACCGGTGAGAATCGCTCAAAGCATCGAAACAAGCGGAATACGTGTCGATCGTCATCCGAGCGACAATGCACAGACAGGGTAAGATAAGCAACACAAGATAGAAATGATGTACGTGGGTGTACAAACTCAACAGAACACTGCAAGAGTTAGACCCAAAAAGCAAATGATGGAAAAGTGTGCGAATCTGGAAAGAAACGAGCCGCATATGTATGCGTCATGTGTCCCTACAAGAAATGAAGTGCAAACAGCAGCCAAGCATGGCTAAGGTGACTGCTGCTCACCATCAGAATCGAAAAAATCAGAAAAAATAAACTAGAAGACCGCGCTTGATATACAGCATGCGCTAAGCGTCGGTCAACACAAAAGTCGGAACATTTGGCGCTTAGTGCGCCTGACGCGCGACACGCGACCTCTGAGAAAAATCAGTTTTCGATCCGAACCACCTGTTTATGATGTTTTCATGCAACAGTTCGATCCGTATCGTTAGGCAAAAATCCAGCAATGAATGAGAGCTAAATGAACGTGCATGGAATGCGAATCGATCGATAAAACCAATGTTCATAGCAAAGTAACGAGTGAACATGCAAGGAATGTTGAATCGAACGATAAAACCAATGTTCATAGCAAAGTAATGCATGAACATGCAAGGAATGCAAATCGAAATCGATAAAACCAATGTTCAAATACATGTGAAAATGAATGAACATGTGAGGAATGCAAATCGAAATCGATAAAACCAATGTTCAAGTACATGTGAAAATGAATGAACATGTGAGGAATGCAAATCGGAATCGATAAAACCAATGTTCAAATGCATGAAAATGTGAGGAATGCAAATCGAAATCGATAAAACTAATGTTCAAACACATGTGAAAATGTATGAACATGTGAGGAATGCAAATCGAAATCGATAAAACCAATGTTCAAACACATGAGAAAATGCATGAACATGTGAGGAATGCAGATCGAAATCGATAAAACCAATGTTCAAATACATATGAAAATGCATGAACATGCGAGGAATGCGAATCAAAATGATAATTCCAACGTTCATATACATAATGAGGCAAGTTAGTCATGGCATTTTGGAGTTCTCTTTCAAAGTATCTAAGTCAAGCATTAACACAAACACTTGGAATGCAAATGCAACAAGTTTATGCATAATGCACTAAATGCTTGGATATCTACATGTTGAATGCAAATTATGCTTCGAATCATCATGAATCAATGGAATTGATCAAGCTAATCATTCACCAATGCATGAATATCACGATAGATGGTGCAACATGTATGAGTTTATGTCCTATGAACAAAGAGAAAACAAGTGCACAAGTGTATATGCATGCTATGAACCAAAATCCAACTCGACACAAATAAGGCAAAAATCGATTCAAATCAAGAATTCAAGAACGCAATCCTATAATTAGAATCTACATTGAATTTGCATGTGATTTCAGTGTTCAATTTCAAGAAAAGCTTAAAATCAGAAAAACAGCTTAAAATAAGTGCTTATTTGAACCTAACACTTACTTGAACTTGAAGTTTGAGTCAAATTGAAGAGGAATTCCTTGTGCTCTTCAAAGAAAATACCAAATCAATGAGAAATTGTAGATAATCTTCAGAATTGGACTTGAATCCTTGAAGAAGAGCTTGAAAACCAATGGAAAATTGAAGAAAGATGAAGAGAAATCCCTAAATCTTGAAATTGAGGAGAAAATCAAGATGCAGCCGTTCCTTCCATGTCAAGTGTGAGTAGAAGGAGGAGAAGATGATGTAGATTGAAATAGGAGAAGCTACAATGAAGAAAAAATCAGCATTCGCAGGTCGCGCTTAGCGCGCGGTCTGTGAAAGAAGCAGGTGGTGCACGGTGGTCCGGTGGCGGCCTGTGGTGGTTGCTTGGAGGGAAAGTTGAAGTTTGAACTTTCTTGAGTTTTTGTGCTTTGGGATTTGAGAGAATCGGGGTGTGTATGATAGTGGGAAATTAAGCAAATGAGTGTGTTGTTGTAATTTGTGAAGAGGAAAATCTATTTATAGCTTTGGATCCTTAATCAACAAGCTAATCATGATTATCCGAATAATTTTCGCAATTAATCCAAAACAGCCAAATCCGTGCGGAATTCGGAGTCGGGATGTAAACAAAAAGTGTCCGGAATGCAATTTTGCTTGAGTGAATTAAAATCCTGACTTGATCCGATGAATGGTCAAGGAAATGGAAATTTTTGAAGTTTCAGCATCAATTTTGAACCACTGACACGTGCAGAATTTCATTTGCGCTCTGTGGAGAAAATGCCTCAGACGAGGATCTTCTGATCAGAATTTGCACATGCGCATCTCTGGGACATTTGAAGCTAACAAGATTTATGAACTTTTAGCACCGGTCCCGTCCCGTTTCGGTGAAAATCGAATGAGATATGATTTTTCGAACTTCGCGTATCAGATGAAAATTGCTCAGCTCAGCTCAAAAATCAAACTCAGAGAATAAAATTCTGGTGCCGATTGGTGGAGAGTTGGCTCTCGAGTTGCAAATTGAAGTTGTAGAGGACCTTGATACGGAATTTTAGAAATTGGTCCCGCTCGATTCCGAGCTTCCATCTAGAAAATAAAGCCTTTTCGGTGAGCCAAAACACACGGTTCAGCACAAAAATCAGCTTGACATGCTGGGAATAATGACTCCTTTGAGAGCCTTCTTCACAAGATTCGTTCTCGACCTCCAAACGAAAGTTATGGATAACAATGAAAGGAAAGTGCCCGTCGAAAATCAATAGAAAATACCCAAGGAGATGAGAGATACGCCTTCTGGAGTGCCCAAAATGCGCCGAAACCCGAAATCCACATTATTGAGAAATGAGCTCTTTTTGGGTGCCATTCGGAATACCCGGAATCTGATACTCCTTATGATGAATGCTATGCATGCTAATACATGTATTTTTATGCAATGGAATTATAAGCCAAAAATAGCGCAGGAAAGAGGAGGGTATATTTTGGGTACAACATCAGGACATCCAAAGTGTCACACTAACGTAGCCATCATGTTGACCGTTTCGGTATACGCCTAACGGTCGCGACGATCTATTGCTACTTACCTAAGGAAACCTGGATCCGGTTGTAGAATCCCCCATAATTATAATACCCAAGCAACCCTTAAAGTAAAGCATACAAGTAAAACAGAAAGCAGTAAAGTGATCTAGAAATCCCTAAGGTATTCTCTCATTAGGGTGTTTCCCCAGCAGAGTCGCCAGTTCTGTAATACGGTGAACTGACTTTGAGATTTATTTTGCTTTTTATCGCAAATGTGCGGATAGCAAGAGTCGACACTGACTTTTCTTTTATCCAATTAAGGGAAGGTGAAAAGAACAGGAAAAGACCTTCGTTAGATTCCGAGTAAGGGAGAAGGTTATGAAAAGGAAGGTATTAGCACCCTTTCCATCCGTAGTTATCTCTGGCTCTTAGTTGCTTTAGCTCACTTAAAAATGTTTTCGTGTGTTTGACAAAAATGTTTTGAAAAAAGGCATTTCGCTTTGACTTTGTAATGATTCATGTGGGAATGTATACAAAGTGTTCGGAAATGTTTCGTTTTTGAAAAGTGTTTGAACTTTGACAAAAGTGTGTGGTGTAAAAGTATTTTGTTTGAGCAAGCAACTAAAGTCTTATTACCTACTCGGAATGGTCGTTTTCGTGTTGTTTCGTTCCTTTAGAATAGTGCTATCCATACCATTAGTTGGTAGGTAACCTTATTCGTTGGATGTAAAGGGACATTCGAAGGGACATCGGATGGTCATAGAAGGCAACTTGTAAATATCCTAGCACATTCTAAGGGCGATCATCACTTTTCGTAGGCAACAATCGGGGCGAGATCATGTTTTAAATGGCGACATCGTGGGTCTATGATCTTTGTATCGAAGGGACTATGATGATATGTTTGTAGCAACGCTAGGATACCCTACGTTCGAGGACTTGACCATTTATTCGAAGGCAACGAGAGAGAATACTCTAGGGGGTGCATGTGTGAAAAGAGTGTGTCAAATTCAGATATGTTATCTTGGAATTAGAAGTGATCTATGTTCGTTTTTATCCTGCCATACACGCCTAGTTACTAGCAGTTTATAGGGTGCGGAAAATAAATTGCGGAAAATAAAGTCCTAGGCTATTACATGGCTTTGGGACAGTTACATAATAGGAGTGCAGAAAGTAAAAGTCCTAATTAAACTATTACATCCCAACGGCAGTTACATAATATTGAAAAGAAAAAAACGAGAATAATAGTCTGAAACGTTACAACCTGTAAACAGATACATAATCGGAAAATATAAGAAAACTCGCATAAGAGAAAAATGTTAGCAAAAATAAGATTTTTGAATGAGGAAAAAGATTTTAGGTTAGTAATGCTGATTAGATGATGAGATAATTTTTTGGATCGATTTTGATAATTAAAAGCAATTAAAAGTCAATTTAATGGTTAATTAACAATTAATTAAAATATGCATGCAAAAATATTAATTTTAATGTCAAAAATTAAATAAATATTTTTAGATTAAAATGCAAAAGGAAAATATTTTTGGTGATTTTTTAAATGCATGAAAAAAATGTTTAAAGATTAATTAAATTGAATGAAAATATTAAGAAAAATAAGAAAATAGAAAAAGTTAGTTTGCAAAATGGTAAAAGGAAAATGCGGGGCCGGATCGAACTCGTGCCCTCGGAGAAATCAACCAACACGTTGCCAAGGCCAAGTGTACTTGGTGTTTATGTCTGCAATCAATGGTTTATAAGTGTAAATGTGTCATATTTTGAATTTCAAACACAGTCAAACGCATGGGACCCAGTATCCATGTAAGAAGCGAATCGAGCAAGGTGCCGCCCGGATCGGTAGGTCTTCGCCTGAGTCAGCGCCGGAGCCCTAGCTCCGGTCGTCTTCTCCAACGACTCCGATTTTCAAACCTGCAAAATAAGCCAAACAAAGAACAAAGAGGAACCCTATCCTCCTAAATCGACCCTTGCGAGTTCAATGGTGGTGTTTGTTTGGACTAAAACGGCCTGTATCAACCGGTTCGAAGATCCTCCGATTTGAAACCCTAACTATGGTATAACGCGATTTGGACGTTCAACCTTGTGAACGATGGCCCAGATTCTATCTATGATACCTCATGATCATGTTAGAATGATTAGTTTCGATGAAAACACACAGATATTAAAAATTCGAATTCAAGAAAAATATGAATATGTATGTTCATGTACAGCCCGATTCAAGCGTGTTTAACCATGGATAGTGATGTATACTTACTCAAACTTACCTCCAGAACACAATGGGATGCTTGAGAGTGGCTGAAAGTGGCTGAAAAATCAAACTCGAATTTGCCAACTTTGAGAAATTTTTTGAGAAAATAGGGTTGCTTCAAGAGGCTAGGGTTTCGTCCCTGGTCTTTGTGAATGCAATAGGTGTTTATAGAGCAAGAGGTTGAAGCAAAAAGAATGAAAAAAGATATGCTTTTGAATGCAAAATATTTTCTCTTTCAATTTTGATCAAATCTTTCCAAAATTTTATTTTCTCTTCCTTGCATGAGCTAGCACAAATTTGGCATGTTTGTGGGCTTCCTTGGTCCTCAAGCTTGATAAAATCAACCCAACTTAAATTATACCTTGTTTTCATATTTTATTTAATTTAAATTTGAATTAAATGCTTTTAAATTCAAAAATAAATCAAAAAATAGAAAGAGGTCGTGAAGGCATCAAGGGTCACAAATAATATTATGATCAAGTTTGGATCATAAAATTATAGGCCATTGGAAAAAATTGGATTTTGCGGATATTTTTCTTTGTGCAATTCTTCAAAAATGCCCAACTTGTGCAAGGTGTATTTTGCTCAATTTTTAACATTTTTGAGTGTTCTTAGACTTTTTAGAAATCTCTAGGTGTCCTCTAAACAACCTCTTTGGTTTCATGTTAATTGGAGTTTCCATGCTCAATAACACTTTTTTACAAAAAGTTGACTTTTTGTTGACTTTGAAAAGGACCTGTAATGTTTTGATCCATATCTTCAAAATGAAGCATTTTTTGACTTTCCTTGTGAGACATGAAGTTGTAGAGAATTGAATTCTCTTCAAAATGAGAGGTGGTGGAAAAATGTCTGATAAAGTATGAGAAAGTTATGCTCAGTCAAAGTTCAGTTGACTTTTCCCCAAGAAACCCTAATTTGGAAAGTTTGACTTTTGATCAAATCTTGAGTTTTCTTGATGAATCATGATCAACCCTTGATCAAATGATAAATATTACTTCAAAATATGGATGTTGACCAAAAATCATGAAGTTTGACTGTACTTTGACCACAGTTGACTTTTTGTCAATCTGTGATTTTCAACCATCTGAGCAATTATCTGAGGAAACTTGACTTGTAAGGCTTGAAACTTGACATGGAGATTTTTTGAAGCATATGAGGAGGCATGATAACCATTAGAGATGTTGGAAACCACCTTGATCTGAGAATTGCCAAAACCCTAATTTGGGTTGATTACCTAGGAAAGGGTTTGTCTGATCAACCCTTGAGGAATCCTTGAGTATGGATGTATGGAATGTCTTGAGAAGTAAGAGGGCAAATTTTGGGGTATGACAGCGGAATAATTTTAGAATAAGACCATTAGGGTCGAAATACTATAAATAGGTGTTTTTATGTTAGAATTAGGATGTTCATTCGTGTACTAAAAAATCTCAAAATACTCAAATTACCGTGACATGAGGGAAACGAGTTTGGAAGACAAAATGTACGTACTGAACATCATGACTTTTTATAATTTAAATCCAAGTCTTTTATATTTTTCTCGTTTTTACAATACTTTTGCTCTTAGAATCTTTCGATTTCCTTTTACATTCTAGTTACACTTGCCTTTACATTTCCAGAAAACTCAAACACATCTATCTCTTTAGAAACTTCACTTTATTACTTTGTTCTTTCATTCAAACACTTTATATTTCCAGAAACCTTTATATTCTCAGAAACTCTTTATCTTTACATTCAATTGTTAAATCTTAAGTTTAATTCGAAGCCTTTCTTTATACATTCAGTCAGTATATTTCTATAGACAACTTTAGAGAGATCTCTTAAGATTCTTACATTCCGCATCAACACACAATATAAACTTATCAAAATAATGGGTATGAACATAGAAATGAATTATGACACATGTGTCCTAGGATCAATCTAGTCGATCCTGCAAGTAACCAATAATAACTAATAATTGGAAGACTAGCAGTTGTTTACTAGAAATCACTGTAAACAAATTGGCACACCTGGTGAGACTGTGTCATAACAAAAATTTTATCAAACCTATTAGAAAATTTTAGGATCTTCTGAGTTTGGAGCGCGCTTCGTTATATGAACCTTCGAAGTGGCAAAACAAAGAATAATAATCCACATATACCCAGAAGACAACGTACCAAAACAATGGTTAACACAATTAACCAAGATAGGGGACAGAATCCCCCACAGGGGGCTGCAACAATCGTTTCAAGTTCAATTGATGCATCCAATACCATCCCTGTTGGCAGTTCGAATACGGTCCCAGTAAGTACATTAGAAATACCATCTAACATGTCATCAATGCAAACTATACCACACGTAGGGAATCAACAGTAATCGACCCCCACTAGGCCTCCAGGTTTTGAGCCCGTGAGACCCAGAAACCCTCCGTATGGAATGCCAACTTCGTTTATGGCAGGATTACATAATGCATCAACTTCGTCCCCAGTCCAAGGGTCTGGTTCAGGAATGAACAATTTGGGTACAAATCCCCAGAATCTAGGAAACTTTGCCCAATTGCCTACCCTTACAACTAATAGTCAGGCAGTGCTTAGGCAGCAGATGGATGATAGTAATCATGATATGGTAGGAATCCTAGCCCGTGAAATGAATGCTATTTTTAACCCCCTAATCCAGAACATAAATAGAACAAATCAAGAAAATGCAGCCCAGATGGCTAGAATAGCAGATTTCTTGCAGGTGCCCCTGATGCGCCTGCAAGACGTAGGCAAAACCCAGTGGTGATTCAAAATGAAGAACCTACAATTGAACAGATTCGACCCCCTAGACAATTGGTTGAAGAGAGAAATATAGGGGCATGATTAAGGCACCAGGAAGTTCAGGATGAACAGCCTAGACCAGTAATGATGGTAAATAGGGACCAAAATGCAGACGAAATTGTTCATTGAATTAGAAATGACAATTTAGTGGCAGAAAATAACCTCACCACCATGATCGAAAGAATAACGGCCCAGAATGGCTTAAATTCAGGATTTAGGAGGCCAAATTACACATCTCCCATTATAGACTATGTTCTGCAAACAGAATTACCCCAGGGGCTTTAAAGTCCCTAAATTCACGAAATTTGCTGGAGACACGAGTGAATCAACAGTGGAACATATAGCAAGGTATTTAACCAAAGCGGGAGATATAGCAAATAATGAAAATATTAGGATAAAATACTTCCCAAGTTCTCTAACGAAGAACGCTTTCACTTGGTTCACCGCCCTTCCCCTGGATCTGTGGACACGTGGCCTTATTTAGAAAGACTTTTCCATGAACAATTTTACATGGGTCAGTCTAAAATTAGTCTAAAAGAATTAGCAAGCATTAAGAGAAAATTCACGGAACCAATAGATGACTATTTGAATAGGTTTCGTTTGTTAAAATCTAGATGTTTCACAGTAGTTCCTGAACATGAATTGGTCTAAATGGCTGCTGGGGGCCTAGATTATTCCATTCGAAAGAAATTGGATACACAGTATCTCAGAGACATGGCCCAACTAGCAGACAGAGTTCGACAGGTTGAAAGATTAAAAGCTGAAAAGGCTAAGGCCAATAAAAATCACAAGAAAGAGAGAATAGCCTACATAGAGGCTGAAGGGGAGAACATAGATAATTCTCAAGACCCTTATGATTTCGATCAGTTCGAAATAGATCTTGCAGAACCGAAGGAAGCACCCCCTTATGCTTGCAAAGTTCTGCTTCCTTCCAATGGAAAGGATCCTGTCGAAAGTGAAAATAATGATAAATTCCCTAAGAAAATCTATACTTTTGATATAACTAAATGTGATGAAATATTTAATCTGCTTGTTAAAGATGGCCAGTTAATAGTTCCTCTTAACTTTAAGATTCCTCCGTTGGAACAAAGGAAGAAGAGGGGCCTTTGTAAATATCACAACTTTTTAGGCCATAAAACCTCACAATGCTTTCTTTTCAGGGATCTGATCCAAAACGCAATCAAAGATGGCAGGCTGAAGTTCTTAGACAAAGGAAAGAATCCAATGAAGGTTGATACGAATCTGTTACTGATGGCGGAGACTAACTATGCTGAACCTCTGGATATCAATGTAGTAGAGATTGTTGAGAGGAAGGTCGAATCGAAAGTAGAATTTGAAGAGGATGGGGACTTCATCTTGATTAGGAACGAAAGAGAGGCTACTGATGGCCTCCCAAAGGTGCTCAAAGCAAAGATACTAAGTGAAGCAATAAAGGTTGTTGATGGCCAACTTGCTGCTGACAAAAAATTAACTGAGGCCACTGAGGGTCTCAGGATGAAGTTCGAAGAGGTTAAAATTTCTGATGGTCAGACGTTAAGAGTAGATATGGTGGACTTCGAACAGCCCAACGCTGAAATAGAAGAAGTGGAATGATGTTTGGAGAGGGAGAGAGAGCAAAGAAGGGAGAATTCACCTAGAAAAGACGCGAGTTTGCGTGAATATCTCTTTCACTGTCATAAGAAAAACCAGGATAAGTTGATGTGCCCAAGGTGCAGCATCATCTGCAACCCCAGAATTGCTGCTGAGTTTGAAAGGGCCCAGCGCGAAAGAACAGGGGTCAACTGGAGGCAATACAACCAACTGTACCGAGTTTATCCAAAGGTTGATGAGAGTCTGCTCGAATTCCTGGTTCGATGCCATAAAATTGGAACAGAGTGTTTAGTATGTCCTAGATGTGCAGCCGTATATGATAGGGAAATGGCAGAAGCATTCGAGAGAATTCCATTTGCATCAGGTTGGGGGCACCAAGGTAGGATGCCTTCGAATCCTGTTAATATTGGAAAAGTATGCCAAGGAGGCCAGATAGCCCTTATCCCTGGGGAGCAAAGAAAGTTTCCTTCAAACTACCTGCAGAAATCCCAACTGACAAATGGCTACAGGTGAAGGCTGATAAGGGAAAAGGAAAGTGGCAAAGCTATGACGAAGGAGGCAGAACTACGATGGCTTATAGGAAGCAATTCAATTCAAACATGAGGGAAGAAATAAAATTGGAGAATTACAAAGGCAAGAACCCAATGTCTCGCTCTCAATGGCGTAGACACCAGAGAAACGAAAAGGCTGAGAGAGATTCGAAGCCCATGGAGATAGGAGAATCCAGTGCCAATAACCCAACATCAGTGACCCAGACTGGGGGCAAACCCCCAGTGTCCAAGAGGCTTTTTTCACCAAAAAAAGACGCTAAAGAAAATAAGGAACAGAAGGTGGCTGTAAACGAGGGGGACTTGATGACTGATGACTGATGACTTTGAATTGGAGGGGGAATCCTTTTTTAATGCAAACTGCAATATAGTTTCGGTGCTGCCTTGTGAGTACAACCAGGATACAGAAGTTTACACTGGTGAGGAAACTGATGAGGACGAAATGGCCAGACATAGGCCAGTGTGTTATTATGTGATGAACAGCGGTCGGGAGCAGCTTTCTTTGAGAAGCGGATGAGGGAATGAAGAATCACCTAAAGCCCTTATTCGTCGGGGAAAGGTAGAACAACATGGTGTGAACAAAGTTCCGGTGGATGGTGGCGTATTGTTAATTTGATGCCTCGCTTCATGTTGAAAAGGATAGGCATACCTGACTCGGATGTTAGACCCACAATATGGTGCTTTCGAATTATGAAGGAAGGTTGGTGAACTTTGGGAATAATAAGTTAACTTAACGAGTTGGTTCCCTCACAAGACCAACAATGTTTATGGTCATTCTTTGCGAAGGCAAACTACAATCTGTTTTGTGGGGGAATGGATTCATGGCATTGGTGCGATACCTTCTCGATGCACCAAGGTTGGTGTTGTGGAGACGATGGAATTGTCGAAACATAGAGGCACCAAAGTTATATATGATCAACGTGGACAAAAGAAACTTCGATTGAAATATGGCCAACATAGGGCCATGTCATCCCCCTAAAGAATATTTCGAGCCCGATGAAAACGCTTACTATTCTTTAACCCTCCGTCCTAATGGATTCCAATGGGATAGAGAAATTATGTGGGACAAGCAGGAGATTGAAGAAGATGGAGAAACTTCGACGATACAGCCAACTGGCTGGGGAAGCGAAGATCATTATGACTGAATCAAGTTACTACAAAAAGATTTCGGCCTATCTGGCTGAGAACAAAAGAAAGACGTCTCTCGAAGCCGAAATGGAGAACATGGTTGTTGAAGCCATAGATAAAAAAGAAAAAAGAAAAAAAGAAATAGCAAGTCCTGAGGGAGACTACCCATCCCCACCCTATGATGGACCAACTTCAGAACTGGTGGATCTAAGGCTAGATGCCATTTATGATCAAGAGCCTCTGGGGTTCGAAAGAGATCCAGAGTCAACAAGTGATAAAATGCTGGCACAAGATCCTTTGGAGGAAGTTGATATTGGGGATGGCGTCGAAACAAGGGTTACGTACATCAGTGCGAAACTCAGTCCCAGTCTAAAAAGTAAGGTGGTCGAAATGCTCAAACAAAGCAGTTGCTTCAGGACTACAACGATGCACAGTTTAAAGAGGGAACTGGTGGAACATAGGCTTCCAATCAAGGATGGAAAGAAGCACATCAAGAAGATGCCTAGACGATTAGCCCCAGCAATCCTCTCAAAAATAAAGGCAGAGGTAGAATGACTCCTTCAATGCAAGTTTATCAGGACCACAAGGTACGTAGAATGGCTTGCTAATATAGTACCTGTTATTAAGAAAAATGGTTCTTTACGAATTTGCATAGATTTTAGGGATTTGAATACAACAACCCCAAAAGATGAATATTCCATGCCTATAGCAAAAGTGTTGATTGATTCTGCTGCGGGTTTCGAATACCTGAGTATGTTAGATGGATACTCTGGGTATAACCAGATTTTCATTGCTGAAGATGATGTTCCCAAAACTGCGTTTAGATGTCCAGGCGCCTTAGGCACTTATGAATGGGTAGTTATGCCCTTTGGACTAAAAAATGTTGGGGCAACATATCAAAGGGCAATGAACACCATTTTCCATGATTTCATCGAATCATTTATGCAGATTTACATAGATGACATAGTAGTAAAATCTGTTTCTGATGAGGATCATTTGAATAACCTCTGCCAATCATTCGAAAGAATGAGAAAACATGGCTTAAAAATGAATCCTCTTAAATGTGCTTTCTTTGTGCAGGTTGGGAATTTCCTAGGCTTTGTGGTCCACAAGAAGGGGATCGAAATTAACTTGAACAAGACGAAGGCTATTATGGAGACGAAACCTCCATCAACAAAGAAAGATTTGCAATCTCTATTAGGTAAAATCAACTTTTTAAGGAGATTCATATCTAATCTGAGTGGGCGAACTCAGGCTTTCTCTCCGCTCCTCTATCTTAATCAAGGGAATTTCGAATGGACGGTACAGCATCAGGAGGTGTTCGAGAAAATCTAGACCTATTTGATGCATCCTTCTATACTTGCACCTCCTTCTAAAGATAAGCTGATGAGACTGTATATCTCTGCCTCCAATGTAACTATAGGTAGTATGTTGGCCCAAGAAAACGATGATGGCGTCGAAAGAGCCATCTATTATATTAGTAGGGTCCTAAATAAAGCAGAGACTAGGTATAGTAGCATAGGAAAACTATGTCTCTGTTTTTATTTCTCTTGTACAAAACTTAAATATTATATTAAACCAGTTGATGTTTACGTTTCATCTCACTTTGATGTTATTAAACATATGCTTTCAAAATCAATCATGCACAGCAGGATTGGCAAATGGGCTTTAGCACTCACTGAGTATAATTTAGCCTTCAAGCCTTTAAAGGCTATGAAAGGTCAAATAGTTTCAGATTTCATAGTGGATCACTCTGTGAGTGCGGACTTCGCGTTAGACTATATTGATATCCAACCATGGAGGTTATCCTTTGATGGATCAACGCATAAAAACGGAAGTGGAGTTGGGGTGCTTATAATTTCTCCTGAAGGAATTCCAACAAAAGTCAAGTACAAGTTAGAAGGCCCTCCCTGTTCGAACAACGAAGCTGAGTATGAAGCATTAATTGTTGGACTTGAAGCTTTGTTGGAATTGGGGGCAACCAGAGTCGAAATTAGAGGAGATTCAGAGCTGGTCATCAAACAAATAACCAAAGAATACAAGTGTATCAAAGAAAATCTGATCATGTACTTTGTCATTGCTAATAGATTACTCAAGAAGTTTGAATATGTGGATATAAAACATATTCCCAAAATTGAAAATCAAGAGGCAAATGACTTGGCTCAAATAGCCTCAGGGTATAAGACATCCAAAGAAAAACTCCAATACCTCATAGAAACAAGAGGTAGAATAATGGCTACCAAATTGTCACCATTGGATCTGGAAAATTCGAAACTTGGCTATGCAAATCAGAAAGAATTCGAAGTGCTAAGTATATATAGTTTGGCAGATGCAGATTGGCGAAGTCCCATAATAAATTACTTGAAAGAACCTTCAATAAACACGGAGAAAAAGATCAAATACAGAGCATTGTCTTATGTGCTAATAGGAAATGAAATTTTCAAGAAAACCCCAGAAGGAATCTTACTTAAGTCATTAGGAGAAAACGAAGCATATTTAGCATTATCCAGTGTGAACAGTGGGGCATGCGGGGCACATCAAGCAGGTCACAAAATGAAATGGTTGTTGTTTCGATACGGCATGTATTGGCCTACTATGCTTAAAGACTGCATAGAATTTGCTAAAGGATGTGAGGAATGCCAAGTTCACGCAGGCATTCAACATGCTCCTGCAAGTGAGCTAAATTCAATTGTTAAGCCTTGGCCCTTTAGAGGATGGGCATTAGATTTAATTGGAGAAATACGACCAACATCATCCAAAGGACAGAAATATATCCTTGTAGGTATAGATTATTTTACAAAATGGGTCGAAGCAATTCCTCTAGTGAACGTTGATCAAGAGGCTATTATGGAATTTATCCAGAAGCAAATAATTTACAGGTTTGGAATACTAGAAAGTATTACAACAGATCAAGGTTCAGTTTTCACAATGCGAAAAATGCAAGAGTTTGCACAAGAAATGGGATTTAAGTTACTCACGTCAACGCCTTATTATGATCAAGCAAATGGTCAAGTGGAATCAGCCAATAAGGTTATAATAGGGTTGATAAAGAAACATGTGGGGCGAAAACCAAAGAATTGGCACAAAACTCTGGACCAAGCCTTATGGGCATGTCGAACATCTCCTAAAGAAGCAACGAATACTACTCCGTTTCGACTTACATTTGGGCACGATGCAGTACTGCCAGTCGAAATACATCTACAATCAGTTAGAATCCAAAGACAAAATGAGATATCGGCTGACCAATATTGGGAAATGATGATGAATAAATTAGTAGATATAGACGAAGCCAGGCTACATGCTTTAGAATTTATGAGAAGACAGAAAGAAAGAGTAGCCAGAGCATACAACAAAAGGGTGAAAAGTAAGTTATTCTCAACTAATGATCTAGTATGGAAAGTTATATTACCTATGGATAAAAAGAATAAATCCTTAGGCAAATGGTCACCCCATTGGGAGGGACCCTTTCGTGTTTTGAAAACTTTTTCGAATAATGCTTATGAAATAGAGGAGTTAGCAGAAGATAGAAGAATCTTGAAGGTAAATGGGAAATACTTAAAAAGGTATAAGTCATGCTTGCAAGAGGTTCGAATTACTACAGAATAATAGAAGTAAAACAAATAATAAAAGCCAAAATGGTATTACATAACTGCCAAAATGGTTGTGTTCAAGTTACAAAAGTACGTAGTAAATATCCATAACAATAAAGAGTATTAAAGAAATACATTCGAAAAATTAGAAAGGAGTGTTTCATCTCAACTTAGCAAACTTGCTCTTGCATAAGTCGATCTTACATTGGGTAGCATTTCTGACGCTTTCGAGCCCTTTGATCTCCTCGTTTATTCCTTCGGCTACCTCCATTTGCTGAAGACTTTGTGTGACAAGAGTTTCAAGCTCTTTGTCATCAACAGGCTTCAAGGTTGCCTGCTCGCTTCGAGCACCCTCGATCTTCTTTTTGAGTTCTTCAATCTGGGACTCCCAGAACAAGATTGATCGAGCCAAAACATCATGCTTGTCTTTAGTCTAGATTTTAGCACGCTCCAATGCTTCTGCTTCTTCAGAAATTTTCGAAGTTTGGTCATAAGCTTTAGACAAAGCCTCTTGTTTGGTTTGAATCTTGGCCTCAGTATCATTAGCCCTAATATATTCACCACTAACCTCATTAAGTAAGGTTTGTGAATCATATATAGTTTCACTTACTTCAGATGGACAGATGCTGAGATCTATCTGAGAAAGCAACTTCTTCATCGAATAATAGGCTGCAACGTCTTCTTTCAGAATAGTAAAAATATCAGCCCCAAGAATAGTTTTATTAACTTGTTGAAGAAGTTGGCAATAGAAGTAAGAGGGGCATTATCCTTCGTTTGACTCGAATCTTCAGATTGATTTTTGCTAGAAGAAGAATCTCGTTGAGCTAGCATTAATTTGATATATTTCAGGGGATTGCTCCTTTTTAGTTCTTCTTTTTGCTCTCCAATCAAAGATGGAGGATCTTGGTTTTTTGTGGAAGTGATTCCTGCAGGAATAGGAATCTCCACTTCCTCTTGCATCACCTCATCTTCTTCCCCATCTGCGAAATAACGGCTCACAGTATGTGTTTCGCTTTCCTCCTCAGATTGGTTGGCAAAGTGCACCCTTCTGGGAGAAGAGTCACAAGGAATTTTGATAATAAGAGTTTTGAACGTTATGTCTGGTTCGCCAGTTATAGGGTTCTCTGTCGACGGAGGTGAAGTTGCTTGTTGATCCAAGGTTTCAACCAGAAGAGGTGAAGTTGCTTGTTGATCCAAGGTTTCGACAGTCCCTATAGGAGTAGCAGCAGTGGAGGAACCTTTGTTTAAGGCGGCTTCGTTGAAACCTTCTGGTTGAGGAGAGGCTGGAGGTTTTGAAGCTTGGCCATGAAGGGCAGGAGGATCAGAGGGAGCAAAAGGAACGCTCTGCGCAGAAACAAAGGGTTAGCATAAACGAAGGTCACATGGAACTAATCTCGAAAAGCATTAAATAAGATTTACCTTTTGTTCGTCAGAAGTTGCATTGCTACCAATGCGTTCTGAGATTACGTTCTTCGGAGACTGAGACTTCGAAGGTCCTTTGGATATAGGTTTGGGAGTAGTTGCATTTATTTCGCTTCCGGAAGGATTGGCGAATTGAGAGCCTTCGCCATACTTCTTGGCTTTCTTTTTCTTCTTTCTTTTAAGAGGAGAAGCATCTTCATTCTTTTCTGATTCGTTCTCAATGTGGTCACCATCGCGTCTTCGTTTCTTAGGAGACTTGGGAGGTAATCCACTCGCCTGGAAACATGGAAAGAAATGATTAGTCAATTTAAAGAGTAATTTCGACAATGGGAAAGGAGTGAGTCAAGTATTACCTTTTTCTTTTTCTTTTTTGGGGAGTCATTTTCTTGTTCAGGAGGAGGATTTTCAGTTGTGGTCATTGGCGCTTTCGAAGTAGAGGTTGAGCCTGCCTTGGGGACAACTTTATCCTTCTTTAATGATTTTAGATCAACAGCTGAAAAGAATATGAAACGGTCAAGTTTAAAACGAAGTTTAGAAAGAATAAGGGAACTTCGAAATTCTTCAGTTCCGCACCTTCGCCGTTTTGAGACGTGATAGACATGGCTAACAAGTCATAGCGAAGGTGCCCCCTGAAATTGTCTAAATCACATTTAGCCCACATTACCCTTTGGGCAGGTTTTTTGGAAAAATTTTCATATCTATGAAAGATGTTCCCACAAACGAACCACCAGGGATATGGGGGAAAAAAGGCCAAAGCCAACTCTGAAGTAGGTAAGTTTGGAAATTTTGGTGGTTGATGTTTAAAATCCCACCAATACCTATCTTCAGGTTTTACATAAGGAGGAAATCGAATTTTTGAAAGTTGTTTTTCAAATTTTTCTTTCAAAGCTCTTGCTGCTTCGCAGACGGTTCGATGTATTTCCATAGGATTATAGACAATTTCGAAATATTTTTGGAAGGCTCGAATTTCCTTGACATGAGTAAATCTACCTTTTTTGACATGCTCCTGCACAAGGGAAAAAGCTGTCGTCAGTTGTTGTTGAATTTGGATGGTGCTGAACATATCATTCGAGTAATAAGCCGTCCACCAAGTATAAAAATATTTCGTCATATAAAAGGAAGGATTAAAACAGATTAATGAAAAATCAGCAAAGCCAGCATATTGTTTCTGTCGAGTCTCAACTTCCTTGAAGGAATAAGGCACCCCTGCTAAACATATCTCCCTTTTCTTGTTAAAGAGAGGTTCAGGTAGAATTTGGCATAGTCCGAATTGACGGGCTACGAAATTTGGTTGATAAGCGAGGATACACACTTGGCTCTTCACAGGCGTAATCCTAGAAATGATAAACCTAGGGTTCAAAAAGGCACACCAAATGTCCCTGATTACTTCTTCTTCGATGGCTTGTTCAAGGGGCATGGTAAACCAAGTTGGACCACAATTTCGATTGGCGAAAGGGGCCATTGAGGGGACGAACCTATGCTTCTTGGAGAAAATCATCATATAGTTAACAAAACATGTCTTGAAATTTTCTCTTTCATCGTTTGGGGTTAGTTTTAACAACCTAGTACCCTCAATGTTGCGGTTTATAACATCGGAATGTTCTTCATTGATTACCCCAAAGGTCGAAAGAGATGATTCGAAAGTAGCATTTAACCAAAGTTGCAATAGCCAAAAGGGGCCAGCGAGAAGCAGATTAGTGCCAGCTTCATAAGTTTTCAGTTTCGAAACTGCAGCACCTATGCTTTCATATAGACTTGTCAGCAGTAATTCAGTGATATACACCCTTCGACCATGGTGGAGTTGGTTTGTAAGAGTGATGAACCTACTAGCAACTTGTAGGGACTTACTGCAGAAGACATATTTCGATAACCACAGGGCCAAGAAGGCTATATGTTCGACGTCAGAAACTTCCTCTTCAGCAGAGTGGTAGAAATTGATGTATTTTGAGAAGCTGGCATTCTTGACATCGAAATCGATGAGGTTATCTGCATCCTCATTTGGATCAAAAGTTTCTCCAATAGGGGAGAGTCCAGTGATAGCAGCAATATCAAAGAATGTAGGTGTCAACATTCCACAAGGGAGGTGGAAAGTGTTATAGGTGTTGTCCCAAAAGTATAAGGAGGCTAGCAAGAAGGGTTGGCTATAACTGAATCTTAATTTTGACATTCGAATCAGATTCAAGATGCCAATACTTTCCCATTCATGGGATTTCTTATTTTCAACTTTCGAAAGTCAATCTTGGTATAGTTGATCTGATGAGGGACATGAACGAAAGGGCTTAAAGTTCCCAGTGACATAGTCCATATTAAAAACGTCCCTCATGGGCTTTGACGTTCCCGTTTCACAGGTTTTTTCTAGGGTTTTTGACAACTTAACAACCAATTCATCTTCCTTAAATTTCAGAGGAATAGATTTATTAACAATGGGTTTGCTTTCGGAATAGGCGGGGAAAAAATCCCTTTGTCTTTTCCAGACGTTCTGTAGAAATTAAGGGACCCATAACCCCTAGGGTTTTATCAAGAACAGTAGTGGGAATGATTATCTGGGAAGCATAGATGGCCTTCTGTTCTTGAGTGAGTTTGGGAGTTGTGATGAACTCCTGATTATCAAGATTGATAATCTTGCTTGCTGGTCTGAGACTGGAAGAAGGAGCTTGTTTAGGTTTTCCAGATTTCTTGGATGAAGGAGATGGCGCTGAAGGAGAAGACATTGTAGAGATTAAATTTTTTTATGAAAATAAGAAATCTGGATTGTTTGAAGATTGAGAGAGTTTGGAAAAGTTTGGAATGTAGAAGATGAAGTGCTTTTATAGCATTCCTCAACGGTTTAAAAGTTTTTGACCTTTAGAAAAAGGTGAAATACGTGTAACTTCCTCATTGGAAAGGGAAAAGGTTGATTTTTAGACTTCCTAGGGAAATGATGTTTTTGCTGCTAATTATTAGCTATAACTGCTGTGATTGCACGTCTAGGTATGGTGATTGGACACTTTGCAGAAAGTTTGACACTTATTATGACATCGTGTGCAGTGTAGTCATCATGAGTTTTGATGTTTTCAAAATTGCATGAGTAATTCAAAAACAAGTATTTCTTTATATCTATCTAAATACATGTTCTTGAGGGGCAATTTGTTAGCTGGCAATTTCGAATAAAGGGGTTATTTGGATATCAAAAGGATATTTCGAATAAACGTATAAAGAGGTTGGCATCAGTGAGGAATATTGGTTAAAAATATAGAACCATTGTTCTAAAAGGTTCTTCGATTTTTAGTAATAAGTGATGGACTTCGATCTGGCATTTTTTAGTGTTTAAATGCGAAGAGTTCTTTTGTGCAATGTATAAGAATTAGAACGGCCCAAATAGGTTATTTACAAATTCGAATCGAAAAGACAAAAAGTACTTCGCTGGCATAGGATTCGAATTTCAAATAAGGGCGCCATTCTCAGAAGACGCGTGGAAGCCAGTAAACGTGAGAAGCCTGCATGCTTCGAACGTGGCATAATTTTAGAATAAGACCGTTAGGGTCGAAATACTATAAATAGGTGTTTTCATGTTAGAATTAGGATGTTCATTCGTGTACTAAAAAATCTCAAAATACTCAAATTACCGTGACATGAGGGAAACGAGTTTGGAAGACAAAATGTACATACTGAACATCATGACTTTTTATAATTTAAATCCAAGTCTTTTTATATTTTTCTCGTTTTTACAATACTTTTGCTCTTAGAATCTTTCGATTTCCTTTTACATTCTAGTTACACTTGCCTTTACATTTCCAGAAAACTCAAACACATCTATCTCTTTAGAAACTTCACTTTATTACTTTGTTCTTTCATTCAAACACTTTATATTTCCAGAAACCTTTATATTCTCAGAAACTCTTTATCTTTACATTCAATTGTTAAATCTTAAGTTTAATTCGAAGCCTTTCTTTATACATTCAGTCAGTATATTTCTATAGACAACTTTAGAGAGATCTCTTAAGAATCTTACATTCCGCATCAACACACAATATAAACTTATCAAAATAATGGGTATGAACATAGAAATGAATTATGACACATGTGTCCTAGGATCAATCTAGTCGATCCTGCAAGTAACCAATAATAACTAATAATTAGAAGACTAGCGGTTGTTTACTAGAAATCACTGTAAACAGAGTGTTGAGGGCATTTCTTGAATATCTCAAGGGTTTTTTTGAAGATCGCGGGGATTTTCATGATGATCTCGAAGAGATTTATGAACATTTCAGGCAGATTAATGGATTCCACGGGGAAGGTGACCCCCGCGGTGGATATTTGTTTCGGGCAGTTTGATCGACTTTGCAGGCTAAAGGGTTGAGTCGCGGGCAATCCTGTGTGGCGTTCGTTACGCCGAGCATCTCACCCTTTCACCTGACTTGCAGTGGAAGGGTGGATTTGATGACGTCGAATTCACTTTTCTTTCGCTGCTTTTCAGGTACTGGGGCCCAACCAGTCGAGGATCCACATGGAGAAGGATCAAGCAGTTTTTGACGTGTTCGTCGAGCCGCGGACTTCTCATGGATTGTGCTCGAGCCGCGAAACTTCAAATCTGAATTTACTATTGACCCCTCCTCGACCTTTAACGTGATCAAGGACTTCGATGATGGTATGAATCCTTCATGGGTGGTCCAGATTCCTGGTGAGCCATGGAGGATATGTTCGGCATACGCATCGAGGTGGTTCCCCATGCATAAATTCACCTTCCGAGAGGCGGGGATACGTATGCCCTTCACCAGCTTCCAGGTCGGGGTATTTACATGGCTAGACTTGGCCCCCTCGCAACTTCATCTTAATGCCCTGGCTTTCATGAGGGTCTTTGAACTTGTCTATCGGTATCTCGACATTGGGGCCACTCTGCCCCTCTTCTTCCGGATTTTCCATCTTCAGCGGCAGATGGTCGGTGATTTGTGTGCCTGGGTATCGTTAAAATAGTCCGGAAAGCTGTTTCGACCGTATCTGGAGTTTGTCTGAGATTTCAAGGGGCGTTTCTATATTGTGAAACCCCTCACCAGGGAGGTCGAGGATACACTCTTCGTTAGGTATGTGGAGGTCGACAAGTAGGGCAAAGAGGTCGTGAGGTTGAAGGCGCGGTTCCCGTTGGAGTGGGAGAAAAAATATTACAACTGGGGAGCTGATTTCTACTCCGTAAGACATGAGAAATTAGACATGCAGGATCAACTCTCGTACGAGAAGCTGGGGAATTATGTTAAAAAAATTTGCCCGACCATCTGCGTGGATCGGGAGGGAAATGTCCTCTTGAATGATCGCGGGGAGATTGAAATTGCCCGTCGTTATATTAATACTAAGGCCTTGCTCGATTTCCCATCGGATAGGGACGCGATGGAACTCCTAGGTAATTTCCCCGCGGACCTTCGCGGGTGCCATTATTCTAATTATGCTTTTGTTTTCTAACTTGCCTTTTTGTTTTCAACTCAAATGGCGGCTTTAGAAGAGCGCATGCTCAAGTTGAGGCAAGAAGTTGCCCATGGTCCAGCCAAAGACCGTGTCGCTGAATTGTAGGACCAGGTGAAGAAAGACGGCTAAGTGGACGGAGCCACTCCCTTCCCCGAGTCTTCTCTCGAGCAGTCCCTGAAGAGGAGACGGGGGCATTCTGAGCAAGGCGTTTCGGGGACGTCGGCTGCTGCTGGGGAGATCTTCATGTTTTCTCCTTGCTATGGGAACCAGCTTATAGTGTGAATTCCCTGGGGGTGCATGAGGCTGAAAGGGAGGCCATACTCTCGGTTGACAAGAAAACTCGGAAGTAAGACCTTAACACCGATGTCGTTACTGTTATGAGGGTGCTTGAGACTGTGTTGATGTTGAATGATGATGTCGCCTCTTCCAAAGCTACTCTCGACCAGGCTCGTGCCAGGATATATGAGTTAGAGACCCAGAATAGTGAATACCACAATGAAGTTATGAAGCTTCGGGGGCAGCACGATAGGCATATTCAACTGGCCAAGAAGCTGAACGAGCTGAGGTTATAGGTGAACCCCTAGACAGTGGAGAATAAGTCGTTGATTGCCCGTGTGAAAGAGCTCGAGGAGCTAGTGGCCCCGGCTGAGGAGGAATCTATCCACGAGCAGGCTCTCTCTTCAAGGAGGGATCTGATTGGAAGGATTCGGCTGCTTGAAGACGACACTGTGGAGGCGCTTAGCTTTGGTTTTGACCAAGCAGTCCTCTAAATGCAAGTGGTCAATGACGGGGTCGATCTAGTGACCTTGGGGATTGGTCATTTCCACCGAGTGGTCGATGGGAAGATCAAGCCTCCGCCCGAGGTCTAGAAGTTTGTCTTTGGCGTTTTGCTAGACCTGCGCGTCCTTGTTATGTTTGGCATGCGTGCCGTTTTATTTGACTTATTTGGAATTTATTGGGCTAAGTCCCTGTACATTTGGTTCTGTAATATTTTGTAGGCCTAGATGGTCGAATTGTTGATATTTGCTGTTGTTTCATATGCTCGACATGTTTTGTTACTTCATATGCTGTTGTTTTATCCGCTCGACATGCTTTGTTATTTTATCTTCTCGACCTTGTTATTGTTCTTAGCGTACATGTCGAAGGGGCGGTCTCAGAGGCCGCTAGGTGAGGCCATAGTCGTGTTTGGGACTCTGGCTTTGGGGTGTGAACTATCCGTCGTGAGTCAGACGTCATACCACAAGGTACTTCATCGTCTGCGGAGCTTGTTCAAGGTTTCCGCGTCGCGCAGAGTGTAACACCCCTTCTAATTACCCGCGTTTTATAGGATTAAACAATCAGAGTTTATTCATAATTAAGAGGCATCACAATTTAAATCATAAAAATTTGACCAAACAGCGTCATGCTTTCACTGAAGAATATTCATTAAATAAATCATACCCAACGTCATGTTTTAACAGCGGAAATGAAAACATAACCAAGATCCTGAATACATCATCCAACAGTTATTCCAGGATAATAAATCAACATAATTCAAAACTATTCAACATATCCGTTAAAGGATCCCAAACAATCGTTTTCCCCAGTGTTACATCTACCAGAGCACGACATTAACACGCGAACTAGATTAACTAAACTCGAATCTAGAGTTATCCTCACCAACTCCAAGCGGCTAATCACTTCGGATCTGAAATGTTAAAGTAAGGGTGAGATTTCAATTCAATATAATATGTATTATACGTTCTTAGATACAACAGAATAATCGGATACGTTAATCCATTAACCAAACACAAATCATAATCAATTCACAAAACAGTTCACACTATGATCATGTGTATATCAAACAATGGCAATTGCAACACTGGAAACCATCCAATCATGTTACAATCCCATATGCAATGCAGACTCTATGCATGTGGTACCAACACGTGAACCGAGTTCACCCACTGCTCCGTTTACTCGTGGAAAGACAGTGTAATCCATGATTCTCCCAGAACACTGAGTCAAGAATCCAATCCATGATTCGCCCATAACCACCGGGTCAAGAATCTAGCCTCACCACCTCCAACCAGGTAAGTCTATTGGCTCTGCCAGTTCGCTTCCACACAATGGGAATGAACCAATTTAACAAATGCTCATGCATGCATCATAAAAGCATGCAACATCAATTCAACGGAATATGATAACAACATCATTCCATATAATGCCAATACCAATCTATCACATGATAACAACATAATCATGAATTAAATTATCACAAAGCATAAACATGCCAAACGCTTACTCTTCAATCAAGACTATCACCAAGATATAATAACGATAACACATAATTACCAATACGATCATAAATGAACCACAAGGAAAAGAACATCACATGAACATCAATCTCCATTCAACTTGTCAAACAATTAAACCAACTCACAGATTATGATCTCAACATAACTCACTTATTTCCAATCACCAATGTATCACATTCAATCATAATGAATAATTAACACAACATTATAAGCATCGATGCTCATCCGATCACTCGGGCGTTCATATTAATTTCCCATTATCCTTAATTAATCCATACTTTCAAAATCGGGCCCGACTCTTTTAAAAATAATTTTAAGAAAATAATATTTTCCTTTCCAAAAGGTAGTATTTGAAATTTAAGAAATAACGCAAAACACTCGAATCGGAGTTACGGTTTAGAAAATATGCATTTTTGAAGTTTTAGAAGTTTTGGAAAAATACACAGTGGTAACCGGTTCCTCACTGGGAGAACCCGGTTCCCACAAATTCAAAATACACGCTTCCTGGAAAATTTTATGGGGAACCCGGTTCCTCCCCACAGGGAACCGGTTCCCACGTTTTAAAAATGGGTCTCCCTGGATTTTTGTATGGGGAACCGGTTCCCATGTACAAAAATCCCCAGATTTTGAAATTTAACACTGGAACCCGGTTCCTCCCCACAGGGAACCGGTTTCCACGACCTGTAACAGCAAAATTTGCCATTTTTGACAGCTTTATGCATCCATAACCATTTCCAAACTTTCAAACACGAATTGTATTATTGGGAACACTAATCTAAAGCCATTTTACGCCATTTTAACATCAAACAACATGATTTACACATTCCTATCAGTCATCTGACACACCACTGATCAATTCTTCCATACACTGACACAAAATAGGGTTTCATAATCTCAACCTATAATTCAATTTCCTAACATACTCAATTACCCAGTTGATTCCCAAAACCCATAAGACATATTAACCAAACGAAATCACCCCTTACCTCGCGATGATTCTTCGGTTTCTCTCGGCGTCGGCTTTTCCTCTCTTCTCTTCTTTCTCCAACTCTACGTGAAATGATTTCTCCAAAAACCTTCTCTTTTCCTTTATTTTCCTTTTTATACTCCTTTTAATATTCCTTATTAATCCAATAAAATATAATTAAATGGTAATTAGTAAGAGTAGAGTAATTTACTCCTCACACCCCTAATTACACCTCACACCTCCATCTCTTCTTCTCTTTAATTAATCCAATTAATCCATTATTATAAATATTTAAGACTTTAATTAAATAAATAATTAAATTCCCACTTATTTAATATTTTAATTAAATTGGGGTGTCACACAGAGGCTCTACTCGAGGGCTTATGAAGAACCATCTGTCTGTCGAGTTTGGGCGTGCAATAGTACCATCCCGCGACCCTAGGTCGAGCGACTCCCCCTGGTGGGGGTGACTCATTGACTTCTAAGTTCCTGGGTAAGAGTTCCGGTACTTATCTGTAGTATTGTTTTAGCTTTGTAGCGTTCCAAGGTCGAGGGAGTTGTACTCCAACTAGATTTTCTAAATAATACGCCCCCGTGCCCGTTTTGCCACGGACGCGGTAGGGACCCTCCCAATTGGCGGCCAACTTCCCCTCCCGGGATTCCTTTTGATTCCTTCGTAGGACTAGGCTATCGAATTCAAACTCTCGCTTGATGACTTTAGTGTTATGGCGCAAAGTAATTTGCTGTTTCAACAGGGCCTCTCGGGGAGCTGTCCCTCATGGATCTACGATTTTCCACCTTTGGAGGCCTTCCGAAACTCCGAATTCGATTTCGTAAAAAACTCTGGTTTCAGAATTTCATATCCTATGATTCTATAATATTATTAACAGCTTATAACCATTATTTAAAGGTTATAACATCATACATTCATCAATGATTCATTCATTCATTCACTCAACACATGATTTTTGCCCAATTTCATCAATCCTTATGAATATCATCAAACAAAACACAAACCTACCATTATCTTAACCCGATATCAATCATAATAAACATGATTAAACCCCTTACCTTAGACTCATAACTTTGATTCATGTTCCAAGCTCTACGGTTGAATTCCTCTTCTCTTTTCTTCTTGCCCTAGTCGCTTCTCACTTTTCTCCAATATTTCACGATCGTTACAACTGAGTAAAAGAATTTCAAAATTCCTTTTTTAACCCTTGGGCCCTTATTATGTTATTCCCTTCTCGCCCTCACTTAATCCACATCACTTTACCATTTAGCCCTTCTTGTCTCTACACCATATTTCCCTTATTTTAATAAATATAATAATTCTAAATATTATAATTAAACCCACTAAATTCCAAATAATTATTTAATTTCTAAATAATTATTAACTAATCAAGTACTCCTCATATATTTCTTATTTCAACACTACTCCATAACATACTATCGCCAAGCACTACTAAGCATCATATAAATCACAATAATTCCCAAATAATCACAAAATAACTAATTAAATAATTAATTATGATTTTTGGGGTGTTACACAATCTACATCAATGTATCCTTCAAGTACAATAGAAAATCTCTAATAATGTAAATCAAGATTCATGGTCCTATTAAGGTATCACATGACTCTTTCAATGGCTTTCCAATACTCATTGCTTGGTCTGCTTTTAAACATATACAACGATCATATGACATATGCAATGTTCGGGTTTACTGCAATCAGTAGCATACATATGACTTTCAATGATGCTCTCATACTCTGTTTCTCTAACACTATAAACCATGTTCTTAAATAGTTCACCATTAAATTTATTCTAGTTGGTCCGTATAGATTTATTATTTTAAGTCACCGTTTAAAAAAGTTGTTTTAACTTCCATTTGATATACTATTAAGATATAAATAGTAACAATTTAAACAAGTACTCTAATGGATGTAATTCTAGTGACTGGGGAAAAAGTATCGAAGAAATATATATTTTCTCTTTGCATAAAACCTTCGGCTACAAGGTGAGCCTTGCACTTATCAACAATTCCACCACGTTTTAGTTTATTTTTCAAAATCCATCTAAATCGATTAGTTTGCTATCAGAAGGCAAGTCTACTAAGTTTCAGGTCTTATTAGATTCTAGAGAATCCATCTCATCGTTAATAACGTACTTCCACAAATCTATATCTAAAGATGACAAGGTTTCTTGAAGATTTATTACTGAAATTCCTGGCAGCAGATACGTGATGTCACAAAGAATGTTATGACACACTATCTGACACTCTGTTAACAATTTACACAGTAAATATAAATAGCAGTAAAGAACACAATAAGTTGTTTACCCAGTTCAGTGTCTAACAACACCTACATCTGAGGGCTACCAAGCCAGGGAGGAAATTCACTATTAGTAGAATTAATTCAGGAATAAATCAACCAGTTTATCTCCTTCACTTAAAACCTACCCAATGCAACTTTAACCTAAGTCCTACTTAGATCTGAGTTCCTACTCACTCCCCCTCAATCACAGCAGTGATATCAACCTATTGAATAATTGAATTGTGAAGACACACTTCAATAAACTATCTTGATCTCGCTTCAAAGCTTTCAATCAAGAGACAAACACTCGTGCTTTAAAGCTTTGAGTGATAAACTACCCTTACAACAAATCCTAGTCCAAGGCACTTATCAATTGATAGTTGCTTGGCTCACAAGAGATACTAGAATTACAAATATCAACTGTTAACTTTCCTAACAGTACACAAATAACAACCTGCTATATCTTCAATAAATCTCAGAGGCGCAGCACAGTTGTAAGGGTTGAATTCCTTTTATAGAAGCAGTCCTGAAACTTCAGTTTTGGGCTTCCATAAAGATAGCTAGGGTTCACTTAATTTAATCCTAAAAACATGGTCTTTTCAACAACCAATTTAGGTCTAATTAAGATTAACCTAGCAGCCACGTGAGCATGCTTTCTAATAACAGAAAAACAATATTTAGCAGCTCAACAAACTTCCTGAAAGTCTCAGAAAAGCATTCGAGCAGAATGTCACAGAATGTCATAACATCCGTTATGACATCGATATTTTAAATTTCCAGCACAACTTTATCTTCCAGTTCTGAGATGTCTTTTAACATCCTTAGCAGGTAGGATTTATCTTCAATCTCTGAATGTCGTGACATTTATCATGACATTGCTAAAGCCTAATTTTACCAAAATTAATGCCAACTTAAAACACTAACAAACTCCCCCTTTGGCACATTTTTGGCTAAAACTCCTTAACACATCAGAGAACCTATGCAGCAGAAGACAAACTAGTTCTAAGCTTAAAGAAACTAGAACCTAGAGATAAGATAATTGCCCACAATTCCCACAATTGCCCACATACAAAATTGAAAAATCCATACAGTTTCCCAAATTTCCCAGCCACTGTTCTACAGTAGTTCTTCTCCCCCTTTTTAGCCACAAAGGGCCAAAGGAAACAATACAATTGCCCCAAACAATCAACATATAATAAAGTATCAGCATTGTTTAGAGTTACATCTCTGTCAAGAGATTACAATTCTGTCAACCAAAAAGATTACAAACCAAAATAAATACAGGAGAACTGGATTTAACCGACAAGGCAATAAAAAAATGGACAGAAGTTCCCTACAGGTCTCTTTTAGAACAGCAATGACATTTGCCTTCTGAGATTTTGCCTTGACTTTTGATGTCTCAACAGATGTCATGACAATGTCTGGAACATGCTTCCCTTGAAATAGCTTGTAGTGGAAACCAAGGGCAGAAGTTCTTTTACACACTGAATCTCTATCAACCAGGATGTCAGGATATTGATCAGTTATAATACCACACAGTAGGGAGGGAAAGGCTATTGGTCCCTTGATAGCATAGTCAAAGATGCTTGAGTGTCTTTCAAATATATAGGATCCATAGTCAAATGTAGCACGAGTGCTCTGCATATATGAATCTTCCCACCATTAGAGATGGTGGATTTGTGATTGGTTGGGACCCGCTTAGCACCAATCTTATGCGGGATGGCAATTTGACACTCACTTACTTGCGAGCTTTCCTTTAGAGGCCATTGCCTTACTTGTTTGGCGATGATGGTTTGATGATCTTGTTGTCGTTCCTCCTCTGGTGAGCATTATCGATCTACCGTGAAGTTGATCACATTTGGAGAAAACGACCTTCCCCCTCACATATACCGATAGTCGGTGAGTTCCTATCCCCACAGCCATTTGACAGATTAACTATAAACTCTTTCACCAAAACTTCATAACAGTTTGAGAAATTTACAACTGTTTTCATCAGACCAGCCTCTTTAATCAAGTCAACAATTTCCTTGCAATCAAGAGCACTTTTATTTAACTCTCTTTCCAGAGCCACCCTCTTTAAGCAAACATACTTCCATCTTCCAGCATTTTCAGGATGATGGAAAGAAATGTTATCAATGGCCACTTCAGGCACCTTGAGCAGTTTCCCAAGAGTTTGCTTCTTTCTGGGATGAATGTCTGTGACATTCTCTTCAACATTAAAATCAGAGTCTTGATCTGACTCTGAGGATTCAGGTTCTTTCCTCTTTTTCACAATTGGTGTTCTCTTTGGTCTAGAGTCACCACCAACAGTTTTTACTCTACTTCTCCTTGTAGATGGCCCAGCCTTGTGATACTTCTCAGTCTTGCACACATCTTCAGTATCCTTCTCTTTAGCGTGACTCGTGAGAGGTGTTTCCTTCCTTTTCATCATTCTCTTGGCAATGCTTGGATTGACATTGGCAATAAGATCATTGTCTGAGAACACTTCATCTAAGTCAATAACTGGAGGTTCAGTTAAATGATCAGAATCTTGGACTGGAGATTCTTCCAAAATATTGTCAGAGATGTAGTCATCAGGGACTTTACCAGATGCACACTTTGCTGGTGATTCTTCAAGAATGCTATCAGAAATATAGTCAGCAGGGGCTTTTTCAGAGGCAAATTTTGCTGGGGATTCTTCAAGGATACTATCAGAAATCACATCTCCCTTATCAGTAGGGGTTTCATTACAAACATCATCAACACGTACTTCAGAGTCTTTAACTGAAGGATCTTCATTATTCTTGGTAGGGGAAGTATCATGATCACCAGATGTCTCGACATTCTCAGTGACATCTGGATCAACTGCTAAACTAGGGCTATCAGACTTATAGTTTAGGGGAATTGAAACCCCAGGTATAGATTGGTCTTCGTTGAGGATCCTGGTTACTAATCTAGCAATGGCTATATGCATAGCCCTAGACTCCTCTGTGTTCACTATTTCTGGGGGAACATAAGAGGATGGTACAGAAGTCTTACCCGAGGGAGATGTTTGAGTCCTTCTTGCATTCCTTGTGCGCAACTTCTTGACTTTTTCTGGGTCAGTAGCTATTGCACGCAATGGAGTAACCCTCAGTGCTTCAGCTTGCATGACTTCATTATTTGCCCTGACTTCAGCCATGGGTGGAGATGAAGATCCTGATTCTTGAGATGATGAGGATGATGAAGACATTTTTCGCTGATGGTTTTTGAGAGGATGAAAGTGAAAATGGCAGAGAGTTTCAGAGTTTCTTTTGGGAGAAGAAAGAGTGGTACTACTTTCAAAAGAAGAAACTATTATATGAGGATGTCTCTTCCTATTCTTGGACCTTTTAAAATAGGAATGAAAATACCTAAATAACCCTCTTAAAAATAATTGAAATAAAAGGTCCCTTTCATCCCTTGTTGTAGGCACAGTTAATTGCTACAATTCCTCATATTGACAGATTCCCAATTTGTCCCCTAAGGTCTTAAACTGACTAGCCTCAAGGACTTTAGTAACGATAAACACAGACAATGTCATGACATCCGCATGACATTGTACTTAGTCAAGATCCGCTCATCGAGCATCTTAAGGCGCTCTCACTACTATGTATTCGACTTCAACATTGTATAAAGCTACATAGATTTGCTTCTTCTGATCCAGTAATAAGATTGTTTCTCAAGAAGAAACATCCATCAAAAGGCCTTTACATAAGCTTTGATCAACACGTTCTCCACTTGTTTTCTTGGGCAACTTCAAATGTGGAGGGTAAGAGTCCCGTGTGGTCATTCTTCATTCCAAGCTTCTTGACACAATTCCTTGCATACTTGCTCTGAAAGAGGTGTTGAGTCTTTCATTTGTGAGACTTGTAGTCCAAGAAAATGAATCAACTCTCCATGAGGCTCATCCTGACCCACTTGTTGGTTGTCGAATATTTCACAATTGTGTCGTATTCCTTCAAAACTATGTTATTAACATAAATTTGAAGCACCATGACCTTTCCTCCTTTGGCAAAGAGAGTTTCATCCAAGGCTCTTCTCCTGTATCCTTTGACAGTAAGATGCTTGGTTAGCCTTTCATACCAGATCCTAGTACTTTGCTTGATTTTAGGGTGGTCGATGTCTAGACATTGAGTGTGACATTCGATTTCTGTCTGCCTTATACTTACCATAGATTCTCCCTTTTCCATGTGACATCTTGGTATCCTTCTGACTCCCTCTATGGAACTGATCCTTTTCATTCCTCTGAGATGTGGATGACCAGATTCTTGCTGCCACAACTTTACTTCCTCTTCATCTTTGTCTATAGAACACACAGAGGGCAGAGTGGTGTTCTCAGATTTCCACATGTAGCGCTTGTCCTTTGATCGACTCCTCTCATAATCACTACTTGTTCATCATTGATTACAAGACATTCAGCCTTAGTGAAGTTGTTGTGAATCCCATATCACATAGCGACTTATGCTAATGAGATTTGCATCCGCACCTTTTACCTCCATTTAGGATTGGAACTCTGACGGTTGAGTTTCCAACACCTTTGATTTCTCCTTTAGCTCCATCTCCAAAAGTAACAAAGCTGGTAGAATGAGGCTTAACATCATTGAGAAGATTCCTATCTCGGTCATGTGCTTGGAACACCCAGTACCAATCATCTTGGTAGACACTCTAAGAGAAGTGTGAGCCACCGAGCTACACTTCCACTTTGAGTGTGGGGTACCTGATGTTCTTAGGCTTAGCATAGGGAATATGGATAGGATATCCATGTAGCCTATAGCAGAAGGACTTTATGTGACCAAACCTTCCACAATAATGACATCTCCATCTTTGAAACTTTTATTCAAGTTTCTATGATTTTGATGTTGACCCCAATGTTGTGACATCTGTTTAGACATTGGTTCATTAGGTCTGTTCCTCCTTTTGTTATTCACAAATTTCTTGGCCTCCACATATCCTGAGGCAGACCTATTTCCTGTTTTGTGGTGTAACATCTTCTTTGCCATTGACTTGCTGTGTTTGTTCCACTCGGTTATTAGCAAATCTCTTTGCACATACCACGAGCGGACATTTCTGTTTATGTTGTGACACCTGTTTTGACATTGTTTTCCCATGTATCCCCTTCTTGATGTCACCAACGGGTTTCTTTTCAGCCACATATCCTAGACCATGCTTATTTCCATTTTGTCCAAGTGGAGAATTTCTTCCAACTTATCGATTACGGATGTCAACATTTTGATGATTTAGACATCGATCAAGTTTGAGTTCAACATAACAATATCACTATTGAGGTGATTTATAGTGGATGTGTTTTCCTTTTCTCACCTCCACTTCACATTCTCGCCCAACTTCTCAATCGACTTTTTCGATCCTCATTCACGACAAACTTCACCATTTTTTATACACACCTTCCTGTAGGTTTCAGCAAGCTCTTCAAATGTCACTTCCTCATCACTAGAATCCATATCAGAATTGTATACTCCAGAGAGAGCAGTGACAAGTTTGGCACCTTCTTCCTCAGATTCACTTCCTGAATCACCATCGGACCAAGTGACCATTCCTTTCTTTTGTTTCTTTAGAAAGGTGGGACATTCATTAATATGTCCAAATCCTTCACATCCATGACATTGGATTCCACTGCCTTGACTTCCTTTTTCCTCTGACTTGGATCTTCTGCTGGAGTCATAGGATCTGCTGATGTCAGATGAAATGTCCTTGACATTTGACCTTGATTTTGGATCAATCCTCTTGATAAGCCTGTTGAACTGTCTTCCATGCATAGCTATAGCTTCAGATATCTTCTCTTCATCTTCCACCTTGCATCCTTCCTCAATATTAGATACAAGTGCTATGCTCTTGTTCTTTTTGTCAACAGTTTCACTGATTCCCATCTCAAAAGTCATAAGGGATCCTATAAGTTCTTCAACCTTCAAGGTGCTGATGTCCTGAGCCTCCTCTATTGCAGTCACTTTCATTGCAAATCTTTTAGGCAAGGATCTGAGAATCTTTCTCACCTGCTTTTCTTCTGACATCTTTTCACCAAGTGCTCCTGAGGCATTGGCAATTTCCAAAATATTCATGTGAAATTCATGAATAGTCTCATCTTCCTTCATCTTCAAATTCTCAAATTTGGTAGTGAGCATCTCAAGTCTTGACATCTTCACCTTGGATGTTCCTCATGAGTAGTTAGAGAGTGTCCCAAACATCCTTGGCCACACATTGATGGACCAGTCAAGATATTTCATCAATACCATTGAATAGGGCATTCAATGCTTTAGAGTTTCAGAGCTAGCTCCTCTTCCTCTTTGCTCCATTCCTCCTCGGGTTTCAAGACAGTCCCATCTTTTCAAGCTTGGTGGGATGTTTCCATCCTCTCGTGACTCTCCAAGCTTTAATATCCACCGATCTTAAGAAGGCAACGATACGAGGCTTCCAATAATCATAATTAGACCCATCCGAATAGGTGGTCTACCTCCAAATCCTCCTTCCTTATCCATTCGCGAAACTATTATCCCTAGATCTCACCGAAATAACGGTGTGCCGCCTACCAATTGAAATTCGGCAGCAGATCGTGATGTCACAGAGATGTTATGACACACTATCGACACTCTGTTAACAATTTACACATAAATATAAATAGCGATAAAGAACACAATAAGTTGTTTACCCAGTTCGTGTCTAACTACACCTACATCTGGGGTACCAAGCCGGGAGGAAATTCACTATTAGTAGAATTAATTCAGAATAAACCAACCGTTTATCTCCTACACTTAAAACCTACCCAATGCAACTTCAACCTAAGTCCTACTTAGATCCGAGTTCCTACTACTCCCCTCAATCACGGTGATATCAACCTATTGAATAATTGAATTGTGAAGACACACTTCAATAAACTATCTTGATCTCGCTCAAAGCTTTCAATCAAGAGACAAACACTCGTGCTTTAAAGCTTTGAGTGATAAACTACCCTTACAACAAATCCTAGTCCAAGGCACTTATCAATTGATAGTTGCTTGGCTCACAAGAGATACTAGAATTACAAATACCAACTGTTAACTTTCCTAACAAGACACAAATAACAACCTGCTATATCTTCAATAAATCTCGAGGCGACATTGTAAGGTTGAATTCCTTTTATAGAAGCAGTCCACGAAACTTCGCTTTGGGCTTCCATAAAGATAGCTAGGGTTCACTTAATTTAATCCTAAAAACATGGTCTTTTCAACAACCAATTTAGGTCTAATTAAGATTAACCTAGCAGCCATGTGAGCATGCTTTCTAATAACAGAAAAACAATATTTAGCAGCTCAACAAACTTCACGAAAGTCTCAGAAAAGCAGTTCTGCGAGCAGAATGTCACACGAATGTCATAACATCTTATGACATCGATTTTTCTGAAATTTCCACAACTTTATCTTCCGTTGTCTTTTAACATCCTTAGCAGGTAGGATTTATCTTCAATCTCTGAATGTCATGACATTTATCATGACATTGCTAAAGCCTAGTTTTACCAAAATTAATGCCAACTTAAAACACTAACAATTACGATTGTATGAGTCACATAATCAGACTCATGGTATTTAGAAACTCCTACTCTATTACTTCTTTGAAGTTCTATTTCTACTTCGTTGTTGTTTTCGATACTTCTTATAACAAGAATGTGATTTAGTTTAGTGTCCCCAATGTTATGAATCAGATGCCTTGGAACAAAATATAAACTTGTTGCTTAATGATCAAGAAACAATTAGGGTAATAAAAAGAATGAAGAACACGATGAACACAAGGATTGGTTATTAACTACTATTCTTTCCTTTATCTTAAATCAAGATTACAAGTATACAAGAAAAACAAATAACCCTCTCACCCTAAAATAGGATTTGCAGTATGCAATGATGAGACTAGTATCCTATTTATAATAAATCTAACATACTAAACTAATGAGCTTTTATCACAAATAACCATTACAAGCTAACTTAGGGTACAAGCTAACTTAACCAATTGGAGATAACAAACAGGCCCAATTTGAGGCTAACAATCCTAGCATCCTTCGACACTCCAAGCTAGAACACACTTCGACTACAACTTGTAACACTTCGACAACAACATGTGAGCAAACTTCTACTGCATTCTAAACTTTGTCGAACCAAGATACTACCTTCGATCCAATAGAGTTCGATCCAATATCTCACAAATATCCACCTTGGAACAAACTCTATTAACAAATAACGAACTAGTTTTCTTCAGCTTTATCAACTGCATACAGTGGAAAAACTTGCAACTAGGCAATGTCTTGGTGATCATATCAGCAACATTATGATTTGTCGAAACCTTCAGCACTTGGACTTCTCCACGCTCGATTACCCCTCTAACGAAATGCAGCCTCACATCAATGTGCTTGGTTCGCTCATGATAGGCTGAATTCTTCGACGGGTGTATTGCACTTTGACTATCACATTTAACAGTGATAACTTCAACTTGAATTTTCAGTTCCTTAGCAAAACCTTCAAGCCACAATGCTTCTTTCACAGCTTCAGTTAAAGCAATATCTTACGCTTTAGTGGTTGATAATGCAACAACCTTATGAAGGGTTGCTTTCCAACTAATTGATGTACCAAACAAAGTGAAAACATATCCAGAAATAGATTTTCTGGAATCTATACAACCTACATAATCAGATTCTACATATCCTTCGATTACTACTTTACTATCTTCACCCAAGGATCCGCCATAAATTAATACTATGTTCAGAGATCCATTTATGTACCTTAGAATCCACTTCAATGCTTGCCAATGAGCCTTTCCAGGATTCTCCATGTACCTGCTTACAAGACTTACTACATATGTTATGTCGGGTCTAGTACAAACCATAACATTCATCAAAGAACCTACTACGTTAACATATGGGATGCTATTCATATAAGCTCTTTTGACCTCAGAACTAGGACACTGATCAATACTCAACTTGAATTGAGGGTTTGTTGGAGTCACAACAGGCTTCGAATTCGACATACCAAACTTTTCGAGAATCTTTCGTAAATATGCCTCTTGAGATAAGCATAATTTCAACTGCTTTCTATCTCTTCGAATGTCAAGCCCAAGAATCCTAGAAGCTGCTCCTAGATCCTTCATTTCGAACTCCTTATTGAGTTCAACATTCACCCTCATTATCTCTTCGATATTGTTACTTTCTATGAGAATATCATCAACATAAAGTAACAAAATAACAAATGAATTACCAAGACGGAATCTGAAGTAAACACAGTGGTCGAACTGACTTCTAAAGAAACTTATGCGTGCCATGAATTTGTCGAATCTCCTATTCCATTGTCGAGGAGATTGTTTCAGCCCATATAAAGATCTATTCAACTTGCACACATAATCTTCCATTCCCTTTTCGACATATCCTTCATGTTGCCCATCAGGATTGTTTCATCTAGATCACCATAGAAGAACGCAGTCTTTACATCCATTTGTTCCAATTCAAGATCGAATTGTGCCACCATGGAAAGCAACATTCGAATAGACCTATGCTTCATAACAGGAGAAAACACATCATTGAAGTCTACACCTTACTTCTAAGTGAAACCCCTTGCAACCAACCTTGCCTTGTATCTTTTCGACGCCACTCATTCGATTTCTTCCTTAACTTTGAAAATCCATTTACAGTTGACTAACCTGGCTCCAGCAGGTTTCTTGATCAATTCCCAAGTGTTGTTATCATGAATAAACTTCATCTCATCATCCATGGCCTTCAACCATTCAGTTTTATTTTGACTCCTCATAACTCCCTTATGGTCTCTTGGTTCTTCACCTAGAACCTCACTTGCAGAGATTAAGGCATAAGCTATAAGATATGCATATCCAAATCTTTGAGGTGGCTTGATGACTCTTAGTTTCCTATCTCTTTCCAATAAATAGTCATCGGCAGTTTCCTCAACTTCATCAGCATCCTCTGCTTCTTCGACTTTATCTAGGATATGCAATTCAGCATCAACATGCTCCACCTCAACAGGAATCTCTACCTGTTCCAGCTCTTCGTCAGATACTTCTTCACTTAGACCAACATCATCCTTTTTCTTGAAAGCCATTTCAGCTTCATTGAAAACAACATCTCGGCTGGTGATAATCCTTCTGTGACCTGACTATAGGCACCATAGCCTATAAGTTTTGACTCCTTCAGGGTATCCCATGAACATGCATTTAAGAGCTCTAGGTTCGACCTTATCTTTCCTAATGTGAGCATAGGCTACGCAGCCAAATACTCTCAGTTTGTCGAGATTTGGTGGATGTCTCGACCAAACTTCTTCAGGTGTCTTCATATCTAACGCAGTCGAAGGACATTTGTTTATCAAATATGTTGTTGTCGAAACAACCTTAGCCCAAAACACCTTTTTTAACCCAACACTAGTCAACATGCATCTAACTCTCTCCAAGATGGTTCGATTAAACCTTTCAGCCAAACCATTTTGTTGTGGAGTGTCTGCAGTAGTTTTGTGCCTTGCAATACCAGAGGCAGCACAAAAGCTGTCGAATTACGCATTGCAAAATTCAAGACCATTGTCTGCTCTCAACCTCTTGACCTTTCTTCCAGTTTGATTTTCGACCACAGTCTTCCAACCTTTGAAATTCTCAAAAGTTTCATCCTTAGTCTTCTGAATGAATACCCATAACTTTCTGGAATAGTCATCTACTATGGATAGAAAATACCTTGCTCCTGAATGTGATGGACACCTTGCAGGCCCCCAAAGATCAGCATGGATGTAATCAAGGGATCCATGTGTTCTTTGTTTTCCTTTGTTGAACTTCACTCTGCAAAATTTTCCAAGTACACAGGGTTCACAAAATTTCATCTTTACGACTTTGTCTCCCCCAAGCAAATTTTGTTTCCCCAATTCGACCAGACCCCTTTCACTGACATGGCCAATCTCATGTGCCAAATTTTTGTCTTCGACAAAGGCTTCGTGGATGCAACATTTGTCGAAACACTTACAACTTCAGCCTCAAGGGTATACAAGCCTTGTTTCTTAACGCCTCTCAAGACTTCCTTCGACACCTTCATGACTCTTAGGATACTTTTCTCTCCTTGAAAAACATATCCTTTCTTGTCGAATTCACCAAGAGAAATCAAATTTCTCTTCAAATCAGGTACATACTTGACTTCAGTCAATAATCTTATTGACTCATCATGGATTTTGAATCTCACAGATCCAACACCTTCAATCTTGCAAGCTTTGTTGTTTCCCAACAATACAAATCCACCATCTTAATCACATAATTCTTTGAACAAGTATTTGTTTGAAGTCATGTGCCAAGTGCACCCAAAATCCATAATCCACTCCTTCAACGGGTTGCTGCTTGAAACCACAAGAACATCAGATGAGTCGAAATCATCTTGAACAATAGTTGCATTGCCATTATCCTTTCCTCCATGATCTTTTAGGCGTTCAGGGCACACTTTTCTTGTGTGACCCTCCTTCTTACAATGATAACATCGAATACCAGATGCTTCACCACTGTAAAACTTCTGTTGACTTTTACCTTTCTTCTTGTCAAACTTATTATCCTTTTGCAAGAATTTTCCTTTAACGACCAAACCTTCACCAACCTTCGAAGTTTTGTGCTCCTTTCGTTTGTTCAAGTCCTTCGAATACAAGGCTGATTGAACTTCTTCAAAGGTCAGGGACTCCCTTCCATACAAGAGAGTTTCTTTGAAGTGAGCATGTGATCTAGGCAACGCGCACAACAACAAAAACGCTTGATCTTCATCATCGATCTTCACATTAATATTTTCAAGATCAAGAATCAGCTTGTTGAACATATCCAATTGCTCAGCCAACACTTTATCTTCAATCATCTTGAATGAATACAAAGTTTGCTTCAGGTAGAGTCGATTCACCAACGATTTGGTCATGTACAAACTTTCAAGTTTCACCCATAACCTTGTCTTCGTCGTCTCCTTTGATACATGTCGAAGAACTTTATCACCAAGGCTCAACAAAATTACGTTGTGGGCCTTCTCTATCATTGTCGTCTTCTCAGCTGCCGTTAATGCTTTGTTCATGGCTGATTCTCCCTTCAACGCTTCCAAACATCCCTGCTGAACCAGTAGGGTTTTCATCTTCAAGCGCCACAGACCAAAATCGTTCACTTTGGTGAACTTTTCAATCTCATACTTTGTCGAGGGCATCTTCTCCACGCTCACCGCACCAATTTGTTGTGAATCGGATGCCTTGGAACAAAATATAAACTTGTTGCTTAATGATCAAGAAACAATTAGGGTAGGAAAAAGAATGAAGAACACGATGAACACAAGGATTGGTTATTAACTACTATTCTTTCCTTTATCTTAAATCAAGATTACAAGTATACAAGAATGACAAATAATCCTCTCACCCTAAAATAGGATTTGCAGTATGAAATGATGAGAGACTAGTATGCTATTTATAATAAACCTAACATACTAAACTAATGGGCTTTTATCATAAATACCCATTACAAGCTAACTTAGGGTACAAGCTAACTTAACCAATTGGACATGACAAACAGGCCCAATTCGATGCTAACAATCCTAACATCCTTCGACACTATAAGCTAGAACACACTTCGACTACAGCTTGTAACACTTCGACAAAAACATGTGAGCAAACTTCGACTGCATGCTAAACTTTGTCGAACCGTCGAACCAAGATGTTGCCTTCGATCCAATAGAGTTCGATCCAATATCTCACACCCACTATTTCTCAATTTAAAAGAAAATTTGTCTTCATAGAATTCAACATCATTTGATTCTATGATCACTTTATCATTTAGGTCATAACATCTATATGTCTTATTATTTGTTTCATATTCAATGAATACTCATTCATAGGCTCCAATAGCGAGTTTAACTCGCTTTGGATATGGATTTTTGACATAAGTCAGACGATCCGGAGTTTTAAAGTAAGACAAGTTTGACTGTCTTTTCTTCAATATCTCATAAGAAGAGATCTTACTTTTACACTTGAAAACTCTACTCAGAACATTGCAAAATCAATAAAATTTATCCCCACTAGTGATATACGTCACCATAATTCAACGCAATAGCAACAACTAGTTCGGTAAGAGTTTTATCCTTTTTTTTTCCTTTCTTTCTCCTTTTCCATTCATTTCACGAGAATATGATCCAGTGATTTCATGTATAATTCCATGTATATCAAATTTATTAAATAAATTAGAATCATATTTAGTGATTTTCAATTTTCATTCAGAAAAATCTTAAGCATATCAATTTTATTCGCAAAAATATAATTCTTAGTGATAGTGTACAAATCTACCGAATAAACACACTAAATCTTATCTTATTTGGAAAAAAACAATAAACAAGATTATTTCTAATTTCAATGACATGTATGAGATCCTTCAAAATTAAAGTCTTTTTAAAATTGGAACTCCCACTATTTATGTGTTTGAACCTATGACTATGTAACTGACATCTTTACACATCTACCAACTGAGTTAAAGGGACTCTGTATATTTTAAAACTAAGAAGTGTGTGATTTTTAATAGAAGTGAGTGAAATTTGGAAATGGATCCCTTGTCTTTGCAGCGGGAAAGTCAGGGTGACTTTAAGTTAATGTGCACAATACGTTTAATTCATTTTTTTATCATCGTTGTCGTCTTCGTCTTCGTCGACACGTCAAATTCATTTTTTATAACATCAGCATTAACACTTGCTCTGTTAGACTGTTAGCGACAACGTGGTTTGAGTTCGACGATGATGCAATCGCAAATGCTCTTGACAACGTGTTGTAGGTCGGTGACACATCTGTTTGAGTGGGACTATCGGCAAAGCAAATGTTCTTGGCAACATGTTTTAGGTCGGGGATGTACGGAAACGAGTTGGCAGCGTGTGTCATTGTGTCTTTTTGTTTATGTTAAGTGCTTTTGTTTTAAACAAACTGCAAACTTGTCTGTTTGATGAATCCATGGGCACTTACGTGGAGAGTTGTAACAACAATTTGAAGGCGACGACAATGAAAGGATGAAAGAGAGGTGTAATGGCTGTGAAAGATGGAAGAAAAAAAGATGCAGTACCTTCCTTTAGTTTACGTTCTGGTTAAGTTTATTTTTAAATGAAAACAATTATAAATCATGATGTGGCATGGTTTGGTACATTGGATTAATTTGAGGGACGGGATCAACTCAAAGTCATCCTGACATTCCCGCGGTCAAAGTCAGCAAAGAACATGTGAATCGCATAATGGCATGAGTTTCAAATCCACAAGCAGTCTCTTAGTCAAAGAAGAGAAGATGTTAGTGTTCTACGTTTATAAGTACCAATCATCTCTATACAACGTTATCTCTATTACGCACCTTCCTTAGTTCCTTACCACACTTCATCTATCTATGTGACCCTCCTTGGTGCTGATCTTCTTGGTTTTCCAGACAACAACGCATCCCCTCTAGAAGTTTCTATGGCAACCATGCCTTCCATGACTGATCCTTCCGTTGAAGATACTGATTTTTCAGAAACCATTAACTTCATAACTCAAATCCTTATGGAAGAAAACATTGATCATACACCACTTTATGACTCACAAACCTTACAAATCACACAAAAATCATTCCATGATGCTCTTTTCAAACCCCTTTCCCCTCATACTCCTGCTTCTGATCCTGATAGTCACGGTACCTTTCACTTTAATCCTCCTATTTCTCACAATTTCTCTCAACCTACTAGTGTCAGTGATGGACTCATAGATTTGGATTATGTTTCCCTATTCAACAGAGGTTTAGAAGAAGCCAATAAGTTTCTACCTCCTCAGCCTCAACTCTCCACTGGTCTAGATTCATCTATCATTAGAGAGAATCCATTAGTGTTCAGGGGTAGAAAGAATCACGACCGCCAAGAAGAACAAGGGATGAGAAGTAACAAGCAGTCGGCTATTAGTGCTGCTGATGAAGATGAATTATCAGAAATGTTCGATAAAGTTTTGCTTAATGTCGAAAATGATTGCTTGCAGAATGAGCAACCACATTCACCTGATGGAGGAAAGGTTGATTTAAAGAATCTTCTGCTTATGTGTTCACAAGTTATGTATGATAACGATAATAGAAAGGCTAATGAAATTCTGAAGCGGATTAGGCAACATTCTTCACCCTTTGGAGATGCATCCCAAAGGGTGGCACATTACTTCGCCAATGGCCTTGAGGCACGTCTTGTAGGCGATGGAGCCGGAGCACAGACATTTTACTCCTCGCCGAGCACCAAGAGGATCACGGCTGCTGAGTTTTTGAAAGCATTCCAAGTTCACTTTACTAGCCCTCCATTCAAAAAATTTGCATATTTATTTGCAAATGAAATGATTATGAAAGTTTCTGCAAAGGCAGAAACTCTTCATATCATTGATTTTGGTATCCTTTACGGTTTTCAATGGCCAATTCTTATTAAGTTTTTATCAAATAGAGAAGGTGGACCTCCAAAGCTGAGGATCACAGGCATAGAGTTTCCTTTACCTGGCTTTCGCCCGACAGAAAGAATTGAGGAGACGGGTCGTCATCTTGCCAACTATTGCAAGCGTTTTAATGTTCTGTTCGAGTACAATGCCATAACGTCACAGAACTGGGAAACAATTGAAGTGGAAGATCTTAAAATCAACAGCAACGAGGTAATCGCAGTGAACTGTTCGATGAGGTTTAAAAATTTATTAGATGAGAGTATTGATGCCAAAAGTCCTAGAAATATGGTTGTGAACTTGATCAGGAAGATAAATCCGAATATTTTTACTCTGTCCATTATTAATGGATCATATAATTCACCGTTCTTTGCTACGCGGTTTAGGGAGGCACTGTTTCATTTTTCCGCTCATTATGATTTGAGTGACACTGTCATACCAAGGGAAAATGAATGGAGGAAGATGTTTGAGAGGGAGAGTTTGGGAAGGGAGGTTATGAATGTTGTAGCATGTGAAGGTTTAGAGAGAGTTGAGAGGCCTGAGACATACAAACAATGGCAGGTTAGGAATACAAGGGCTGGTTTGAAGCAGCTTGCATTGGATTCAGAATTAATGGACAAGTTTAGGACTAAATTGAGGAAATGGTACCATACAGATTTTGTTTTGGATGAAGACAACAATTGGATGCTTCAAGGTTGGAAAGGTCGCATTTTATATGCTTCAACTTGTTGGGTGCCTGCATAATCAACTTACTTCATATTAGATTTATGTTGTGACTTGTAGCTTTTTACTCTATTAGCATGTATGCCGTAATAAAAAATATAGAAGTATTCACATTCTACAATATACAATCCAGCATTTAATATAAAACATGTGTATTGTTAGGATAAACACACTTTACGAATATGATAGTATTTAAAATTGGTGAATAGTCAAGTTCCTTTTATTTTGTTGGATATCAATATCATTAACTAATCAAATAGCATAATTCCATGCTGTGTCACTTTTTATTTTAATATAAAATTAAACTTTTATAAAATTTGTACCAAAGGTATTGGTATTCGATTTAAATTACTAAAGAAATAGTCTCTATATTTTGGTTAAAAACCATAAATAAAAATAGAAATGAATGATAAATTCAAGGTATTGGATCCTCTCCTTCATTTTTCTCTTCTTCCCTTTACATCCTCTATGTCTCTCTTAATTTCACTCTGATTCATGTTAAAAAATATATAATCAAGAGAAATTGAAATTAAGAGAGATCGGGAGGATGAAGATGGAAGAAGAGAAAAATAAAGGAGAAGTTGAAAAGTGTAAATTCAAAGGAAAGAGAGGGAGAGAAACCCTTTTCACCAAATAACAGGTGTATCATATGACAGTGGCATGAGTTTCAAATCCACAAGCACTCTCATAGTCAAAGAGGAGAGAATATGTTACTAAGTACCAATCACCTCAATACAACATCATCTCTATTACGCACCAAATTTATCCTACCTGCTCCTTCCTTAGTTCCTTACCTTACCAAGTTACCACCATACTTTCCTGTATGAGACCCTCCTTGGTTTTCCAGAAGGTTCTATGGCAACCATGACTTCGATGACAGATCCTTCTCTTGAAGACACTGATTTTTCAGAAACCATCAACTTCATAAGCACAATCCTAATGGAAGAAAACTTTGATCACGAACCATTTTATGACTCACTTACCTTACAAATCACACAAAAATCATTCTACGATGCTCTCTCACACCAAAATAATTCTTGCGACTTAGAACATCTTTCCCCTCATACTCCTGCTTCTGATCCTGATAGACATGCTACTTTTCACTATAATCCTCCTTCTATTTCTCATAATTTCTCTCAACCTACTTGTGTCAGTGATGGACTCATAGATTTGGATTCTGTTTCCCTATTCAACAGAGGTTTAGAAGAAGCCAATAAGTTTCTTCCTCCTCAGCCTCATCTCTCTACCGGTCTAGATTCATCTATCATTAGAGAGAATCCATTTGTGTTCAGGGGTAGAAAGAATCACGACCGCCAAGAAGAACAAGGGAGGAGAAGTAACAAGCAGTCGGCTATTAGTGCTGCTGATGAAGATGAATTATCAGAAATGTTCGATAAAGTTTTGCTTAATGTCGAAAATGATTGCTTGCAGAATGAGCAACCACATTCATCTGATGGAGGAAAGGTTGATTTAAAGAATCTTCTGCTTATGTGTTCACAAGTTATGTATGATAACGATAATAGAAATGCTAATGAACTTCTGAAGCAGATTAGGCAACATTCTTCACCCTTTGGAGATGCATCACAAAGGGTGGCACATTACTTTGCTAATGGCCTCGAGGCACGTCTTGTAGGCGATGGAGCCAGAGCACAAATATTCTACTCCTCACCGAGCATCAAGAGGATCACGGCTGCTGAGTTTTTGAAAGCATACCAAGTGCATTTTATTAGCCCTCCATTCAAAAAATTTGCATATTTATTTGCAAATGAAATGATTATGAAAGTTGCTGCAAAGGCGGAAACTCTTCATATCATTGATTTTGGTATCCTTTACGGTTTTCAATGGCCAATGCTGATAAAGTTTTTATCGAATAGAGAAGGTGGACCTCCAAAGCTGAGGATCACAGGGATAGAGTTTCCTTTACCCGGCTTTCGCCCGACAGAAAGAATTGAAGAGACCGGTCGTCGTCTTGCCAACTATTGTAAACGCTTCAATGTTCCATTCGAGTACAATGCCATAGCGTCACGTAACTGGGAAACAATTCGAGTTGAAGATCTTAAAATCAAAACCAACGAGGTAATTGCAGTGAACTGTTTGACAAGGTTTAAAAATTTGCTAGATGAGAGTATTGATGTGAACAGTCCTCGAAATGTGGTTCTGAACTTGATCAGGAAGATAAATCCGGATATTTTTACTTTTTCCATTATTAATGGATCATATAATTCACCGTTCTTTGCTACGCGGTTTAGGGAGGCATTGTTTCATTTTTCTGCTGTTTATGATTTGATTGACACGGTCATACCAAGGGAAAACGAATGGAGGATGATGCTTGAGAGGGAAATCATTGGTAGAGAAGTTATGAATGTTGTAGCATGTGAAGGTTTAGAAAGAGTTGAGAGGCCTGAGATATACAAACAATGGAAGGTAAGGAATACAAAGGCTGGTTTCAAACAGCTTCCATTGGATTCAGAATTAATGGATAAATTTAGGACTAAGTTGAGGAAATGGTACCATAAGGATTTTGTTTTTGATGAAGACAACAATTGGATGCTTCAAGGATGGAAAGGTCGCATTTTATATGCTTCAACTTGTTTGGTTCCTTCATAATCAACTTTCTTCACATTAGACTTCTGGTGTGAGTGTAACTATAAGAATCAGTTGTAGATCATGTGTAATTAGATTTTTTTTATTAGACAATGTGATTTCTGTTGTTAAATGTGTTTACATTTTTGGTTGTGTTGAATTTGGATTAATACATGATTATAGACTAGTGTTAAAGATTTTTGTGATGTATTATTATTATTATTAGTGGTGTTTAAGTGATTAAGTTATGATTGACCTGGTACCAGTAGTAAAATTGATGATGTATGAGTCTAATTATGTTTGTGTCTAAGTAAGATATAATCAAATTGGTTCAAAGAGTAAACAAAGAAAAGTTACAAAATAATCACACAATTTATCTAATGATTCCGAACTGATCTTAAACTTCGTTTATGTATATATTGGAACTGATTGACATTCTCTAGCATTTTTTTCCTCCATTTTAAGCATCACAATTTCTTCGATTTTATCAGAGTTTTGTCTAAAGTCACTATATCTTTCCCGTCTAAAAGGTTGAGGATCTTTCTCCTCTGTTAGCTAGAAAATAATAAAAATGGTGTAAATAAGCACTTAAAAAAGAAAAACAAGCTTTCATTATATAAAAAAAGAACAAGCTTCTAAAGAAATAGCAATATAAGCTAACCATTATAGCATACATTCTAATAGAGTAAAAATCTACAACTGATTTTTAGAATAACAGTCACAACATAAGTCTAATATGAAGTGAGTTGATTATGCAGGCACCCAACAAGTTGACGCATATAAAATGCGACCTTTCCAACCTTGAAGCATCCAATTGTTGTCTTCATCCAAAACAAAATCTTTATGGTACCATTTCCTCAACTTAGTCCTATATTTGTCCATTAATTCTGAATCCACTGGAAGCTGCTTGAAACCAGCCCTTGTATTCCTAGTCTGCCATTGTCTGTATGTCTCAGGCCTCTCAACTCTCTCTATACCTTCACATGCTACAACATTCATAACTTCTCTACCCAGAGTTTCCTTCTCCATCATCATCCTGTATCTGTTTTCCCGCGGTATTACAGTGTCAAAATTATCGAAAATAGCAGAAAAATGAAACAGTGCTTCCCTAAAACGTGTAGCAAAGAAAGGCGAATTGTATGATCCATTAGCAATGGACTGGACAAATATTACTGGATTTATCTTCCTGATCAAATGAAGAACTGCATCTCTAGGACTGTTCACTTCAATAGTTTCGTCCAGTAAATTCTTAAACCTCATCAAAGAGTTCACAACAACTACCTCATTGCTCTTGATTTTAAGATCTTCAACTCGAATTGTTTCCCAATTCCGCGATGCTATGGCGTTAAACTCAAAGGGAACATTGAAACGCTTGCAATAGTTCGCCAGACGACGTCCAGTTTCCTCGATTCTTTCCATTGGACGAAAGCCGGGTAAAGGGAACTCTATCCCGGTGATCTTCAGTTTTGGAGGTCCACCTTTTGTATCGGATAAAAACTTAATAAGTATTGGCCACTGAAAACCATAAAGGATACCAAAATCAATTATATGAAGGGTTTCAGCATTTGCAGCAGCTTTGGTAATCGCTTTAATTGCAAAGAAGTATGCAAACTTTTTGAATGGGCTAGTAGATAGATGAACTTGATATGCTTTCAAAAACTCAGCAGTGCTAATCATCTTGGAGCTCGCCGAGAAAAAGAACGATTCTACCTTAGCACCATTACCGACTAGGCGTGCCTCAAGGCCATTGGCAAAGTAATGAGCCAGCCTCTGTTGTGCATCCCCAATGGGTGAAGAATGTTGCCTAATCTGCTTCAGAAGTTCGTTAGCATTTCTGTTGTCATTGGAATACACAGATTGTGAACACAGAAGCAGAAGATTCCTCAAATCTATGGTCTCATTCTTCTTGCTTTGTTTCTTAGTACGAGCCTTTCCTCCACTCGATGGAGGCGACTGCTCCGTTTTCACTTGTCCATTCTGTGAGCTATCATTTTCATTGCAAAGTGGCAAATGCTCCAGACTAAGCAAAACTTTATCAAACATCTCTGATAATTCTTCTTCGTCAACAACACTAATGGCTGATTGCTTGTTACTTCTCCTAGCTTCTTCTTCTTCTTTATCATCACTTTCTTCGCGCTGGTGATTCTTTCTACCCTTCAACACAAACGGATTCTCTTTCTCTCCAACCATATTGAAATTGGATGATTCTAGACCGGTCACGAGCTTAGGCTGCGGAGGAAGAAACTTGTTGGCTTCTTCTAAACCTTTCCTGAATAGAGAAACTGAATCTGCATCACTGAAAAGGTTCTGTGCCAACAGATTTGTAATAGAAGAATCCAAATCTCTGAGTCCATCACTAACACTAGTAGTATGAGGTCGAGACAAAGTGTGAGAAATAGCAGGTGCATTAAACTGAAAAACATTATTACTAAGATCGGAAACAGGAGTTTCCGGGGACAAGGGTTTTGACTCTCGAAAATCATCAAGACTACTATTACTATTGCTATTGCTGGTGCTGGTGCTGGTGCTTCCATCAGCGCTATGAATATCTAAAGGGTGTTGATTGGGGGAAAGAGGTTTGTTTTCGTGTAAGAGAGCATCATTGAATACTTTCTCAGTAATTTGCAAAAGCGGGTCATAAAACGGTCTCCGGTCAACATCCTCTTCCATAAGTATTTGGCTTATGAACTTAATTGTATCTGAAAAATCAGTGTCTTCAAGGGAAGGATCTGTCCCAGAGGCAATAGAAGAACCTTGTGTAGGAATGGTGTTGGCTGAAAAATCAAGTGGACCAGCATCAAGGAAGCCATCATATTGATTTGGATCAGCATCAAGAAAGTTATCATATTGATTTTGCCCAGCATCAAGAAAGTTATCAAACTGATTTGGATCAGCATCAAGAAAGTTATCATATTGATTTGGATCAAACTCAGAGACCACTATGCTTCCTTCTTCATCAAAGTGGTAGTAACCCTTTGTGAAATTGCTAGCTTCTGGAAAGTTTGGATCCATCTTTTCTTTCTGTTTGTTAAGAAACAGTTACATATACTCAAATCAAATTACTTAACATAATGAAAAAAAACAAAGCATGAACATACGTAAAATGAAACAATGAGTATGAAATAATATGAAACGGTTTGAATTGAACTGACCTGAATTGTAGCTTGCTTCAAGAGAAGGATTTGGATAAAGTTTGGAGATAGTACAACATTGAGATGTTTCTTCTTATAGAGAAGCAGCCTCTATGACTAGTTTCTTTTGACTAAAGTGTAAACAATAATAGGTGTATAAATAGAGGAATCTTCGAGGAAATTGGATATTGGCACTGTTTCGAAATGAAAAGAACATAGGTGGACATAATAATAGTATAATACTCGTATATATGAAAGTAGAGTCTCGATCAAGTGAATTTGGACGTGATGTGATGGACACAATTTCTGTGGTTGTTGTTGCTTGTTTGGCAAGCTCAAATTTCCTTCTTCTTCACGTATTCAAGAGTGAGTCAAGTCTAATATTTGTTAGATTTATTTTAAGGAGGAAGCATCTAGATACCCTTACGAAAATTCAATGGCTTCGTATCTACTCATTTCTCTTAGCCATAAGTAAATTGACTTTTCAAATCTACAACATTTTAGGGTTGGATCCTCTCAATATGATCTATATTATATGTTCAAATTCCAATTATTAGAGGTGGTGAAACTAGACACGAAATTTTCTTTTAAAATAATTGAAAATATTAGAGCAAAATCTATAATAGAAAACGGAGAAAATAGAGAAAATAGGGCTCAATGGTTTGGGCATGTACAGAAAAATACAATAGATTATATGATAAGAAGAGAAGATATTAATATGATCCAAAGATTAATATTAGAATTAAGGCTTCCACCAAAGGTTGTGTTTTCATCCTATTTAATTAAGTACATTTTAGATTGGATCAGTTTTTTGGTTTTTTATTTGTTTTTGATCAAGTAGCCCAGTACTAAAATTCAGAGATTCGTACAAACCAGGCCTCCTACACCTGATCTAGACATTTAGTTTTACTAATGCATAATTAAGAAATATTAAACATATTAATTAAGGACTAAATTACATCTGATTTATTAAAGAGTCATGATGTTAACATTGTGTCATAAGGAACAAGGACACAAGTTAAGAAATTCTAAAATAGAAAATTTGTGCGAAAAAAAACGAATTAAGACATAAGTTACTATTCTCCTTTATTAAATACCGAAAACAAAGTGCGCTCCCAAACAAAGCTTTCCATTCAAACCGACAATAAACTAAGAGACTTTTTACCAAACATCTAAGAGGCATTATTCAAACACCGAAAACAACCATCTCTAAAACATCACCTTCCAATCAAAGTAACAACCAACTAACATACACTGTATCAAACACCAAAAAGAAATTACTTCAAACTATCACAGATGAAGAAATATAAACAGAAAAGTTTTCAAGTTTACCTTGGACCTCTAAAGAAGTTGTTGTCAGCAACTCTTCAATACCACTAAGTTACAAAATGAAAATTTAAAAAGAGTCAAATACATATCAGGCTGGTAGCATAGAGTTGGTGATATAAATTCAGATTTTAATTAAAATTCACCAAAATGGAAGATTTTGCAAAAAGAAGGAATGAAATTTGGTAAATTCATGAGACAAGGGTGCCAACAATAAAGAAGCAGAAAAATTGGTACAAGTTATGGATGACACACTTCCAGTGGACAAAAAAGGAAAGCTATAGAGGGAAGTAGAGTAACTGTTGTCCAACAATAACAGTCTCACCCAAAAATAATTACAAGAATCCATTTGAAATATCCTAAAAAGCTAAGCTAGGAATATTGGCTTTGGTTGAAATGGATTTTGGGTTGCTGGAATTGATTTTACTTCAATCACCAAACCACCATTTAGAAAAGATAACTCGTGTTTGACCCTATTCAACGTGTGTAGAACCATTGCAACACGTATCCAAACATATACTAAGTAGAAAATATATCATGGTAGCTCAGTTTTGACCCTACATTGTCACCAAGAGGATTATATGCTGCTTATAAATGACTACCCAACACAGGAAAAGTTCAATATGCATCTAAATACGGCACTCACATAGCATTAGTTTATATTATACAACACACTAAACCAGATTAAAATGTTGTTGGTACTACAACTGACGAGTTCTATACCATTACATTGGCAGGGGTCAGTTCTAGAATATGTCAACCATATATATAACTACTAAGAAGTTAAAGTTGTTTGCCAGATTCTTGCTACATACTCAAGAAATGCTTTCCTAAACTCCCCAAGAAGATCATAGGCCTATGCAGGCACCCAACAGGAGGAAGCATAAACTATTCGGCCCTTCCAACCTTGCAGCATGCTGTTTCCATCTTCAACAAGCATGAAATCACTATGATACACATCTTTCAACTTGCATCTTAACTTGTTAATGAGTTGTTTATCCAAAGGAAGTTGCCTAAACCCAGCCCTTAGGTTCCGAACCTGCCATTGCTTGTATGTCTCTGGCCTCTCAACCCTCTCAGAACCTTCACAAGCTATAGTATTCATTACCTCCCTCCCACAGAACTCTTTCTCATACATCAACCTCATTGGATCTTCACGAGCAACATTGATGTCAAGCACATCAAACATTGTAGAGTAATGGAAAAGAGCCTCCTTGAACCGTGTCACGAAGAACGGAGCATTATAGCTCCCATTGACAGTAGTATGTATAAAGATATTGGGTTTTGAATTCCTAATTAATTTTAAAACAGCATCCCTGGGACTATTCAGCACAACTGTCTCATCAAGTAGATGTTTAAACCGACATATACAATTCGCAACAAGAAGTTCATTTTCCTGTATCTTCAAGTCCTCAACTTTGATGGTTTCCCATTTTTGTGCAATAGCATTGAACTCAAATGGAACATTAAAACGTTCACAATACCTTGCGAGACGAAGCCCTGTCTCCTGAACTCTCTCTGCAGGCCTGAAGCCAGGTTGAGGGAGCTCTATCCCTGTCAAGCGCAGCTTAGGAGGCCCACCAGGCCGTTTTGATAGACGATAAATAAGGGCAGGCCATTGGAAGCCATAACGGATGCCAAAATCTACAATATGAAGAGTTTCTACTTCCTTGGCTAGATTCAAAATTGTATGGTTTGCAAAAATGATTGCAAGCTTCTTGAATGGACACGCTGAAATAAACATTTGGTAAGCTTTCACCATGTCAGCAGAAGAGTTTCTTTTGGAGTATAAAGCAGTATAAATCTGAGTGCCAGTGCCAGACAAGCGAGCCTCAAGGGCATTCGCAAAGCAATGAGCCAGCCTCTGAGATCCATCACCAAGTGGAGAAGAGTGTTGCCTTATCTTCTTTAACAACTCCTTAGCAGTGACACGATCATCAGAAGAAACTGATTGTGCACACATAAACAACATTGTTCTCAGATCCACAACACCTTTCTTGTTACCTTGTTTCTTACCACGACCCTTTCCACCACCAGAATTATTCGCTTCTTCTTTCTGCTGCAAACTCGTGTCTAGTCCATTAGCCTTCGCTTCCTTACTAGCTCCCTCCTTCCCGCATCCTGTCCCCAGCAGCACCTTATCAAATAACTCTGATAGCTCACTGTCATCAATGTAAACAGCTGACTGCTTATTACTTCTCTCATCTTGTAAATCCGTTTCGTCTCCCCGCTCGTGATTCTTCCTCCCCCTCGTAGAAAAATGTTCCCCTTCATTATTCTCCGTCTTAATTACTACCTCCTTCCTAAACGAAGGAATAAAAGCGTTCTTCTCCATCTCAATAACCAAGGGATTCCCTTTAGGAAGAAACTTATTAGCTTCCTCCACACCCCTCTCAAATTGCAATACAGACTCACTCTTACTCTCACTCAGCAATTTATCATCAGGAAACCCATCCTTAGAATTCACTAAAAACCCATTATTCGCTAAACCGATATTTCTACTGCTAATGCTAGTACCATTCATAGAACTAGCCTGAAAAACAAAATCAGAAGGAAAACTGGTTTGCAATATCGAAGGCTTGTACTCAAAAGCATCAAAATTACTCCAATTCGATTCAAACTCAACGGAACTACTACTAGTACCACTAGTACTAGTGGTGGCACCACAATCAGAACCAGAAGGGTATGTCTCAGCAATGACTTGATAGAACGATTTCTCAGCAGCTTGTAAAGCCAAAGGATCGTGAAACATGCAAGGTTTCTTCTCCATGTCTTCTTCCATGAGCATTTGGTTTATGTAACGCAGAACAGTAGCAGAGAAATCGGTGTCATCAAGAGGTGAATCTTCTTCTGCGGTGGTTATGGTGGAGATTGAAGTGTTGGTTGGATCAGGAGGTGGAAGAAGAAAAAGATCGTCTATGAATCCGAAAGTGGGGTCGTCTGAGTGGATTGAATTGGGGGTTTGGTTGAATTTGAAATTGTTGAAACGAGGATCCATTTCTGAAGAAAGTAACCTGTTTTGTTTATCAATCATCAAGTTTATGTTAGAGTTTATGAAACCCTAGGTTCAGTGATTTCGATTTTGAGGGAATAACGATTAAAAGTGAAGATTGGAAGAAAGAAATGAGTTAAATAAGAATGATTGGTGTGGAAAAGGGGAAGAGATAAAAAAGAAAAGGAAAAAGGTGAGATATTTATAAATTTGATTCCGTTAAGGTATGGAGTTAGTGGTAAGAGCATTAACAAGAGTCACTGGGTCATGGTCAGAAAGGGGACAGATGATAGAAACAAGTGACCCCGTCGTCAACTTGAACTTCAACGTGGTTCACGGGACCAGTTTTTCCGGACTCGGCTAGAAATTTATTTATGAGCTCTTCAAAGAAAGTCAAACTTCTCTTATTTTCATCGGTTTGGATGTATATGTTACATTGTGAACAAAAAAGTTTATTAAAAGAAATTTGATGTTAATGCTCAAAAAGGGTGTCCTCTTATAATAGCGCTCTGACGTATACATAATGTATAATTCTGAAACCATAATGGTTGAAGAGTCAATACACATTAAATTTGATGATAAAGAGCTTGACAATAAAATGTCAGTGCTTGTTTAAAGTTTTGCAGAGTTACAAGTATCTGAAGACTACTCAAAAGTTGATCAACCATCAAGAAGATATTGATTCAAAAACCATCAAATCTTTAAAAACGGGTGGTTCAAAAACCAATCCAACATATGAAGCTCATCTAGATTTCTGAAGAAACTCTTGTTAATCCTCAAGAAACAACATAATCCAAGAGCTTCTTCGAGTACAGGTCTTTACATCCAAAAGAGTTAATCATTGAAAATCGTGACAATCCTTGGAAGACAAGATATGCATTCAGGTTGGAACATTCTATGTTGAGACTTATTTTCATGATTGAACCTACTTTTATTGATGAAGCATTATAAGATGATGGATGGATTATGGCAATTGAAGAAGAGTTGAACCAGTTACAGAGAAATGATGTTTGTGATCTAATACCCATACCACATTAGAAGAACATTATTCGAACAAAATGGGTTTAAAAAACAAGCTCAACGAACAAGGAGAATTGATGAGAAATAAAGTTAGACTTGTAGATCAAGGTTATAGTCAGCAAGAAGGTATAGATTTCTCTGAAACCTTTACACATGTTGCAAGGTTAGAGACAATCGAACTACTATTTTCATATGCTACTAATCAATAACATTCTTATATCAAATGGATGTTAAGGGTGAATTTTTTAATGATGTCATTTTTGAAGAAGTGTATGTCAAACAACCACCTTGATTTGAGGAATCTATTCATCCAGAATTTGTTTTTCAATTAAAGAAATTATATGGGCTCAAACAAGCTCCTAGAACTTGATATGAGAGATTGAGCATTTTTTTGTTAGAAAATGGTTTTTAAAAGGGTCAACTGGACACCACACTATTCAAAAAGATATTGGAAAATGATATCTTGATTGTTCAAGTATATGTAGATGATATCATTTTTTGTTCTACTAATAATATTTTGTACAAGGAATTTTCTAAGACTATGCAGAATGAATTTAAGTTGAGCATGATGGGAGAATTGAAGTTTTAATTTGAAAAAGCATCATTAACTTCATAAATAAGAGAAGAAAAGAATGTGTCACTAACAATAGACTAGTGTTGTTTAAATGTGTGCCTTGAGCGGTTACATTTCGTCTTATTCCTATTCTCTTGAACTCTAGCTTTGTTTATTGATTTTCAATTCTCGATCTCTATCATTACTCGCAGTCATCACTGTGTGTTACCTTAAAAAATATGTAAGGTATATCCGTTTCCTATAAATAAAGGTAGTCCTTTGAAATAAGGATTGTAAGGAAATTAAAGCCAAGATGGTCGAAATTTGGTTTTGTCAAACTAAAGAATTTAATTGTTCAAAAGAAATTTAAGCCAAAATGTCAAAATTGGGGCATGTCGACCAAAAGGAGAGAGGTTGATATAAATGGCAAGTAAGATGGTCGAAATTAGTCTTGTCGACCAAAGGGAATCCAAGACTAAGAAGAATTTGGATTATTTAGTTATGCTGGTGGGTAGTGTCGAAGCAAGTCCAGAAGCGGAAAGATTTGAAATTTGAAGTCACCAGCAGTTGCAAGCAGTTTTCATTTTGATCGAGCGTCACATAGGTGGCGAAATCTGGAGGAGCAATTGTCGTTGGCTAAAATATGTGTCAAGTAGATAGTATGTATAGGCAGTTTATTATAACTACTATAAATAAAAGGCCGAGTATAGGATTTTGGGTGTTCATTTGTACTGAAATCACTTATCAACTCCATATTTCCAAGCGTAAGTAAATAAGTCTCGAGGACGTGATCAAAGGGCAGGTACTGGTACTAGTGGGGAAGAAAGCGTTGTCATCATCAGTGTATATTTCGGATGGAACATCCACAGGTAGTGTGCCTAAAAAGCCAGAGGACCGTTGTTGAGAGTGAAGGGGATGAGTACTTGAGACTGCCATATCTTGGTTTTCTCCCCAGAGAATGGAGGCTCTAGTATGTAGGGTTTACCGTCAACATGGCGGATGAGATAGGTTGTTGCCAGAGTTGTTTCAATGTGTTTGTCCGCCATTTGTGGAAGAAAGAAAGTTGTGAAAATGGTGAAAAGATGGAGTCTTGGAGATTTCTGATTTTCGGATTAGAAAGGAAAGCTTGAAAATGGTGGAAATAGGGTTGAAGCTTTCTGGGTTTTTTCTTGGTTTAGAAATAAGAAAAGTGAAGAAGCAAGGGAAAAAGAAGAAGAATGAAGACAATGCCTATTTATAGGCTCGGAGTGAGGAAAGCGAAAAGTTGGAAGAAATCGTGGCGATTTCCTAGGTATGAAATCGTGTTCGTCGAGGGACACGTGTGGCCAGATGAAGTTACAAGTATGGTGGGCCATGTCTGCCACCCAAAAGCAACAATAGCCAACATTAAATGACCCCACGTCTCGAGATAAAAGTCGGATACGTTTCCATGATTGTCTGACGTCACGAAAAGACTGGAGCAGTAAAACTGTCTTTAGGGGTAGTGGAAACGACCAAGCCGACGAAAGATATAGCTTCACAGATGCCATTATCTCATGGTCGACAGAATTAGAAATTCGAAAATGGAATCTCTGGGGAGCATTTTGTTAATTGGAAATTTCTAAATACGTTTGAGGGCACTGATTAAAGGCAAATGTCAATACAAGCTAAGGGTCGATTCTAAACGAATATAGCTTCTTTGGGAAAGCTCTACAAAGTCAAGTTAGAAGTATCAGAGAACATATGTCGACTGAGAAGTTGAGCCAGAGAGACAACCAAATCGACCAAGCATACAGAAGAGATAAACAAGATAAACGTGTCGAAGATAAATCACATCGACTGTTGGTCGATTTGACATATTTTTGGTCAAATGAGGGAGTTGGTCAAAGGTTAGATGTTGTTGAAGACATAGGCCAAGGGACTTAGGGAATATTATTATTTCCTAAAGGTATATCGAAACCAGAAGCAGTTAATCCTTTTGAAGTCGCGGAGCGGGAAAAAGTCAAAGTCTAAAGATCGTGGACGGTTACTTCAGGAGGTCGTGGTTGCAAGGCGCTAAACGAATGGCGAAATCGTGTGTAGCAGTTTTACCTTAGTTTGAATTTTGTTCGTTGATTACTCTCAGTGGTTACCTTGTAAAGTACTATAAATATGTCAGTTCATTATAATTTTAGTGTGTTCACTCGTATTCTCAAATTGCTTACCAAAACTCTGCCCAATTCCACGCTAAAGGAAGAAAGAGTCATTGAGCCTTTGATGTACATGAATCACCATCTTTACTTTCAATGCAATTAATTTATGTTTTAAGTTTTCTCTACTGTTTTTTACTTTCGTTGCATTTCGAAAAATTTATGTGTTGAACACTTCAACGTTAATTGTTGGTCACGAGTTACCAATTAGTGATTAGTGGAGTTTTGTCCGTCCAGTGCCTGCTGTCAGTTGGCAGGTGGTTGAAATTCTGTGTGGAAAGCCATTGTACTATTTCCCTTGGTCTTTGAAAACCGTTTCTCGGTCAAGGTCTATTTCTACAGAATCAGTATAATATACCAAATCTTAGCACGTGTCTTAAGATCAACTGGTTGATCTTGCAAGTAACCCTTTGTTTTAGGACCTAGGGAGGATCAACGGTTGTTTACCCTTTTCCACAGTAAACAGACACACTTTGTTGTTGTTGACCAGAGGCCTAAACCTAGAGAAAACAAGAAGGTACATTAATAAAACAAATCCAACAAGCTAAAACAAAATTAAAGTGGAACAGACAAGTACCTGTGTCGATGAATTAGGATCGATATTTACGTGTTTCTCAGCAAAAGCAGCAGCGGTGGTCCCATCTGGGCCTGAAGCTCCAACGGTGTTGGGAATAGGAAATGGGTCGACATTGACTAGTTCCACCATTGTGGCAGTGGCATCTGAGCCAGGGTTAGCCGCAGGGTCTTTGGCCGCAGGTACCTTGTTTTTCTTTTTCTTTTTTGCCACGTTATCCTGAGTAGAAGAAGAATCTTTTTTCCTCTTGTGGCTTTTGGGTTTGTGGGAGTGCTGAGGGGATTGAGCATTAGAAAGTGGCTAAGTGTATAAAAGAAGATATAAGTCAGTGTGTTAGTCGAGAAAAGGAAGGTAAGTCGACAAAGAATACCTCAGTCCTCGTAGTAGATTGATGTTTGTCCTTCTTGGGCCTTTTGGATTTGTTGGAGGGAGCAGTCAAATCTTCCGAACAATTTTGACTCTGTAGACAAAGGAAATATTAGCAACAATTTAATCCATAAAAAATATAAAAGGAAACACGTACAAGTACGCTTACTGAAGAATCAGTTTTCTTAAGTGCGTTGGAAATGGTGTCATCATCAGAAGGGGTGTCGTCAAGAATAATCTACAAAAGTTTGGCTAAGTTAGATGTGCCAAATCAGAAGTAATAATTGGAAAAAGTTTGAGCTTGAACCTTTTCTGTTGAAGGACCAGTTTGGTCGACATGAGCCTGTTGTTCTACCTGAAGAGGGATGGCTAGAAGAAAAACAACAAATGATCAAACAAGGTAAAGTCGAAATGGAAAAAAAAGAGTCAAACTTTCCAGAAGTTGTTACCATTAGGTACGATAGCAAGCTCTCAAACATATTGAGGGTCAATATGTAGAGGACCTGGGTAGTTGTGTAACCAATACTTCGTCGGCACCACCCTTTTAGCCTTTTTCTTATAAGCATTTTGCACGTTTGACCAAGAGCCATACCACCAGTCTAGGATACGCAGCCGAAAGGCCAAAGCCAAAGGGCTAGTTGGTAAAGGAGGAAATTTAATTTTTCCAAAATGAAGTGCGTAAAGATATTTGTCTTTCGCGTAACCAGAAATTTTAAGTTTTGGAATCCTGTCGGTTACCTTTTCCTTTAGCTCCTTGGCTGCCTCAAAAATGGTCCGACGAAGATTATTGGGTAGATACACCACTCGAAAGTACTGCTAGAAAGCTTAAATTTGTTTGATGCGAGTAGTCTTACATCTGGTCGGTTTTGCCTGCAAATGATTAAAAGTTTCAGTTAGTTCGACTAGCTTTACTTCAGGTTCACCAATATACGCAGCAATATATGACTGCCACCAAGTCTCAAATTCCTTGATACAATAAAACGCTGGTTGAAAAGGAATAGAAGTAAGCTTGGGCCTTTTTCCCATAAGTTTTTGACATCTTCTTTGAAGGCCTCATACGGTTGGTCACTTGTAATATTGAGCAACAATTCATAAGAAGAAAACAAAGACTTGGGGAGAAATTGACATAGTATGAATTGTCGAGCCACCAAATTAGGCTGATAAGAAACTAAGCCCTGAAATTTGTATTTAATTTATCTGCGCTTTTTAATAGTGTAATAAACCTTCTTCTTTCCATTAATAGCATTTCTTACCAACAACAATACGCAGACAACAAAATAAAATACTACACGATCAAAACAACAACATGAAAATGTAGCATCAACAACACAAAAAATTATTTAAGACACTACAACCGTCAAAACAATTTCATCGGAACCATACATCATCGCAATAACATCGACGTCTGTTTTGACTTCCTCCAACCAAATTTGAGGTTGTCCAGTTGTGAAGTTCATGGTTGCTCTCTTCCTCTGGATCCATCTAATTTCTTCATCAACTTCTATTTATCCCTCTAACCATCGCATCAACTCTTTCTTCAGTTTGACCATGGTAAAAATGTCCCAAAATTTAATTTTCATTGGAGATTTGGAGACTGAGAAAACAACGTATCTATCTCTGGTATGGATGTATGGAGATGTCATGATAGAAAAATAAGAGAGAATATGAGATGAGAAGTTGAAAAAATGTGAAGAATGAAGAAGACTTGGGTTTTGTATTTATAAAAAACACAAATACACGTAAGCGCCATCTGAAATGGCTCCTACATGTAACCTACATGAGGGAGACGCCATTTGGGATGACTTTTAAAAGAGGAGGCGCCAAGTGGAGTGGCACCTATATGCATTTTTTTAATGCAGGAGTCATCTCAGATGACGCCTAAGTGTTATTCAGTCCTGAAAATTGGTTATTTGCATAAAAAATTTCAAAAGTTGATTATTTGCATATTTTAAATTAAAAAAATTGGTTATTGCAAAAAAGTAATCGAGGATGGCAAGTATAAAACAAGGATGACAGTATCTATGCTTAAATTTTAAATTTGCTAATGCTTCAATTCATATCATATAAAACTTCGTCTGCTTAATTATTTAAAATGACAAATAAATATGAAAACCTACAGCAATGTCCAAGAAATAATAAATGGTATTTTTTATTTTTCACAGAGTTAGTGGTAGTAATCCATAGGATGCATTAAAAACTGTCTCTAGCTAAACACATACACCTTTTCCAAATGCAAAGACCAGTGGGTCATTTGATTATCCTCTCTTTTGCATGGAGCAAAACTATTAGGTGATTCCTCCAAACTTAAGCATGTTGCAATACCGAGGTAAGAAAATTATACTACTAGAAAAGAATATTGTATCTAAAAACACGTTAAACAATGCTTCACTTGTCGAAAACAGCACAAAATATATACAATTTCAAGGTAACCAGTACATGCACCGGCAATGCAGCATATTCCATATCACAATCAAAATACTAAAATAGGCAGAAAGAAAATCGTAGATACAATGTACACAGGCCAACAGCACAGTACAAAAAGTTAGATTTCTTCAAATGCATCTGTAAAAAGTTAACTGCAGCATCCAAAAACGAAAGAACGTTGAAATTACTTCATTCCGTGGCCAAGTCCCCATACTGCCATGGATTGAATTTTATTGATTTAACATCAACATCATCAACAACACTACCAGAGTTATCTGCAGCAGCCCGATGTTCCGCGTACTTACCATTATATTGGTAAATTTCCAAATCACCCCAAGGAGTCGATGTCACTTCTTCAGTTAACTCAAACCATCTTGGTGAAAATTTATGCCCTTTTTCCTCCCGAGCTCTCTTTTCAGCACGCTGTCTCTCCTCCAAACTGAAAAGAAACAACAAAAAAGATAAATATCCCAGGGAGCAAACTGGTGAAACTACAGCCCTACCAATCCAAAAGGAATACAGCCCCCCTCGGCCTCAGCCAAGTTATTTCAACGAACATAACAATTGTAGAATGTAACGTTGAACGTGTTAAACTGTTCCAAAATTTTATATGAACATCTCTATCGCTTAAACAATGTTTAACTATATATTTTTGGGCACAAGGAAACAGAAAAGGACAGAATAAATGCTAATATACCTGCTCTTTTCAGCACCGGATTTGGACAGATCGCCCATCTCGAGTGCATATCTATCCGGTCGTAGACGAGAATCTGATGCCAACAACTTTCTTGGAGCAGTGTCAAAGCTGTTTATTTTATGAGCAAAATGTGTATACTGGAATTTATCATTTGGAGGAACATCAGCAACATGCCAAACCTGCATCTTAAAATCGCTAATGAAATGCCAATAACATTGATAAGGAACTTTGACATATTAATGCTGTTACCAGTAGTGTGTCAGATTCTTGATTGCAATGGCTATAACGTCAAAAAAACACTACATTTAGATTATAAGAGTGTGTGCGTGTTTATAAGATAGGGGATGGATCTTCTCTTTATTTACTCATGTTTATTCACGTGTTCATATATATCTACCCTTAAATCTCCTTTTTTGTAATCATCTTTCTCTCTGCTTTATGATGGAAGGTGAGTATTTAAACGGTATCTCATGTCACATGAGAGGATCCATTACCATACAAGATATGGCCAAAAGATACCGAATCATATCCTCGCTTTCTTCAATAACATCACGAAGTTTCTTTAAACAATTCTTGTTTCAAAACAAGGGCAGGAGCAGAAATTCAGTTTTCATTAAATGATAAAAGCAAAGTACTAATAGATTACTTGGAAAAAAGTTGTTTGCTATACAAGAATAAAATTAAACTGATTGAGTATAAATAGTAGAAAAATTGTAGAGAGATATCACTGATATCTCTCTTACAAGACACCACTCCCATGCTTGCTAAGAAGAGGGAGAGAAACTTTGTTCTTTTCTTCTTGCGAAGGTCTCTTGGTGGCTGGGCAGGGACCAAGGGGCTGATATGGAGGATATTCACATGGGTCACCATAACAATTGTCTAGTAAAAACTCCAGAACTGGAAAGAGTTTATGGAGTTGGGATCCTCTCCATTTCTTCAAAGAAATGGAGAGTGACATTACTATAGTATTTGGGTATAATGCATTTATATCATTAAAATATGTGACATATATTATATATACTTTGGTTCTTATATAAGGAAAACATTATTAATTGTACTCTCCATTTCTTTGAAGAAATGGAGAGGATCTCCACTCGAGTTTATGGCCATAAACAACATTCTCTACAAGTTTAGCCTACCGACCAGATAGGCAATGATTTTGTCATGAAATAGTAAGCTCAAGAAAATGGAATGATGTGAACTTTGATTGCATATAATTCTCAAGATCAAATTGAAAATTAACAAAAAAATATACCTCTTTCAACTCTGTGTTTGGAAGAGGCTCTCCTTCTGAATCACAAGGTTGATAACTCATTGACTGGTTCCACTTCCCAGTCATCAAAATTTTAGGCTCTTCAGTAGAGTTATAAATATAACCATCCACTTCATAGCGACCAGCACTATATAAGATGAGGAAATAGGTAGGGCTTAATTAATGGCTGTATATACTGATACTAGTAAAAAACCTAAACAGCTAATGGGAAAAATGGAATAAAACTTAGACATCATATATGAAGGGAACAAAGTTCAGAGCCACTCAATTATCATCAAATCAAAGTCAAGTGAAACGGGAATAGTACTTTTTATTTCAATATACATTAAGTCAGATTAATACACTAAACATCAACAAATTGCTCGAAGGTTGAACCTAAATCATGATAAAGAACAGGCATAAACCAATTTAAAAAATGTATCTTTTTTTTAAACAAAAACTAGATGTGGAAATGTTACTGACCCAAACCATCCACATTGTTGAAAGTAAAGTACGGCTTTGTCTCCGGTTGTCAAATTTGTCATTATCATTTCCCCAGGTGAATCAATCCAAGTCCGGCCAAATATCAAGTTGTTAACCTTTGTAGGAGGTGGCACCAAATCTAAGACTACACCGTGCCTCTTAAGGGTCACCCGCGTTCTGCAAACAATCACTCACAAAGATATTACTCCTCCTTAAATAGGAAATTGCAACAAGCTTATATAAAAAGAGAAACAACAATAAAACCAACACAACCAATATTTCAAATGAGAACAGAAAGGGTTAAATAAAGTATTAATTAATCATATATATATAACCATGAGTGGTTAAATCTCATAAAACAGCTCTTCAAGACCCTAAACCTACATTGAGATTTGGTGACCTTGTATGGAGATCTTAAGAAAGCATTATAATTAGATTGAAACACACATGCTATATATTTATCACATATCACTATTAATGCCTCTCCTCTGCTTGAAAACATTTGTAATCGCTTGGGAAAATAGATTAGAAATGAGATGGTAGTAACTCTTTCAACTAGGGTGTGACAAGTAAAAGTAGCAATAAGAGTGTGAAATTGGAAGAATTCAAAAAATACTAGTAACTATAGGAGAAAAACAATATAACAAAGGAAATCTACTAAACAAGTATGTTTATCACCTTCCAACAGGGTAAACATCAACAGAATTCCCCAAAAACTTAGTTTTTAACTTTGAAGTTACGTCATATGTAAAATGCTCGTTCTCGGCATGCCCAGCACTCATTGGGGGATGATGACTAACCTGAAATTAAAAATAACTTTTTGATATACAAGGATAGAAAAGTAATTGAAAAAAATTGGTTTGCTTTAACCAAACAAAATTAGAAAGGAAGAAAAGAAGTTAATATTCTTTGAACGGCTAGCATATGTATCACACGTGCACTGGGGAGAAAGTGAGAGAGTCCGGATCCCATGATCTGGAGTATAAGTCTAGATATATTTAGATCTCTTGATAAGTTTTTTTATAAATCATGAACTTTATCAATACAGCCATTGAATTAAAATTTCTCATTTAGCAGATCAATCTGGTCTACAAAATTCAAAGCAATTTGATTTTAAATGGTACCACTTTATTTGAATATAGAGATTAAGCTATTTCAAATATATATGTTATGTACCTACAAATGTCTAAATTACATATTTTTTTGAATAACATAACACAATTCCATGACCAGATCAATGAATGTTGTATTCAACAAAAAGTTTGCTTGTGAAATTGAACACGACACACGCACATAAACATGTCATTCTCACTTTGATTTGCCCCCGTGAGAATCAAAGAGTACCTAAGAAAATCACAAACTGAATACATACCTGTTCCGCAAGGAATGTAATTCCATTATGGTTAGTCAATTCATAAGTCTCTCCAAGGATAGGATTAAAAGGCTTCCAGGTCCGTTGGTATGCAAAGTACACAGATATAGCCCATGACGCTGTGATCATTATGTAGTTTAAATTAAATAGTGAAGAAACAAAATATATATATATACATAAAAATAAACACATGATGTTTATCGTTACTTGGGTGCAATAAGAAAAACAAAAAACTTCAGCTGAAGATAAACGAGGCTGGTCATCCTAATACTATAACAAAACTAGTTACTTATGCTTCTTATTTGTCCATCATTTATACTTAAAACTATGTCCCTAAAATGACTTTTGAACTCAACTAGGAAAAAACTATAACATAAAACACAAGGGAGAAAAATAACTCACACGCATACACCAACTGCATATAAGGATCGTCTGATTTATCTGCTTCATCTAACAAGTGGGAGTACTCCATCAACTAGTTCATACCATTCAATATTCTAATTTCAATCAATTGACAATACAAATCACCAAATGGATAACAAACATAAAAACTCAAAGCTTGCAAACCTCGGCTATTTTTTGAATCATAGTCATTGGTTCAAATATAATAACCGGAAGTGTAACCAACGACGTCACATCTGCACCAATATAATTCTGCATCATCTTCCAGTAACCATCTCTTTCCTGTGTACACATATTTCAGCAATCAGCAATCAGCAATCAATAAAAGTAAAAAACAAAATAGAAACAAAATGAGCAATGAGCAATGAGCAATGAGCACCTCTGGTTTCCATCTTCCTCTCCGAGCTTCATCATCTACATCATCTTTACCACCCTCTGGGTTTATGACTTCTACACCTTCATATCCAAGAAGCCTATAGCCAAATCAGAATAATTTTCATAGTCTGGTAGAATTCATAGATAAACAAGGAAGAATTGAAGGTTTATTGAGGTGAATTCATTCATACCCGTTAACAGATCGGTGCATAGCGTTGCTGAAGAGAGAAAAACGGGAAGACATTGCGGAAAAGAAACCCTTGCTTTCATTCTCCTTCTGTGGGGTTCCCATTTTTCTTTGAAACTGAAACCCTAATTCACAAGACGATTGGGATGAAGAGATATTTTGTAACCTTTTGCTTCCTACTAGCTCATCCAATACAAATAAAACTCAAACTCAAATGGAAATGGAAATGCACCCAACTGGTCTATAGTTTAGGTTCATTTAGATAAATTGTTTTTTTAAGTTTTTTTTTCCTTAAAAAGTTTATTTTTTATAAACATTTAAATTTAGATTATGACTTATTAATAAAGTAAATGAGGTGATATGAATTTTATTTCATTTCATCATTTATCTTCATATTTATTCATTTTCGATTTAGGGTTTAGGTTTAGGCGGAGTTAACAATTTGTCTTATTCCATTTTAAAATTTTGAAGTAACGTAAGGATATTTTTGTTCTGATCCACTTCATTTCATTATGTTACTCTCTACTATGTTACATTTATTTCATCGTATCAAACATGAATTAGGATTTATTTCAGTTTTAATAATTCAGTTTTTGTGTTGTTGCTTAACAGATATATGACACGTGGCAAATACAAATTCAATGACTATGATTTAATATTTGAATATTAGATTTTAAAAGAAAACCAATTTTACTATTCATCATCTCTTTCACATTACTTTCTTTTTCTCTTGCAGAACTCATTTTTCATTCATCTTCTCCTAGTTGTAAAACTAAAAAAATCCAACTTCTTATTTTTGAACATTCGTTTTTTCTCTTGCGCTCTTCGCTCCTCTGCCCTCTCGCCCTCAAGCTTTCATGTATCCTCTTGCGCTCTTCGCTCCTCTGCCCTCTCGCCCTCAAGCTTTAATTTATCCTCTTTATCTTCTATCATGTATTTTGTCTCCTAATTTATAATATACGAAAAGTTGATGTTTTGGAAAAATTCATATTATCCTTCTTTGATTTTTTTTGGCACCACATCAAAATAAGAGCAATTATGAATTTGATATTCACTAAGTTACAATTTTGACATCATGTTTATTCTTTTATAATTTTTACTCTTTTCTGATTGACATCCAATCTAATGTCTAATCAATAAAGCTTAAAATTATGATAAATGTCACTTTTAAATTGAAGAAAAATCTATCCAACTTTTATAACATTTAACTTTATGAATCACAATTTGTGTTTTCAATGTCAACTCCAGTAGACTGCATAATAACATGTTCATCGTCAACACATTGTTTTCATTAATTTTATAACTTATTTGATTTTATTATTTTAATTAAGATATTGATAATTCTATAATTAATGAAAAATATAAATTAACAATCTACATTTTTTTAGCATTTACACGGTACAAAAATTTATTATAAACCTAAATATTTTTATATTGAATATTTTACCATTGATCAGAATATTTTTGTTAATGTTATCAAAATAAAAATAATATTTGTATACGAGAAAAAATTATTATTGATCAAAAAATTATTATTGATCTAAATATTTTTATATACGAAATATGATATTTATGATTCAAATATTTTTATTTAAAAATGATAAACTGAAAAAATTTATTAATGATCTAAACATTTTTATATATAAAAATTTACTATTAATTCAAATATTTTTATAAATGATACTTAAACAAAAATAATATTTGTATACGGGAAAAAAATTATTATTGATTTAAATATTTTTACATACGAAAAATGGTATTTATGATTCGATTACTTTTTATTCAAAAATGGTATACGGAAAAATATCTATTATCCATCTAAATATTTTTATATACGAAAGTTTACTATTTATCAATATATTTTTGTAAACAATACCTAAATAAAAATAATATTTGTATACAGGAAAAATATATACTATTGATCTATATATTTTTATATACGAAAAATGGTTTTATGATCCAAATAATTTTTATTCAAAAATGGTATACGGAAAAAAAATTATTATTGACCTAAATATTTTTTTATACGAAAAATAGTTTTTATGATCCAAATAGTTTTTATTCAAAAATAGTATACGAAAAAAAATCTATTATTGTTTTGAATATTTTTATATCCGAAAAATGGTATTTATTATCTAAATAATTTTTATTCAAAAATAGTATACGGGAAAAAAAATCTATTATCGATCTAAATATTTTTATATACGAAAATTTACTATTGATCTAAATATACGGGAAAATCTATTATTGATTTAAATAGTTCTGTTTATGAAAAATATTATTTATGATCCAAATAATTATGATTCAAAAGTGGTATACGGAAAAAAAATTGTTATTAATTTAAATATTTTTATATACAAAAAAGTTTATTATTGATCAAAATATTTTTTCTTTTTTAATTTTTTATTTAAAATAAATATATTACGTAAACAAATCCGCGTACTAGACTAGAACCCGTGTACTAGTTAGAATAAAAATTGGATGTGATGAAAAAATCAACAAATATTAAAATACCCAACGAAAAATGGGTTGTGATAAAATTGATATAGAATAATGGTGGAGTGATAGATCTTAACGGACGCTCATCTGCGTAGTCGTGGATATGACTGTGGCCATCCACGAAGGTGATGGGAAGAAGGAACAATCAAGTTATTAACAAGTTTTTCTTTTTTATTACAAAAGAAAATCTATATGTTTTATTAAAAAAAAATGAATTTATCAAAATGGCGGTCCTGTTTATTTTGGGTGGTTTTTGGGAATTTTTTTTTGAAATAACCAATTTTTAAAAGAAAATACAAAAATAACCAACTTTTGAAAAAATTTACGCAAATAACCAAGTTTCAGGACAAAAATACAAGCAGGAGCCATCTCAGATGGCTCCTGACCGAAAATCGAGGGATGGCGCCTCCCTTCATTTTTTGCCCTAAAAGCCATCTCAGATGGCTCCTATGTGTAAAACACATGGGAAAAGTCATCTGAGATGGCACCTCCCTTCATTTATTAAAAAAAAAATCAATTTTTTTTTATAAATACACACTCATTCCTCCTTCATTTTTCACACTTTTTCAACTTCTCATCTCATATTCTCTCTTATTCTCTTACTCTCTTTTTTTCTACCATGACATCTCCATACATCCATACCGAGATGGATACGTTGTTTTCTACCTCAAACCTCCAATGAAAATGAAATTTTGGCACATATTTACCATGGTCAAACCGAAAAAGAGTTGATGCGTTGGTTAGAGGGAGAAATTGAAGATGGTGATGAAATTAGAAGGATTCGAGGAAGCGAACAACCATGAACTTCGTTCAACCTCGAATTTGGTTGGAGGAAGTCAAAACAGACGTCGACGTTATTGCGATGATGTATGGTTCCGATGAGATTGTTTTGACGGTTGTAGTGTCTTAAATAAATTTTTGTGTTGTTGATGCGTCATAGTTCATGTTGTTGTTTCTTTTAATCGTGTAGTTTTTAATTTTGTTGTCTCCGTATTGGTGTTTGTAATAAATGCGAATTAATGGAAAGAAGAAGATTTGTTACAATATTAAAAGTGCAGATAAATGAAATACAAATTTTAGGATGTTGAGGTTGTAGCACGCTGGGGACAATTTTTTCGATTGTGTCCGAATTGACGACATAGACCACACTTTCTTTCTAGTTTATCAACGTCGTCCATTTCCGTTGTTATACGTTTGCTCTTGGGACTACCCTTTTTATTTCTCCGCATTTGACTGTTATGCCAAACTACTTCCCCTTCGTACGCAGGCCAATAATCTGCTTTTGCTACTAGTTCGAAGGCATTGTTGTATACGTTAAGCAAGGTCTGAGACTTGTAAATTGGAGAAAGAAGTACTAGTGCATCCTGATGAACATGTGCACACGCCGCAATGACATGAGAGCAGGGCATTCCAAAGGCCTAGAATTTTCCACAGTCGCACCACCGAGATGGTAGTTTAACCCTGTACTCTTGTCTAGGCAAACCCTCATTGTGGTCGATTATCTCTTTGACAATGAAGTTATGGTTATGTCGGTCGAATCTTGTAACAAGATGAGTGCTAGCTTTGGCACTCTCGGCCTTAATAAATTTCAGGCAGCTTTCACTTCACACTTGTCCGGATTGTACCACCGCGTTCCATTTTTCATCTCTCTCTGCAAACAAGGAGGCCATTCTAAAATATGTTGTACTAACCAACGCAGTTATTGGGAGTGCTCTTATGCCTTTGAAGACGTCGTTCATTGATTCGACTAGATTTGTTGTCATGTGGCCCCAACGCACTCCATTGTCATATGACCGTGTTCACTTTTCCACCTGCAGATTATCAACCCACGCACCTGCATCTGGGTTTTCCAATCTGATCTGACTGCGATAATATGTAAAACCTGGTTGTGTTAGCGCGTATGTTGCATTCATAACAGTTTTCCGAAGACGGTTATCTTTGTTCTCGCGCATGAAGTTTTGAACAATGTGTCTTGCGCAATAAACATGTGTAGACGGTGGGTCGTGCCAACCGTTGGCGGGATTGTTGTACGCACTCTCAATTGAGGCATGTCTGTCAGAAATTAGACAAAGATCACGTTGTGTTGCTACGTGTGTTCGAAGATGACATTTCGATTAGGGTTTGAGTGTTTGAAATTAGGGTTTTTGATTTGATTAGGGTTTTTGATTTTAGTGTTGGAAATTTGTGTTTTCGATTAGGGTTTTATAATTGGAAAAAAAAATCACATGCAGTCTAGGGTGGCTAGGGGACAGACATATTTATCACTAGGTCTGTAAAAGGCCAAGTTGAATGGCTCCTATGTGTAAAAACACAAGGGAGGCGCCATCTCCTTTGGCTTTTTGCAGGCCTAGTTATAAATAGGTCTGCCACGTAGCTGACACACTAGCCTGCATGCATGCAACCTGCCACCTAGCTGAACCTAGCTGCCACCTAGCCTGGCACAAGCCATCTAGGATGGCGCCTTAGTGCAATTTTAAAGGGGAGGAGCCATCCCACTTGGCTCCTCCTTGACAAGTGTCATCCATGCATGCAAGGCCCCAACCACCTCATTTATTCCTCTCTTCTTGAATCACCTATAAATATGGCTTCTCATTTGTGTTTTTTCCATCACCACTCTTCACTCCTCCTCTATCTCTAATACAATTCTCTCTTTCTCAAATGAGTAGTAGAAATTTCAATCATGAGTCTCTTGACGTTGGGAGAATCTCACCGAGGAACAAGGGCAAACATTGCAAGCTATGTAAGTATTCTTTCATTTTTTTGTTTTCATTCTTTTTCTTGAATTTTTTTTTGTTATATTCTTTTTTTATTATATTTTAAATATTATTTACACTTTCTTACACAATTTATTTTCACATTATCTATAGGACACGAAAAAATTTAGATGTCGCTCACATCACTATGTTGTTCCCGATCCGTTCATCGTTCCATACCTTGAACATGCCGGTTTTGGAGAGGTTATTAAAATCTCCAACTACACGATCGATTCAAAGTTCATTCTTGCATTGTGTGAAAGGTGGAGACCCGAGACACATACATTTCATCTACCTATAGGTGAGTGTACCGTCACACTAGAGGACGTGTACATGTTGATGGCAAGGCGGTGAATGATCCGGTACAACAACCTAACAATATTTGCGAGGAGTTGTTGGGTAGAGATATGATCGAAGGTCCTACTGCAAGAGGCCAAGGTATATTTCTTTCAACTCTTAGAGAGTATTATTATTCTCTTGTTTTGGATGAAAATTCCACCGAAGAACAAAAAATAATAAAAACTAGAAACTACATTATGTTAATGTTTGGTAGTTTTTTATTCCCTGAAAGTACCGGGAATAGTGTCAATTTTATGTATTTGAACTTACTTAGAGATGTCAATAAGATAGGAAGATATAGTTGGGGTTCCGCTGTTCTTGCCCAGCTATACTCCTCGTTGTGTAAAAATTGTATGAAAGACACATCAAGTTTCAATGGATGTGCTTTCTTACTTCGAACATGGGGTTGGTGGAGAATGCAATCACTCAATCCCGTCAACGACCTACCGTTCACTTTTCCCTACGCAACAAAGTAAGTACATTGTTTATTTATTAAATTTTATTTATATCTTTCACATATATAAAATCCTAATATATTAAATGTTAATTCATTTAGGTTTAGCGTAGTGGGCATGGATTACGGAAAGAATCTGAGACACAATGTTCTCCTATACCGTAATCTAATAGACCACCTTAGACCAACCGATGTACGTCATTTCTATTAACTCCAAATTATTTTAAATTTAACGTATATTATTTTTATCATTATTATTAATCTCCATTATTTTTTTCAACAGTTTACATGGAGACCATACTTGGGTTTGGACCATGTACCAAATGATGAAGATGCAGAGGTTTGGACCGCGAAGACTGCAATTATACGGTTCAACATTGTGGAGATGCACCACAGCGACCGTGTGAAGATGCAGTTTGGTATGTTCCAAGACATACCCCGCGATCCGATATGCTTGGATCCTTGGCATCTAAAAAGGGTCGATGCCCAATGGGGACTCAATAATTGGAGGATTTTTGCCAGGGAGTATTGTAGGATGTGGAAAAACCGAGCAGACCATATCTTACAATTTTTCGTTTATGAAGATGACGAGATTATGCAACACTCTCGTCATTGCTTGGTACCGATACCAGATATGCATGTTTCCAACCTCGCTATTTGGTCGACCGAACCTCCACAACAACAACGACCACAACAACAACAACAATACCAACAACAACCCCCACTAACAACAACAACCTCAACAACAACACCAACAACAACCCCAACAACCACCAACAACACTAAACCACCCAACAACACTACCAACAACCATCCCAACAACACTACCAACAACCATCAACTTCCCACCAATCAACCCGACGACATAGAACCACCACCACTCAATCCCAACCCCAACCCCAACAACAACCTCATCAATCACCCACCCAATACTCACATATGCCACACACCCAAGTTCAATACACCGAACAAAGGGCATATGTCCAACCCCCCTATATGGGTCCATCTACATCTCACCTCACTCCAAGAATATTCCCCAACCAACCCAACATTCCACCAACCATCGTCGTACCAAACCCCCCGCCATTCATATGGGTACGAGACTCCTAACACCCAATTTCCTTTTTACCCCACACATTCACAATCCACATATACGAATGAGGACTGTTATAGTCCTCAAATGGAACCTAACCCCCAACCGCAACGACCAAGCTTCGAGAACATGGGGACACGTTTATACGAAATTGGTGCAACAAGCAATGTAAATCTTGAGGCATTCATGGATCCTGATCTCATTCACTACGGGAAGCCATCAACCCATGATCAGGTCCCATCGACCCAACAACAACCGGATCCACGAGTTAGGAGAGGACGCGTATGTGGAACCGGTGGTCATCTACGAGTCCCGGGTCGCCATGAATGAACTTATGTAATCGCTTTTTGCTGTAATCAAAATTTATAATACAAGATTTATTTCACAACATTGTCGTGCACTTTAATTTAAATTGAAAAAAAATTTTTTTTTTTTAAATACACTAAGGCGCCATCTCAGATGGCTTTTCCTTTGTGTTTTACACATAGGAGCCATTTGAGATGGCTTTTAGGGCAAAAAATGAAGGGAGGCGCCATCTCCCTTGGCTCCTGCTCCTGATTTTTAGTGCAGGAGCCATCCCAGATGGCTCCTGCTTGTATTTTTGTCCTGAAAGTTGGTTATTTGCGTAAATTTTTTCAGAAGTTGGTTATTTTTGTATTTTTTTTTAAAATTGGTTATTCCAAAAAAAAATCAGTTTTTGGTTGTTAATCGTCTTGATATGATTACCGGGACAGTGGATTGTGTAGGAATCCAAAGTGCCAAATATTGTGTTTTGGCTTCTGTAGAGCCCTAATGTGGGCAAGGTATTTTATCTTATATTGTTTGTGTTATGCAGTAGCAGGGTTTAGCTCTGGGATGGTGGGCTTTATAGTTGTTCTTTGGTTTAGCGCATGTGATTTGGGTTGGTGGGGTCTTTAGCAGTTACTGCATTGAGCCCTTGCCCTTGTTCTTTGGGTTGGTGATATGGTTTGCTTTAAGAGTAATTCTTCCATAGCCCCAAATACAAATAAAAACTAGGCACACTCACACAAATGGAGAAAAATAAATCAAAATTAATTGCCCAAGTAAATATTTTCCTTCTTATGATCTTTGTACTGTTTTTGGTCTTGTTGGCATGTCGCATGACTTTGGTTATAATATAATCTTTATTTGTTGTTTCAAATCTATCTATGCCACGTGTCAAAGATCTATGAATTAATCGGATAACTTGACACAATGCAAAATGGAGCGGATATATACTATCCAAACATAGTTTAACTGTGTTCAAATTGATGAAATATTACAGAGCAAAACAGAACAGAAAATGATGGAATATAGTGGAGTGGAGCGGATTATTGTTTATATTTTTTATAATTTGACGAGAATAAAACGTAACAAATTAGTTTATTATATTGCATACACCTCAAATCAGATGGAATGAAAATCGAAGGAATAAGTGGAATATGATATAATGAATTTCATCATGTTCCATTATGTTGAATCTATTAAAAAATTAATCCAAACAATATAATCTCATTATTTAGCTCTTAATTCCATCACATACCATCAATTCAAACATATGCACGTTGATCTTCCCTAGTTTGATAATTTTTAACTTTTAATCTCCCTATTTTTTAAAAAAACTTTTTATCCCTCAACTTCACATCTCTTTAGATTTTGTTATCCAATTTTACAAATGTGATATGTAACACCTGTAACACCCCTTCTAATTACCCGCGATTTATATATTTCAATCAGAGTTTTAAACACATAACAAGAGGCGTCACAATTTTAAATAATTCAAATTATAACCAAAACAATTATCATGCTTTTCACTAAAGAAATCATTAAATAAAACGGACCAAAGTTATGTTTAAACAGCGGAAATGAAACATAACAAATCCTGAATACATCATCCATAGATATTCCAGGACATAAATCAAAACATAAACCAAAATCATTAACTAAAATCCATAAAGAATTCATAATCGAACGTTAGTGTTACATCTACCAGAGCATGACACTGACACGCGGTTTGACTAAATAACACAACTTTAGAAGTTGTCCTCATCGATTCCAAAGCAGCTAATCACTTCAAATCTGAAATCATTAAAGTAAGGGTGAGATCTCTATCCAATATAAAGTGCATTATACGTTTTTAAATCCAACAGAATAATTTGATATGTTAGTCCACTATCAAAACCCAATCATAGTTCAGTTCACAAAAAGCATTGTACACAATTCATTATGCAAATAAACAATCGATGGAAATTGCAACACTGGAAACCATCCTAGCATGTTACAATCCCATATGCAATGCAGACTCTATGCATGTGGTACCAAACGTGAGCCGAGTTCACCCACTGTTCCATTACACTCGGAAAACAGCGGCAATCCATGATTCGCCCATAACCACTGGGTCAAGAATCTAGCCTCACTACCTCTGAATCCTGGTAAGTTTACTGGCTCTGCAAGCTCACTTCCGCACAATGGGAAGGAACCATAAACAATGCTTATGCATGCACCATAAAAGCATGCAACATCAATTCACAGATTATGATCTCAACATAAATCCACATAATGCCAATCACCAATGTATCACATGGTATCAATTCAATCATAATGAATATCAGACACAACATTGTAAGCATTATTTCTCATTCACTAAATCAGGAAATCCACAACCCATTCTCCATCGTCTTAAACTATCAACATTTTCAAAAATCGGGAGCTCGACTCTTTTAAAAATAATTTTCACAAAATAATATTTTTCTTTTTATAAGGTAGTATTTTTATTTTAAGGAATACTGCCGAAAACGGAACTCGAATCGGAGTTACGGTTTGGAAAATATGAATTTTTAAAGTTTTAAGTATTTTGAAATTCAACACAGTGATAACCGGTTCCTCCCTGGGAGAACCCGGTTCCCCACATTTTGAAAATAACGCGCTCCTGAAATTTTGTACGGGGAACCCGGTTCCTCCATACTGGGAATCGGTTCCCACGTTGAAAAATGACCAATTTTGCAAATTTTGAACTGGGAACCCGGTTCCTCCACAGGAGTAACCGGTTCCCATGACCTGCAGAATCTGAAACTTGATATTTTGACAGCATGTTGCATTCCAATTCACTTCTATTCAATCTCATACGAATTATAGCTTTAGGAACACCAAGATACAACCATTATACATCAATACAACATCATGCATCATAATTTCATCATTCTTATTAATTGTTTAACACCCTAATGGTTCCAAATCTTATAATCCGACACAATTAGGGATAAATCCTACAAACCTATATTGACTAATCTCAAGTTTCCTAACACACCCAATCATCCAATTGATTCTCAGAATCCATAAGACATTAAAATCGAATGAAATCATCCCTTACCTCGCGATGATCTTCGACTTTCCCGGCGTTGGCTTTTTCCTATCTTCTCTTCTCTTCTCCAATTCCACGTGAAATGACTTTTTCCAAAATAACCTTCTTTCCTTCTTTTCCTTTTTATAATCCTTTTATTTATTCCAATAAAATACATAATTTAGTAATTAGTAAGAGTAGAGTAATTTACTCCTCACACCCTCTAATTACTCTTCACACCACCAACTCTTTTTTTTTTCTTTAATTAATTAATCCAATTAAATCCAAAAATATTAATAATCAAGCCTTTAATTAAATAAATAATTAAATTCCTAATTATTTAATATTTGAATTAATTTGGGGTGTCACAACACCCCTTCTAAAATATCCCGCGAATTAATATTTAAATCAGAGTTAACATAACAAAAGGGCGTCACAATTATTTAAAAACAGAAAATCTCATTCAACATGCCATGCTTTTACTGAAAAACTTTATTAAATGATTTAAAACCAATGATTATGTTTTACACAACAGAAATAACATAGAAATCCGGAATAAATTCAATTCATAATTATTCCAAACATAAATCAAAAGAAAACAGAGTTTAATGATAACTCTAAACCAATTGTTCCCCAGTGTTACAACTACCAGAGCATGACACTGACACGCGGACAATCTAAATAGCACATCTCAAGGTTATCCTCACCAGCTCCTAAGCGGCTAACACTTCAATCTGAAATCATCAAAGTAGGGTGAGATTTCATCAACAATTAAAATGCATTATACGTTTCTTTAAAGCAATAAAACAATCAATACATTATTCCACCCTCATTAGTATATTCAGATTCTAGTTCACAAATACAAATCACACAGATCAATATGCATATAACAACAATCAATGAAATTATAACACTGGAAGCCATCCTAACATGTTATAATTCCTTATGCAATGCATACTCAATGCATGTGGTACCAAAATGTGAACTAAGTCACCAACATCGATTCGTCCACAATCACCCGGACACGAATCCAGCCTCACCACCCATCATCACCCGAGAACGGTTATTGGCAATACGAGCCAAATTCCACACAATGGGAATTAACTCCACCAAAATGTATATGCATGCACATCAAAAGCATGCAACATTCAAACAAGGAACATGATAACACAACATCATTCCCTACATGGTTAACACCATCAAACAGCTTAGTATAATCATGCATATACAATGTTAATCACAACACATGATATTAACATCTATCAAACATACACAACGTCAACGATGAACAATCACGAATTACAATGGATCCCTCATATGGAAATCTATATCAATCCATTAAGATTCAATTACTAGGTTTTAAAAATTTATTTAATAGATAGTACGTGCTCTAAGCTTTCCAACGATACCAACTATGTCTAAATCGGAGTTACGGCCGCGAAGATATGACCAAAACAATATTCAGAAAGTATTTGTCCATTCCTGCCCAGCTTAGGTCGATCCATAAGCTCATGTGTTAATACAAAACTTGATTGTGTCGACACAAGCTTCGTATGAGTCGACTCATATGTTTTCAAAATTTGTTTTTTTTTTCATTTTTCTTCAGTATGAGTCGACACAAGCTCCTCTTGTGTCGATACAAGAACAGTTTGAGTCGACACATAACCCTCTTGTGTCGATACAAACCTTCCAAAATTGCCACATGAATCGATGCATGGGATTATGTATCGATGCAAGGCCTTGTTCCAGCTTCTGTTTTCCACACTTTTGATCACTTGTATCGATGCATAACACTATGTGTCGATGCATGCTGCGTTATTTTCACAAAAACCAGTTTGCTTTCACTCTGTTTTCCAATCCCTATTAATCCCATTCATCACCAACCTCCATATTACAACAGAACAGTAATAAATCATGCATTTTCACATCCAATTAACCACAGAATTATACTTTCTAATTAGCCTACAATCATCCTACACAAATTAATCATTCTTATCAATTTCAATTGAGGTTTTTACGTCATATCATAACATTAGGGCATAACCTAGAATTCCTAATTCGAGATTCCTAACGTAACAAATCATCCTATTGATTATCAAAATCTATAAGGCATATTAATCAAACCAAATCACCCCTTACCTCGCGATGATTCTTCAAACTTCCGACGCCTTTACTTTTCCTCTTTCTCTTCTCTTCTCAAAAGCACGTAGAATGAAAACTCTAATTATCTTCTCTTTATTCCTTTATTTATTCCTTTTTATTATTTCAAATAATAGAAATAAATTAATTAGAATAATTAGAGTCTTTTACTCCACACACCCTCAAATACAACTTCACACCCCCAACACTCTCATTATTTAATTAATTAATCAAATTTATTAATTCAAAAATACCAATAATTAAACCTTTAATTAAATTAATAATTATAATTATAATTATTTAATAGTTGAATTATTTGGGGTGTCACATGATACAAATAACTAGGATAATTTTATTTTTTTTATAATAAATTGATAATTAATAATTTTAATTAATTTTTTAAACTTAATTGATTATAACTTTGAAAGATATTTTGCATGATGTCAAAACTGTGAAAAGCTAGCACTTATGTACATTTGACGATATCTCTATATCTTGTGGCACTTCTCTATAGTAGGGGTCTTAAGAATCATTAAAAAACATTTTGAGATTGATCTAAGTCATTAAAAACAAGTTTTTACATAATTTTTTATTGCATGTGTCGACGCATTCGTTTTTCAGGTCGACACATGCAACTCAACTTTGAAGCCTGTAGCTAGGGGTAGAAATAGGCTAGGCTAGGCTTTATAAGGCCTGGGTCTGGCCTACGATCAACTTATAAGGCCTGAGTCTGGCCTATGGCCTACTATAGGCTCATTTTCTTAGTTTGACCTGACCTTTTTAAAAGTCTGGCCTGACCTGAAAGTCTATTTAAAAGCTTGTTTCTCATTAAGGTTTTCAATAAATCTATATTATTTAAGAAGTCTTATAGGTCGGCCTCTACATGCATATATAGGCCGACCTATTTAACATTTTTTCTAATATATATATATATATATATATATATAGGCCGATCTATAAGGCTTTATAGGCTTTTTTAATAGCCTAAGCCAGACCTATTTAATTAAATAGGCTTTTAAATAGGTCGGCCTGACCTATTCTCGCCCCTACATGTAGCCTCTGGAAGGGTCAGGTCGACACATGCATTGCATAGGTCGACACATAATGAAGTATTTCTAAAATTGCAGAAATTCTTATTTTATGTGTCGACACATACGATTTTCAAGTCCACACATTTGCTATTATTTTAAAGTCTATAGCTTCTGACTTGGTTCGGTTGACATACAACCTTACATAGGTCGACACATTCAGCCTAAAAATAATGTATGTGTCGACACATCCATTTTATAGGTCGACACATACTGATTGTTTGGTCAATTTTCTCAAATCTTTTTAATTCTGTTTTTTTTGTGTGTGTCTTTTTTGCCTTAAAAGTTCCAAAACTGTGAATACTCATTCATACATCATTCATAACCTGATGATACCATAAAATTAGCCTACATTTTCTCTTCATCTTCAACATTTGACCTATGCATACACACGAGCATTACATTGTAATGATGTTCCGTTTGGGTGCCATCTAGCGAGGTTTGATAACATCTGATTAGGTTCTCGTGTAGTCGAAGATATTGGGTTGAGATTTGTAGGGGTCTTCATTCGAAAAAACTGCGGGTTTATCCTCCAAGATCATTGTTTGATTTTGGGTTCTTTGTGTTAAACGTTCAAGAGGTAATTGTTGCCAAGTGAAGTCATTTGGAGATAAAGAACACAAGGGATCCTTTGGAGATAAAGAATGTAAAGGAAGTAGCGAGAGAATGACATATTACAATTGAAGTCTTGTGTTTCAATAGTTGAAATTGATTGTGCACGAAAGCTTTTGAGATAAAGAACGCAAATGAGTAGCAACATCCAGATTGTCAATTTGCATCTATTTTGTCTTGGTCTTTCTCAAGATCAAAAGAGGAGAAGAGGTTAAATCAACAACAAGCATTGGGTTTGTGAAATTGCTCTTGAACACTTCTCTTGTATCGACTATTTTGCATAGTAAGAATTACCCTAATTATATTAGAATTAGGCGCAGACATACCTATACGCGAGAACGAAAGTGGGTAACTGTGAGACAAATTTCTCGTGTCTCTTTTATTTTTGCTTTTACTTGCTTTGATATTCATCAATCAATTTATCAAAGTGATGTGTAAGTGATCTGAGTATCATTTAAACAATAACTTGTTTAGAGAGCATTTATCAACGAGCCTTCATCTTTGTGATCATAATTACTCTAGAGATGTAAATAAGTATTTTCTCATTGTTCTTCATGTTGAGATTCTCATACTGCTTACGTAGACTCTGAAGCTTCACATTCTTCACTAATGTGTCAATGCCGTAGCCTTGTACCAGTGTGTCCCACACAACCTTCGTCATTGTTAAATCCTCAATCTTTCCAAACACATTCGTATCCACACACTGATGGATATAGAACAACACCTTATGATCCTTCTTCCTCAATTCTCTTTGTGTGTTTCTTTGCACTTCAGTTGCATCTACTACAACCATCATGTAAAGGTCATTGACAAGATCAAGAACATATTGAGCGCCAAACAACACACATCTGAATTATCCTTCGATTCTAATTCTTTTCATCAAATATTATAAACTTTGTTTTCAAGCTACAGTTTTCGCCGTGGCAAATCCAAGATTCTTTTGGGCTGGGGACAATATATTCAATAATAATAACATTTATGTTAAATCATTTTGATTTAATTATAGATTTGATTTTTTTATTTTAATCAATTTACGAAATTAATTTCTTTATTTTAAATTTTAAAAAATAGTTTCCATCTCACATTTTTTACACTTAAAAATTGATAAATTTGTTTTAAATGACATGTCACTTGTGAAATGTGACAAATAATCATATAGATTTTTTTTGTGAAATTTTTTAAATAAAATATACAAATTAAAAAAGTAGTTCACAGCTAAAGTAAAATATTGTTTAAACTTTAAAATAAGATGACAAATTTGATGAATTACATAAAAGAAGAGAAGTAACACAATGATTAAGCCAAAGCTTTTTAAACAATCTTCTAATAATTTTTTTATTTATAAATGACTCAAGTATCGGACATTTTAAAAAATTATTGTATTTTTTTGGTAACATAAAAATTATAAAACAAATTAATTATTTAATACATATGCTTAAACATAAAAAATTATGTAATTCTTAATTAATTATTTAATATGTAATTTCATAAAACAATACTTTATAATAAAAACTACGTATTAAAATTCCTTTGTTTTATATATTTAATTTTATAAACTTGCTAAGAAACTTCTATGATAAGAAAAAACAATATTTTGCAATGTTATTTCTATATTAGAAGAGACAAGAGAAATCACATTCACATATATAGAGACATCCATAACATGAGTTTTAAAACAAAATTAGAGTGAAACAGGTAAATATGATTGAAAATTCATATGAGTAATTTTATTTTTGTTTAATAAAACCAAACAATTAAAATATATACTACATATAAAAATTTCTCAAAACAAAAATTTTTGTGGAGGCAAGTGCCCCATCTCCCACTACTTGCATCCACCTTTTTTCCCATTCATCTTCGTGCTTGTGTAAATTCACTTAGATTTGATTAATATTTGTAATTTTCAATTCCGTAAAATAAAAATATGTGATTCTATTCCGATTTTGATCGTAAATTCAACACGAATTCAAGAAACGAAATCAATCACACATATTTTACATATATTTTTATTTTATGTGAATTTAACAAAAAATTTATATATAAATTATTGGTGCAGAAGATTGAAGATGAAGGATGATGAATGAAAAAAGAAAAAATAATATAACTACAGAAAAGCTAACATGAACAAAAATTCTAATATTTTGTATTCAGGCACATTCACATAAATAAATAATTAAAAAGTAAAAAGATAAAATAATATAATGAAATTATCTTTCATTTTAATTTTATTAGATTTTGTGTGTCCAAATACTAACACTGTGTTTGTTTCAATTGAGGAAAGATAGCGCAAGGAGAGAAAGATGATGGAAAGAAGGGTTTTCATTGATTTAGAACAACAAAAAGAATTGTAGTTCGACTCCACGCTATGAACCTTTTCTCGCTCATCTGAATAGAAAGAATGAGCTGGCAAATATTTTAAATTGAAATGACAAAAAAACTCACGTGTTATATATATATATATATATATATATATATATATATATATATATATATATATATATATATATATATATATATATATATATATATATATATATATATGTTTGCCAGTACTGAGAACGTAACAATTTTTTTATAAGAAGAAATGTTGCAATCAGAAAACTCTTTTTTTATTAATGAACATTTTTTTCTTTTTATTTATATTAAAATAGTAAACAATTTTATTAACTTATACTTATTATTTATGAAAAATATAGAATAATAATAATAGTAAAAAAATTAGTACATTTCTACTATATCTAAAATAAAAATTATTTTAACTTTTTTAAATTAAACTTTTATATAAGGTCATTTTTGTCATTTTATAAATAAAAATATTTATTTTCTTTCATTTTATGTCTAATCACTAAATAAAATAAAGTATTTTAATCATTCTTTCCTCCCAGTTTCTTTCATACTAAACAAATAAAAAATCATTTTGTTTTCTATTGCCTTTCTTTTCTTATATTTTCTTTTCTTTCACTTTCCTTCCTTCTATATTGTTTTCTTAACCAAACAGATCATAAGGATTTGTTTGAAAGATTTTTTAAAAATTTTATTTTAATTTTTGAAATTTAAAAATAAAAAATTTTCTTTTACTTTTACATTAATATTGATAGTTTGTTAATATTAATTATATTGTATACTCTATGATATTATTGATAAAATATTTTTGTTTCTATAATATAATTTTACTTATAATTAATTTTAAAAATTATATATGTTTATCTATCTTTGTGAAAAAATTAGACTAAATTATTTACAAAATGAGTCCATCCATTTTATTGCAATTTTGGACCTTTTCTTTATTTTTGGTAAAAAAAAAAGTGATAATATATATGTATTATTTTTATTGACTTTGAAAAAAATGTTATGATGTGGAAATATTCATATAAATTAATATATGAATTAATGCGTTATTAGTTATAAAATAAAATAATAAATAAAACAGTAATAGATAAGAAATGCACATTGGTGCATGATTGAGTTTGAATTTGAAGTAATGAATCACATGCTACGACAAGGTAGAGTTACAGAAAAAACAAAAAGAAAGTTGAGATAGAAACAAATGAATGAGAGTCTGATTCATTTTTCTAAAACTAGCTAAAACTTACATTGGTTACTGTTTTCTAAATATGTCAAACCGCGTTCCTAACATCTTCTTCTTAACTCACACCATTTTTATTCATTCATCTTATTCTCAGAGTGAAGATGACTTCAAACAAAGTTCATATCAATATGCCGACGGTTGTTCAAGCTTCTTCTCTTCCTCGGCCTTTGAAGCCGTGGTTCCCGGTACTTGTTCCAACCATCCTGCTCACCAATGTGATCATGTTTATGGCGACAATGTATGTCAACAACTGTCCAGAGCTTACAGTTCCTCCCGCTTCTTGTTACGCTCCGAATCTTGGTCGATTCTCCTTCCAGCCACTCCAGCAGAACCCTCTCCTCGGTCCTTCTGATTACTCGTAAGTACTTTCCAAGCAGTCTATATTACCTTTCTATTCAAAAAATGCTAATTAGTCAAATAAATTATGATAACATATGTTTATTTTTCAGGTTAATCAAAATGGGTGCTCTACATGTGGAAAATCCGCCTTGGCGCCTGTTCACTTCTATATGGTTGAATTATAATCTTGTTCATATGCTTTACAACTTATTGCCTCTTTTACTCATTGGAATTCCTCTTGAGGACAAGTTTGGATTTGGTAACATTCTTCTGCTTATTTGAGAATTTTGCATATGAAAACAGTTTTTTTTTTACCTTGCTTGTTGTTCTTTTGTAGTTCGAATTGGATTGCTGTATGTGATATCTGGTTTGGGAGGGAATTTATTGTCTGTTTTATTCCCAACATCAACTGTCTCTGTTGGAGCATCTGGTGCAGTGTTGGGCTTACTAGGAGGAATGCTATCCGAGCTCTTAACAAATTGGACAATACAAACTCATAAGGTTAATGAATTTTTATGCTATGAAGTTCAAAAATGTTTTCTAGTACATCACATAACAAGCATTTGTTTCATTTTTGTTGTTTTGCAGTTTCGTAAGATGCTGGTTATTATGGGGACCATTGGTATAACTTTGGGAACTTTTGCAATGGGGGATAATTTTAGTTACATTGGAGGATTTATATCCGGCTTTCTTCTTGGATTTGTCATTCTGATTCGCCCTAGTTCTTCTCGGAAGCACCAACCTCATCAGTATGCCCTTTGCATCATCTCTTCCGTGCTACTTAGTTTCGGGTAAAGTCTCTTGCCTCTGTTGTTGTTGTTGCCTTGTTGGGTGTATTGCATTGTTATATACTTGTGTTACGATATGTGAAAGTTAGTTTGTTTACAGATTGATCAGCGGCCTGGTCTTGTTTCTCAAAGGGGTGGACTTGAATAGTTACTGCTCGTGGTGCCACTATGTAACGTGTGTCCCTCCGCACTGTAATCCAGGTCATGTTTCTTGTTATTATGTGAGTGATTCTGCTACTTTCTTTTATATTAAAACAGAACAGAAGGTAAATGATAAGAGAAGTGGTACATTTTGGTTTAGCACTTTTGTTGTTTGAAAGGGTGGAGCAAGAGTCTTTTGGTTTGCCAAAATAATTTCTGTTGGTGACTTAATGCTTCAGAAGTTCAACAAATAAACTTAACTTTAAATACTAAGATTTTTGTGATGTAATGTTGCAGGGATCCCCAATCGAAAACCAATATAAGGTGACATGCTTGACCAATGGAAAAAGTGGCATTTTTTCTCTGTCAAACCGTAACCCTGACGAGCAGGCTGAAGAGCTGTGTTTCCGCCTTTGTGGTATTTAGGCAGACTCAGAAATACAACATCTCTTAGTGCAATAACAAACCTCTAATCATATGTATTTTAGTTCTTATTCTGACAAACAAATAGCTTAAGGTTATTTCCATTAGTATACAATTACCACTGGTTTTACAAATTACAATGCAGTTCACCCTAATATATATATTTCATAAGTTTGTGTGAATGCATGTTATCTACTGATATCAATCACGGTATGTTTTTGTAATGTGAGAGGGGAAGAGTGGAAATAGTATTTGGTTTATTGAGAAAAATAACTTAGAATATGGATTTGAGTAATATTGCTTAAAATAAACCATAAGAAAACCAATAGATATAAAGTTTAGAACATTGCAACTTGCTACAAGTTAAATGGTAATTAACTTCAGAGACCAAGTAATTTGTCAAGCACAAGTGTTCTTACATTCACTACTATAGCTTGCTACATACGCATGATCAATACCACATTACTTCAAAGCATCCAAGTCCTACTATTTTTCTGCACGTTAAGAAACTAGTGAAATTCAAAGATAAAACAAATTTATAGTATATAATCCTAATTAAACTTAACATCAAATAATCCTAATTATTTGACTCTAAGGGATACTAATTACCTAGTTCTTGGAGTAAACATGGAGTGAGTGAGGGTCATTGCCTTTGCTAGAAAAGGCACACACTCAACGAGAGCCTTATGATGCCCCAACGGTCTCTTCACAACTAGTGAACGCCGTTTCTTATCAGAGATCAGTGCAAGAATATTTTACATGCCACAGCTGACAAAAGCCCCCTCTTCAAAACCATCATCAGTAGAGGGCCAAAATTTTCTTTTTAGCAACTGGGAGAGAGTTGTTCAAGTAGGAACAACAACCGTCATTGATGCTTTAGGCAATTCATCCATCACATCAATCGAGGAAATGGCCTTTTTGAGGCTACCACCATCTTCAAACAGTCTAGTCTTGGATTTTTGTAAGCCATGAACTTATCCTTAGTAGCCATGTTATCTGCAAAAAAGAAAGTTAACCACCCATAAGAAATAGTACAAACACCAGAACATCAATGAATTGAAAGACACACCCAAGAATTCAAACACACCTTCCTAGCCGGAGGGGGCTCGTGTATCTATCTATCGATCTTTCATTTTTGTACTCTTTTGATTTTCGATAAGTATAAGGAGCCAGATCGAAACTATGAACCAATTCCCTAATAGCTTTGAACATATTTCCTCACCGAATCAGAAAAGTTCGCCATCTTAAAAACTTGGATTGCCTTGTTTCTAGAAACCGAGAAAACAGCGACTCACATACAACATTGTCAACCTCCTCTTCAAGACAACACGCGTTTTGGTGAACATTAACAGTACACGGCTCAACAATGATATACCAGAAGGTTATAAGGAATTGAAACACTAGATTTAGACTATAAAACCAAACTCGTACGCCTCATAATTCAAATACACACTTTCTAATCCTAAAATACCTCTAATTTACAATAGGCACTTACTTGTACACTAGAATGTTTTCAGGTACCATCTTCGACGCTAGACTATAATTTCAGTGCTTCAACTACAAATCAGAATACACCATCAAATCCTTCACTCCAATTGTGAACCTCTCAAGTCTACACAAGATCAAATTTTATTTTCTTGAAGTTATCCCACCCACACACTTAATTCATTGTCCGTGTTCAAATCATGTGTAACAGTTTATTTATGTGAGAATCATTCTAAGTTCAAGTTTCACACTCAGCAATAATTTCTTTCCAAATTGGCTCCTACTACACAAAATTACACCGAGCACTGCCACAAACTTACAGAAAGCACTAAATTGTAGCTTAACAATAGTAACTAATACACATCAGAACCACGCAAAGCGTCACACAAAAACAAGAGAACGTTTATATACAAACAAATAAGTCTCGTTCATTTTTCTATAACTTGCAAAAGCTTATATTAATTTTCTAAAAATGTTATGTTGTGGAAATATTCATATAAATTAATATATGAATTAATGCGTTATTAGTTATAAAATAAAATAATAAATTAAACAGTAATAGATAAAAAATACACATTGATGGCATGATTGAGTTTGAATTTGAAGTAATGAATCACATGCTACGCCATGGTAGAGTTACAGAAAAAACAAAAAGAATGTTGAGATAGAAACAAATGAATGAGAGTCTGATTCATTTTTCTAAAACTAGCTTAAACTTACATTGGTTACTCTTTTCTAAATATGTCAAACCGCGTTCCTAACATTTTCTTCTTAACTCAACCAACTCACACCATTTTTATTCATTCATCTTATTCTCAGAGTGAAGATGACTTCAAACAAAGTTCATATCAATATGCCGACGGTTGTTCAAGCTTCTTCTCTTCCCCGGCCTTTGAAGCCGTGGTTCCCAGTACTTGTTCCGACCATCCTGCTCACCAATGTGATCATGTTTATAGTGACAATGTATGTCAACAACTGTCCAGAGCTTTCCCTTCACCCTGATTCATGTTTGGCTCCATTTCTTGGTCGACTCTCGTTTCAGCCACTCCAGCAGAACTATCTCCTCGGTCCTTGTTATTATCCGTCAGTGTTTTTCTTCATTTCTCATTTTCTTTGCTTAATCACTTCTTTTCAAAGCATTATATTAGCACATTAATCAAGTTATGATAGTAATAGCTTTATCTTATATGTGTGTTTATGAGTCATATCAACTCATGTGTTTGGTTTCAATTTTATATGTGTAAGTTGTTCTCACATGTGTTTATTTTCCAGGTTAACAAAGATGGGCGCTTTACACGTGGACAAACTGGTTCATGCTCACCAGGCTTGGCGCCTATTCACATCTATGTGGTTGCATCAAGGGGTTATAGATTTGCTTTCTAACACATTATTTCTTTTAATCATTGGAATCCCTATGGAGAAGAAGTTTGGATTTGGTAAGGTTCTGGTTAATTATTGGCTTTTGATTTCTTGTATGTGCCAATTTTGAATATCATAACAGTTTTACTTTACTTGTTTTTTTAGTTCGAATTGGATTGGTGTATGTGATATCTGGTTTGGGAGGAAATTTTCTGTGTGTTTTATTCCTTCAATCAATGATCTATGTTGGTGCATCTGGCGCAATAATGGGCTTACTAGGAGGGATGCTATCCGAGCTTTTAACAAACTGGACAAAACATACTCATAAGGTATATAAATAAGTTTATACGTTATTAAGCTCAACGATGCTGTCTAATAAATATATTTTTGTTATTGTTTTGCAGTTTGGTAAGATGTTGATTCTTATTGTGAACATTACCTACTACTTAGTTATTGGAACTCTTTCATTTGGAGATAACTTTAGTCACATTGGAGGGTTTACATCAGGATTTCTTCTTGGATGTGTCATTTTGATTCACCCTCAGTATAATGGGCTTAATCGAACCAAGTCTAATTCTTCCCGGAAACAAGAATCTTATCAACATGCCCTTCAAATAATCTCTTTTGTGCTGCTTAGTGTTGGGTGACGTCTCTCGCCTTTTTTGTTATTGTTGTGTGTGCATTACTTTGTTATGTACGTATCTCCAAATATGAAAGCTGATTTGTTTACAGATTGATTGGCGGCCTCGTCTTGTTCCTTAAACGGGTGGACATGAATGATTACTGCTCTTGGTGCCACCATCTAACTTGTGTCTCTCCAAGCTGTAAACCAGGCTACATTTCGTGTGAGGTGAGTGATGTTACTGATTTCTTCTGTATTAGTTTTATCTATGCAGCTTCTATGAAGCACCAATGATAAACTTGAGTTGTGATCAACGCTAAATTACAACTGATATAACTAACATTTTTGCGATGTAATGCTGCAGAGTTACCACGATGGAAACCAACTTAATGTGATATGCTTGAACAATGGGGGACGTGGCATTTTTATTCTGTCAAACCGTAACCCTGACGAGCTGGCTGAAAAGCATTGTTATAGCCTTTGCGGTAAATAGCCAGCCAGACACGCAAATGCAACACCTCTTCGGATGATACCATTCAATAAACTTATATATATATATATATATATATATATATATATATATATATATATATATATATATATATATATATATATATATATATATATATATGATTTGTTCTTACCATCATTAGTAGATATATCATTAATACATTAATTATATGTAGCTGATATTACAATCTAGTAACTATGAAATTACTTTGCAGAAATGTATTTCATAAGTTTGTGTAAATGAATGTTACTGAATATTCTGTTACTTGTGGCTATATTATATATCAAACACAAATTCTTTATAAGTAGAGCTTCAAAAAGTTCTGAGTAGACAGTATAGTAGAAGGCTAACAACTAAACTTTGTTATCAATAAATCACAATTAATTATACGTGCATTGGTTAACCATGTAAACAAAATTTACAAAGACAAAGTGTTAGAATTTCACCAAAATTCACTGGCCTAAGCTACTTGACCCTGAAAAATACCAAGACGACTCTATCGACACGACAACCTCAATTCCCCCACCCCTAACCCAAATACTCCTACTACACAGCAGCCCCCAACATATCCAACTTCTAACAAACACAATTACCAATACAACACACACCTAACAATAACAAATCATCCATCCTTAACATGCACATTCGTCCTGTTCAACAACCCAACTCCAATACACACTTACCTGAACACAACCAACTCAACACAAGTCAGATTTCCACCGTTATCAGAAAATCCAGCCGCATCACCAACCCTCCAACATACTTACAATAGTATCATTGCAACCTCTTGAAAGCTAATATCACATCATCTACCACTTATAACATTTCTTATCCTATTAAAAAATCAATTTCTTAAAATAATTTATCTTACAATCACATATATTTTAATCTTAAATTATCCTCTATAATAGAACCCACCCGTTACACTAGACCTGCCTTTGACCTTAATTGGGAGCAAGCTATTCGTTATGAGCTTTGATCCCTAGATGATAACCTTACTTGAGATCTTGTCAATTTCCACCTAACAAAGGACCTATTAGCTATAAATGGATTTTTAAAGTAATATTCATGGTCCATGGAACCATTGAAAGGTAAAAAACCCGTTAGTTGCTAAGGGTTTTACTCGAACCCAAAGGATTGACTATCTTAAATTTTTTAGCCTCGTGGTTAAAATGACTACAATCAAACTTATACTATTTATAGTCGCCTCTCATACAGTACTATGAAAAGACATATGATGATACTTACAATCACGATCTTGGAACCGTTGCTGTATTTTAGAAAGAGTACGCCATATTACAACGACGGTTAGTTAATCCCATTGATGTGATAGAACTAAATGTCCCCGGTTGATTCTCAGCATCAACATTTTATAATTTTTTTTGGTTTATCACCACCGGTATAGTTCGGTTCGGGGGGTATTTTATAATTTTTCTTTTCAAATTCATCTCATTTTTTATCTTGTAACTATTATAACCATATCAAAAAATTTACAACAACCTGTATTTTTGTTAACCGTGCATAAAGAGCAAAAAAAACAGCTAACATTGTGCATCAAAAGGCAAAATTAATATTTACATCAAACACAATATATTTGAGTCAAAAGTAATATTCACATCATCAATACAAATTGTATGTCATTGAAATTTTCAGTGCATGTTTTCTAATTGTTCATGTTGTGTTGGAGGGGTTATCATTAGTGACACCTTAAACTGTCAAGTAATCCTTTTTATATAAGTTTCGGGGTTTAAGGTGTTACAGGTCTCAATGTTATTGACTTTGTACCAGGTAATTTTCATATATGTCTTGCTATTTTCTAGTTTCATCTTGTTATTTTTTTAAAATTATTAATTTTTTTACATTTATTTTCAACCATCTTGTGCCTGATAGAGAGAATCACACGCTCTTCCTTCTTCTATATGTTCTTTTGGAGGTCAGTATTATCTATATATTGTCTTTGATTTTTGTTATTCTAACTTTTCCCCTTCATTTCCTTGTTCTCTTCCTTATAATTGTTTTTTTAGGTTAAACCTTCCTTTTGCTCGATCCCTCCATTATTATGATTGATCTTCATATTCTGAGAGTTAGATTTGTTCAAGCATTCTCGAATACCATATGTTTCCTTCTCTCTTATGTAGCTCCCTTTGTAATTGTCTCTTTGCTTTTTATCCAGCTTAAGATCTTTGATCCTTCTGTTCTGTAGAAGGTTGGTAATAATCCTATATTCAATGTTATGTTTCCTGTTATCACTCTTAGCATGGTTATTATCCTTATTGGTTTGCTTTAATTGGCAGTTTGCTTAAGTTGGTTATCATCTTCTGCAACTTTTTCATCTTCTCCCATCGACAATAATTCATACTGTCGACGCAAGGTTTGTAACTTGACAACCTTAACTTTATCAGCTCCTTCATAATACTTCACCATAATATCCCATGCCTCCTTCGCCGTTTCGGCATGAGAGATTCTGTTGAAATTAGCAGCATCAACAACCGTCTGAATGCAATAAGCAACCTTGTAGTCTTTCTTCTTGACTTCATTGTGGGTTTTTTCTGTGCTTCGGTTGCATCTGCAGCCAATGCAGGAACGCCGTCAGTAACCACCTCTAGGGTTTCATGGAAGCCAAACAAGGATTGCATCTGTTTTTTCCATCGGATCCAATTCTTGGCATCAAGCATTGTAAGAGAATTCGGAATGCCCTTATCACTAGCCATCTTCGCAACGGTTGATTCACTTGCCCTGGAAATACGATCTCTGACGTAAAATTCTTGAAAACTCGATCAAGAACAATAACTGGAAGTTCGTGCGTGAGACACTTTTAGCGAGGAGAGAAAGAGAAAATAATAAAGGAAATAAGGATTTGTATTATTGAATTGTACAAATAATAATACAGACTAAGACTATTTATATACAACCCTAATTGGGCTTGAATTTACACAACTTAGATTATATTTAAATATTAAATCAAATCAAATCTAATTTAATCTAATCTAATATTTTTACCAAATCTAATTTAATATTTCAACATCTCTAATAAGGTACACCATGACAATAAAGGTTTTGTATTTAGCTTGGTTATTACTAACTCTGAATTCTAATCTAAAAAGTTCCTCAAGAATATTCCTTGGGTCTTCTAGTACTACCCTGACACCATAACCCTTATGGTTTTAGGCATATTATTCTAGCATCATCCAGATAGATGTGTGGAGCGTATAAGGAGCTGAATTCTACTAAAAAAACTACAATTATATGAGATTTAATGTTGCCTCAAGGTACAAAATGTATTCTAATAACTCTATCAAGAGTTAAAAATGTAATTGATAATATGATGTTGAGTAAATTAGGACTATAAGGTGTTTTTTCATTAACATGTGTCCTTAGAATTCATGTTAGACACATGTTAGCATGACCCACATAATATTTCACTGTTCATCGTTTTGATGAATAATAAAATACAATATAGTTATAAGTTTTGGTGTAAGAATATCATTTATCTAATTTTTTATAAATATTTTTCTTAAAAGCATATTCGACTTCGGATCGAAGGCACCATTTTTGTATTTATAGATTTCAATATTAAAAAAAAGAACATACCATTAATATATTTATGATAATTTAATTTTTAAATAAAATGGGGCCCCTTCTTTCGGTAAGAAAAACCAAGAAAATAAATTGGTAAGTTCAGTAAAAAAAAAGAAATTGGTAATGACCTTTTGGGCGCGTAACGAGAGAAAAGCTTTGTTGCATCTTTGAATTAGAGCAAAATCGTGACCGTTTAATTGTTATGTAACCACGTCACCGATCCACGAATAACTTGAGTAGCCAATGGTAACGAATGAAAAGTAACGGTTAATGGATCTCCACGTCATCGATCCACGAATAACATGAGTAGCCAATGGTAACGCATAAACACTCGCATATATAAAACATCACCGCAATACCAATTCTTCATTCTCAGTTTTCAATCTCCATCTTTACATCTTCCTTCAATTTCCAAATTTCCAAATTTCCAAATTCTCAATTTCTTCAATGGCACCAAAAGGAGAGAAGAAGCCTGCTGAGAAGAAACCAGTTGAGGAGAAGAAGTCCACCATAGCAGAGAAGACTCCTGCCGAGAAGAAGCCAAAGGCCGGAAAGAAGCTGCCTAAGGACGGCGGTGCCGCCGCCGGTGACAAGAAGAAGAAGAGAAACAAGAAGAGCGTGGAGACATACAAGATCTACATCTTCAAGGTTCTGAAGCAAGTTCACCCAGATATTGGTATCTCAAGCAAGGCCATGGGTATCATGAACAGTTTCATCAACGACATCTTCGAGAAGCTTGCTGCTGAATCTTCAAGACTTGCAAGGTACAACAAGAAGCCAACTATCACTTCTAGGGAAATTCAGACCGCTGTCAGGCTTGTTCTGCCCGGTGAATTGGCCAAGCATGCTGTCTCTGAGGGTACCAAAGCAGTAACCAAGTTCACAAGCTCTTAGACTTATTTATATTCAGCTTTTATCTTTCTAATGTTGTAATGTACTATTCATGGGATCGCGCTGATCCCTTCTGTGTATGAAATGATGGAATTAATGACATTTGGCTTCAAAATTGCTTCTATGGTTCAATTGTGTATGCTATAGTTAATAGTGTACCAGGAAGAAATGTTATATCTGATTTCTAAGCAATATAATTTAAGCATTGTAAATTTTTCTGATATGTGAATATTCAGTAACATTTATTCTCACAAACTTATCTAATATGCAGAGTAATAACATAACTAGAAGATTCTAATATATATAAGAAGCTTATTGAATGGTATCGCCTTAAGAGATGCTGTATTTGTTAATCTGTCTAAACACCGCAAAGGCGAAAACATAGCTCTTCGGCCTGCTCGTTAGGGTTACGGTTTGACAGAGGAAAAATGCCACTTATTCCATTGGTCAAACATTTCATGTTAAGTTGGTTTCCGATCTGATAATCCTGCAGCATTACATCACAAAAATGTTAGCATCAGTAACAACTTAAGTTAAATCATCTGTGTCGATGCTTCCTAGAAGCTGCATAGATCAAACAAATACATAAGAAAGTACCAGCATCACTCACCTCACAAGAAATGTGACCTGGTTTACAGCTAGGAGGGGCACAAGTTAGATAATGGCACCAAGAGCAGTAATCATTCAAGTCTACCCCTTTAAGGAACAAGACGAGACCGCCGACCAATCTGTAAACAAACCATCTTTCACATTTGGAGACAAATGTAATGTAATGCATCTAACAGCAGCAAAAACAAAGGCGAGAGACATTACCCAACACTAAGTAGCACAAAAGAGATAATCTGAAGGGTATATTGATAAGATTCTTGCTTCGGACGAATCAAAATGACAAGACCAAGAAGAAATCCTGATGTAAACCCTCCAATGTTACTAAAAGTATCTTCAAATGATAGAGTTCCAAGAGCTAAGTCGATAATAAGGAGCAAAATAAGAAGCAACATCTTAATAAACTGCAAGACAAAAAACAAAATGAAACTAAGAAATATCTGTTCTGTGGCATAAGTATAAATAGACAACATCATTGAGCTTATTTATTTACCTTATGAGATTGCATTCTCCATTTTGTTAAAAACTCTGATACTATCAATCCTAGTAAGCCAGATATTGCGCCAGATGCACCGACATAGATGATTGATTGGAGAAATAAAACACACAGTAGATTTCCTCCCAAACCAGATATCACATACACCAATCCAATTCGAACTACAAAAAAACAAGTAAAACTGTTATGATATTCAAAATTTGCACATAGAAGAAACCAAAGGCCAATAACCAGAACCTTACCAGACCCAAAGTCCTTCTCAAGAGGAATTCCAATGAATAAAAGAAACAACGTCTTAGAAAGCAAATCCATAACCCCTTGATGCAACCACATAGATGTGAATAGGCGCCAAGCCTGGTGAATATGAACCAGTTTGTCCACATGTAGAGCACCCATCTTTATTAACCTGATGTCAGAACAACATACACATTTCTAACAGTATGCAATTTTGTATATGACATGAACAGATTCCTATATAGTGTTGGAAGTTATGAGTGTTAATCTAAATCAAATATTGCACATTATATAACCCAATTTCTATATAAAGATGAACAAATTTGACTGCATCTAAAACAAAATAACAAAAATCTGAAGTAAAACAACAATTTTTGAGCTGAAAGGTAATATATTGCTTTGAAAAGAAGTGAGTATGCAAAGAAAATAAGAAATGAAGAAGGAGGAATGGAAAGCTCTGGACAATTGTTGACATACATTGTCACCATAAACAGAATCACATTTACCACCAGAATCGTCGGAATCAGCACGGGGAACCGCTGCTTGAACGGTGGAGGAGGAGTGGAAACAACCGGCATTTTGATTTGAACTTTGTCTGAATTCATCACTCCTACTGCTTCTTTGAGATTATGGCCTTGTTTGTGGTTACTCATTATGAATGAATAAAAATGAGATAACTTGGTTGAGATGATGTAAATAATACTAACGCGGGTTTGACATATTTGGAAAAGAAAAATTAGTGTAAGCTTTAGCAAGTTATAGTAAAATGAATGAGACTTGTTTGTTTGTATATAATCGTTCTTTTGTTTTTATGTGACCTTTTGCAGTGCCAACTCTAGCTTTGCGTGTATTACTATTTTTGACAAACAATTAAGTATTACTGCTACTGCTTTATGCAATTTTGTATAGCAGGAGCGTGTAATGAAACAAGTGCTTGTTGAGTGTTAAGCTTGAAGTTAGCAAACTAAATGATTCTTGTAAAAAAATTGATGCATAAAAGCTTTGAATTAAATCATAAAATCAAACTATTGAAGTACAAAATCAGATAATTTATCCATGAACTTGACGGGCCACTCAAACAAAAAAAAGTGGGTAAAATATTAGAGAAATTTATGTTTTAGTTTTATTTTTTTGAAAACAAACTCAAAATTCATTAATTTGTCAAAAGGGATCTATTAAGCCCTTGCCCACATTGCCTATACAAATTACAAATCATGTTTTTGTCGGGCTCATGTTTTTTTTTTGGCAATTTCTCATTCTACTCTTATAAATTCAATTTTTAAAATGTCTTATATTTTTTTAGATGTATCTCCAAACATTATTTTTTTTTCCACAAAATATTTAACTTAGAAGATGTATGTCCGAACAATTAACAAATCATAATTTTTAACGAAAAAAGACAATTTTAGATATGCATTTTTGAATAAAATTTATTGTTTTAAAGAAATTTTTTCCCCTGAATATGCGTATCCGAATAAATCTTATTTTTTTTGCGATAAAGGATAATTTTAGATATGAATATCCAAAAAGTTAAAAATCTTTTTTATAAATTTAATATTAGATGTATTCATATAGACACACGTAATAGCCATGTAGCAACAATGCAATAAATATGTAAATATTAACAATTTTTCTATTGATAAAAACAAATGAAAAATAGAAAATACGATTAAACTAAAATTATAAAAATTTGAAAATTCAACTAAAAATCAAATAAAGTGTCTACAAAATTTTCTCGATTTTTTTTCGAAAATATGAAAACGGATAATAAATTGAATAAAATAGAAAAATAAAGAATTTAGGATTTTTAGGGTGGTATCCCATATTTTGTCCCAAAATATGGATTTTTGATCCCTGATTTTTTTATGATGAATTGCCACGCTAAAATTTTGATTCAGAGTCGATTTTTCAGAAAACCAAGTTTTTTACGTTAGGTCGGATAAAGGTCAGAAAAACAGGAACACAATGGTCAGAACGCGAGAATACAATTCCTATGACTCTAATATTGGGTCAAATCGACGGAGAGTCCCCGACAACAACACCAATTTCACGACAACGATGCCAATTTTAATGAAAATGCATAGTAAACATGTTCGAGAGTGTTTTCAGATATGCATTTTTGTATTCACCCAGGATGCATTCGGAGATGCATATCCGAACCAATTTGATGATTGTTTTATGAAGGGTGCGTTCAGATATGCATTTCAGAATTTACCCAGGGACATTTTTGGATTTCAAGGGTGTTGATCCACTATCGTGCGCAGATCAAAACAAGTATTTTTGAAAACTGTAGATAGCGACAATGGCTCGAGTCGTATCTCAAGGATTCTTGTTTCTCATTAACTAATAGAAATTGAATTTGGGGGTTTATAGTTTTAGAATCAATTTATCAAACAGAATAAATAAATGATTATCAAATAAGCTTAAAAGTCAATTTACTGATTTAGTTCCTGCCTATCATTGACTATTGTAATTCCAACCTCCTAAGAGGATTATCATTATAATACCCACTGACAAGCGCAATTGATAATATAAATTATATGTTCCTATTATCCGAATTAAGTAAATAGGATTAAGTTTCATGAATTAAGCAAACATGAATTAAACAGACACGAAAATGAATTAAGCAAACGATAACGTGACTATAGTTAGGATCATACAACCAATAGAATTAAATCAATATTATCTATGCAAATAGAATTAAGCAAACAAGAGACATAGATTAATAGTGAAAGGGCTAGAACTGAATTAGAATTATAATAACTTCAAGGTATCGGAACCCGAATGCAGCAAATTGTTTGGATCAGTTAGTTCTCCATTAGAATTCGTACAAAAGCTTTTCAATAATTCGTGAATTGTAAAATTCGATAAATATGAACAGTATCGACTTCTAGTCTTTTAACATAATAAGGGTTAAACTTCTAAACCAAATCCGGGTCAGAAAATACAACCAGACCCATAAAATAATGACCAAAAACCAACTTATGCTAAAGGCAGAAATTTCGGCGAAATTTTTAACCTTGCTACAGTCCGATTCATATTCTGGTTTCAACATGAAAGTTGTAGATATTTCTCTTAGCTTTCCGAAGATTATTAGAATGCCTCAATCCGATTCCTGTAGCCCCAGTTATAATTTTTTAATTGAAAACTGCCAATACTGAAATTAAAATACAAAAATTAAATAAGTGTAAAAATAAATTAAATTATAGAAATACATTAAAATGGTGAAACTAAAGAAATAAACTAAGGAAATGCATAAGTATAATAGTACGAGAATATGCATGAAGATGCACTGATGAGGTGCGCCCCATATAGTAAGGGGGAAGAGAATTTGCCTTGTTTTTTTCCTAGATAATGAGTCATTCTTTTATTCGCTGTACTAGTATATCATATGGCCATTATGCTAAAAATCTTTGGGGTTTCTGTTATAAGTATGTCTTAAAATATTTGTTGATGAAAAGAAAGAAAACATGTTTTGAGAGTATCAAAACCAAAAAGCCAAAAAAACAACAAGAATGTCTGGTTTTATAGATTCATGGATTTTGAGTTTGACCGATTCAATTTGCGGATCCGTTTATTTAGTGTTAGAATATTTAGTATGTATTCATTTAGAAAAAGTCTAAATTAATATAAAATATATTATAAGATATTAATATTATTTTATTTTAATAATTAATGAGTTATGTTTTTGGGACTTGTTTTTGCTGTTTTGTTGCTATTATAAATATGTATATCTTTAGTGTTTTACAGTGGGATAATCTTAGGATTTATTTTATAGCAACAAGGTAAGTTCAAAGGATTTAGGGTCTTCTCAAAGGAAAACTTCGAAAGGCAAAGGTTTTGGGAAACCTTTGGAGTTATCTAAGGGTATTGGAAAACCCTTGTTTACACTTTGGATTTGTGTATTTATATTAATAAGAGTTGGAGAGGTTGGGGAATAAGGCGAAAAATATTTTCTTGTAACTTAATTGTAATCGGCTGTAACAACTCAGACAATAGTGATTTGGTGAGCTGATCTCTCCTCCAAAGAAGATATTTTGACCAAATTGTATAAAAAAATCTTTCTCCCTTTGTCGCCTTATTCTGTTATATCTTATGTTTATTAATTATTATTGCTGAAAACCATTTATTTTGGTTGTTACTCTTATTTGTCTCACATATCAAAGTATTGTTGAAATTGAACATTGTCATTATCATAATAATTGGTGTCTATCGTTAGGCAAAAAGGTATTGTTTACAAGAGAGCACAATGGTAGATGAGAGATCGATTTTTTTCCTGAAAACAACAACTTTGAGTTATGGAAAATAAATATGCAAACAATTTTAATTATAGAGAAGTGTATTGATGTGTGCATAACTTACACAAGCACAAAAGACTGAGATGATGGATAAGATCAGGAGTGCCATTATCCTATAGCTCGGAGATAATAAAGTTCTAAGAGAAGTCGTCCGAGAGCAACTGTAGTTACGATTTGGGCAAAACTTGAATCATTGTATATGGTCTAGTTTTTGACTCACATGTTTTGTCTGAAACAACAACTCTATTTATTCTGAATGAAGAACAAATCCATAATGAAGCACCTTACAAAATTTTGAAAGATTATTCATGATTTTGAGAATATTGAAGTGAAGATTGATGATGAGGAAAAAAATTTACTCTTGTTAAGTTTATTACCCAGATCCTTTGAGCACTTTAAGGAACCACTTCTTTATGTTAAGGAAGGTACTATCATTTCGGATGAAGTCCAGACGACAGTAAAATCAAAAGAATTTTCAAAAGCGAAATATTTGAAGATTAAAGATAGTGGTGAATTAACCAAAATTTATTCTTTAATATAAAAATAGTAATAACAATATTGGTATCGGTACTTACAAAATCATTTTGTCGCAGCCGTTTTTGCAGTCGCAGACTATGTCTTAAAACCTTGATCAAATTATAATGAGAACTCAATTGATCCTAGACACACCCTCCACCAAGATAAAATCCACTTTCAAGTTGTCTTTGAACATAAAGATAGAACTTGAAAAATCTATCTCTAAGAGGGTTTGGGCCATTATATTTTATCAAGACAAACATATATTAAGAATTTATTTATTAAATTTTTTTATTTAAGTTCATCGTGAACTTAATTCTCACCAAGTTTTAAAGAAAATATTATACTATCCATCTTTTTCTTTCTATTTCTTGTAGTCAATTTTACATGATTGGACTGGTAAGGATTGCATAAAGATACTAGAGAAATGTAAAGAAGCAGTTACAACTTACAAGTGATGGGAAAAGAGGAAAAGTGATTGTCATAAATATGGTGATGAATGCAAAAGATGATAACCAACTTACTCTATTGAATATGCAAATGGATACATCCTTAGCATGTCTCAATATTAGAAAGAAATGAGAAAGAATGGAAAATATTCTTTGTGGAAGCAGGTTTTAAAGAATACAAAATATTTCCATTGACTGAACTTTATCTCTCTTATTGCTTCTAAAATTAATGATCCCTTTTGTGTATGAAATGATGGAACTAATGATATTTGGCTTCAAGATTGCTTCTATGGTTCGTTGAACACGATTCTTATACATAAAAGAGCAAGCCTCATTAACTGTGAAGAGTAAGCTTAGTAAGTTTGATCATTTAAAGCAGTATAGAATATGCTTCTAGGTTGAATGGTAGGATAAAATTCCAAGAGATTGTGTCAATCTTAGTTTTTGCTTGACTTGGTACTTTTTATGCAGTGTGTATGTTATAGCTAATAGTGTACTTTTTTTGACGCGAAAGAAATTTCCATTAGATTAAAGGAGAAACAGGGGTTACAACCGTTGAAACCAAATCCGAGAAAGAGTCCCGCCAGGTTCTAGAACCATACAGTTTGCCCAAACCAACTAGATTGTGAGCATCACTATTAAAAATTCTACTGATAAAAACAAAGGAAACATACGAAAACCTATTACAAAGATTGTAGACTCCGTGTGAAGGACTCCATTAATGCTATCAATTACATTCTTGCAATCGGAATGAATAATCAAGTTTGGGATTTTGAAATCAGCCGCACAAGATAGGCACCATTTGATTGCTAACAGTTCCGCCAATTCCGCCTCCACCCTTATGAACTCCTTCTTACAAGCTGCCAAGGCAATCGAACCATCATTTTTTTTGAATAAACAACCGAAGCTCGCGAAGCCATCTTCATAAACACCTGCGTCTGAGAAAACCAACAGAACATCATGCCCCGGAACACCCAGACACGGAGGCACGGACGCACTGATTGCCGGAGCAGCCGCTGGGTGACTTCTGATAAAATCCAGCACGTCTTCGAGGGCTTCAGCTGCAGCCCGAACAGGATGAATTCTACGATTCTGAAAAATTAGATAGTTTCGAGCTTGCCAAATTTTCTGAATGGAAGCACAGAGTAGCTGTAAACTGAAACAGTCGCCGCAAGAAAGAATGCTCATTAGCCAGTCAGCGATGTCAGAGTCAGGAGGAGTACGGTAGCCCAGAATGGAGGAGAAAAACACTTGCTTGGCAAAATTACAGTGTAGGAACAGATGGGTAGCAGTTTCGCATTCAGCGTCACAAAAAGAACAATAGGCATCGACGGAAATACCTCTCTTTAATAGCTTATCCTTGGTGGGCAGAATGTTCTTTGAAATTCTCCATAGCAGGTTACGATTTCTGGGTGTTATAGGTGCTTTCCATAGCAGAGACCAGAGCTTTCTGAATGAATGATAAACTCCATAGCTAATAGTGTACTAGGTAGAATGAATGATAAAATTGTTTCTAAACCCAGCCTTACAAGACAATACTGTTATGCTGATGAGAATGAACACATTAATTACTCTTATGCAATCCTTATAATAATAACCTTACTACAAACTAATTTCACCTAACTTTTGATATTGTATTAAGCCTTTTGAGCCTTACATGTAATATGAGAAGATTCAGTAACATTCATTCATACAAACTTATGAAATATATATCCTGCAGATTAAGTTCATAGCTAAAAGATTGTACAATCATTCATTCATTCATTCATTCACACAAACTTATGAAATATATTACATGTAATATCAACTATAATTAATGTATCAATGATATATCTACTACTGATAGTAGAGACAAATCATATTGATTTTATTGAATGGTGTCTGGCTATTTACTGCAAAGGCGAATGTGTTACGAAGCAATATGTTAAGAAGCATATTGATTTTAAAAGAAGCAATATGTTAAGAAGCAAATCGCTAACCCCGTGATGCAACCATATAGATGTGAATAGACTCCAAGTCTGGTGAATATGAACCAGTTTGTCCACATGTAAAGCACCCATCTTTATTAGCCTGAAAAATAAACAGATGTAAGAACAACATACACATTTGGATTGAATGCAGTTGAGTCAAAATACATTGCTTAAATGTTATATAGAAATGTCTATTGCTTTCAAAAGAAGTATGATCAAACAAAGAAAATGATAAATGAAGAAAAACATTGACGGATAATAAGAAGGACCAAGTAGATAGTTCTGTTCGAGTGGCTGAAACGAGAATCGATCAAGAAACGGTGCAAAACATGAATCAGGAGGAATGGAAAGCTCTGGAAAATTGTTGACATACATTGTCACCATAAATAGTATCACATTTACAACCAGAATCGTCGGAATCAGCACCGGTAACCACCGCTTCATCGGTGGAGGAGGATGAGTATAAACAACCGGCATTTTGATTTGAACTTTGTCTGAATTCATCACCTCTATTGCTTCTTCTTTAAGATTATGATGGTCTTGTTTGTGGTTCTTGATTATGAATGAATAAAAGTGAGATAACTTGGTTGAGATGATGTAAATAATAGAAACTCGGGTTAGACATATTTGGAAAAGAATAATAAATTTAAGCTTTAGCATGTTATAGAAAAATGAATGAGACTAGTTTGTCTGTATCTAAACGTTCTCTTGTTTTTGTTTGACCTTTGCATAAAATCAGCTCTAGTTTGCATGGCTTAGACGTGTATTACTATATTTAACCAGCAATTTAGTGCTAGTAACGAAAACTCTGTGCTAGTGCTTTATGTAATTTTGTTTGGCAAGAGTCAGTGAAGAAAGAAATGCTTGTCGAGTGTGAAGCTTGAATTTAGCAAACTAAAAGATTCTTGTTACAATATGGACAAATAAAAAATTGATGCATAAACGCGTAGAATTGAAGAATAATATCAGAGCCTTAATGCATGAAATCCGATAATTTATTCAGGAACAAGAGATAGGTTCTCTTGAGGGGCCACTCAACATTACAATAAAGTAGGTACAATTTATGGGAACTTATGTTATATTCGATGGTGTGTAATCTTAAATTCGGTTACTGAATTAAGTTGATGGATGAAGTTCTATTTTGATGTAATTATGTTGTGGTTTTCAAATGAAAATATATTGTTGCCAATAAATTGATGTTACATAATGATGTATTTCTTCATCTATCATATAAGAAAAATCACTCATGCTTTTCCTACAATTCGCTACATGGATGTCTCATAGCTCGCCTCAATTGTTTTTCCCAATAGTTCCTCATTTATCCTTTCCACTTCCAATCTGCCACTCCAATCTTGTCTAACTTCATCGGCGGTTATGCAATTGAACAATTTCAAAAACGTTTCACTCTATTTATTGTTAGAACAAGATTTGGTTATGCAATTATGTCTCTGAATTTTGATGATACCAAAGAGTATGTTTGAGTGGACAATTTTTGTTACTCTAATGTTTGTTGTATTTTTAAGATAAAAAACAGGTTCTGCTTCTGATGAATGGCGTGGCCAAAACATTAAAAGAGAATACATTCCGCTTCTAAGTTACAAAGGTTCTGCTGAACGAGTAGCAAGGAAAAGCTTCAGAAGGCTCTAAAGTCACTCTGATACGTTCGTCTAAAGAAACTAGTTAGAAGATCTAAAGACAGAAGTATGACTTATGTCAAGATGCTAAAGACTCAAGTTTCAGAAGACAAAGGGTTCTGAAGACCAAGTGCAGAAGACTCTGAAGAATGTGATTCTGAAGATTCCAAGACTTGAAGTTCTTCTGAACTTAGGTTACAATATAAGGATACAAAACCAAGTGCTCAAGACTCTGAAGAATTTGATTATGAAGATTTCAAGATTTGAAGTTCTTTCAACCTTTGGTTACGATACAAGGTTCTTCAAAACCAAGTGCTGAAGCTTTTGAAGAGAAAGATCTGAAGACTCTGAAGACTTGAAGTTTTGATCAACCAAAAGTTAGATTCACCACTTCTAAACTGATGCTCGCAGAAGCCTCTGAAGTGCAGAAGGGTGCAGAAGGAAAGAAGATAACTTTAACATGGTACAAATAGTACATAGTATGAAAAAGCTTTATTCAACTATCTCCTTATTAGCGTAAAGTGTGGAATACAAAAGGACATGAAAGTACTATTTTGTAACGACTCTCTTTTTCAAATGGCCAAAAAATATATTTTTAACTGGCTATAAAAAGAGGAGTATCATTGTTTGAGAGGTTGTTAATTCATGCCACAATACAACAATAATGAAAGTTATTGTTGATAAACACAAGCAACAAGATTATCAATCAAGTATCAACAGTAAGAGAAACATGAAGAAAATTATGTTATCTTGAATCATGTTAATTGATAACTCAAACAAGAAACCTTCGATTTACATTGTGCTCAAATCTACATGCTGCAAGGAAGTCTTTTAAAGATGCAAAAGAAGAACAAGATAATCATGAAGATTCAATTTGTAAATTCACACAGATGATGTGTTACTTCATGATATTTGAGAACAAGGGCTGCTGTCCAAAATGTTCCAAGGGGAATCAAGATGAAGAAGCTCTTATCCATACTAAATCAAGATAAACAAGCTGTCAAAAGCTTTTGAAGAAGAAGACTTCAGTTAATCAAGTGCTCTGGGTTGTTGTCCGTGAAGAAGCAACTTGAAGAAAAGAAGATCACACATTTGAAGACAAAATACAATGTAATAATTTTAGTGTGTATTAGGATCTTCTGATGTACTTAATTGAGTTTACAACTGCTTGTGTAGAAGTATTTTATTGTAAGCAAACTCTGTAAAAACAAAGTTGTTTGTTCCTTCTAGAGGACCAGTTAGGTCAAAAGCTCTAGGAAGGTTTTGGACAATTCTAATAAAGGACCAGTTGGGTCTGAAACTTTAGAAGGTATTGTGTTCCTCAGAGGACCAGTTAGGTCAAAAGCTCTGAAAAGACTAAGATGGACTCTTAGTGGATGTCAGTCACATGCAGGAAGGTTGTGCCGTGAATGTTATATTTGAAATGGATCCCTAAACGCTACATCAGATGTTAGTCACCGGTGATTGCCAGTGCAAATGTAATCGGTTTGATTATATTGGATTAAGACCTTGAGTTCAAGGCGAAATCACCTCGGAAGGGTGGACTGGAGTAGCTTGAGGTTATCAAGTGAACCAGGATAAAATCACGTGTTCTTTACTTTTTGTTTATGCCTCTTTGTATATATTTCTACAATTTGTTGGAATAAATAGTTAGATACAATCATAAAAAGCAATCTTTGAGAAGAAAAAGTTCAGAAGCAAGAATCAACGTGAAGTTGCATAATAATCGAAAAGTTTATCAAGAAGTGAAAGCCCAATTCAAAACCCCCTTCTTGAGTTTTCTTTACACCTTCAATTGGTATCAGAGCCCCGGTTCTGTTATTGATCAAGATCAAACACCTAACAGTGTCAGAAAAATATCCAGATAATATGTGAAGAAATACTTCAAGGTGATAGTTACTTAATTTTTAAATACTGTCTCTTTCGAAAGTTGAAGAACTAAAGGGGAAGAATAGATTCATCAGATAAAGGGTTACATCTGCTGAATTCTACCTAGTGTATGAGCAAATAAACAATGTACTTGTTTAAGGATCAAATAATCAGAAGACAAGATCTACTATTTGTTGAAGATTAAGTTCCTTAAGAATATGAGATGTTTTCAATAAATGGATTAGTCCACCCTTGACATTCTCATAAGATCTCAGTGATAATTTCGTCAAACAAAGAAGAAAGAATGTTGTTCTTTTGATAGAAACATAAGAACCTCATGATAAGATATGCAGAAATACTGAATGATGGATTCTGTTGCCTTTCAAAAGACTTAAGGAAACCGAGAAAAAGAAGTTTGCTGATCATCAAAAATATGATCAATATTAACTTGGAACAAGTTAGGTGAAGAAAATTTTGGAATCTAAATCTAGAAGATGCAAGGAAATATTGTTCTTTTGAAACCATAATGTAGAAGAAGGAAGTTCTTCTCAAATTCAAAAGAAGCAAGAAAATATCTACTACAATAAATAAAGAGGACCTTATATATGAGAGGTTCAGAACATCTGAAAGATTACTCTGGAGAAAACATCATAGAATGAAGCTAATCATAAGAAGTGAGACTCAAAGAAATAGATTCCTTGAGTTAGAATCCTTGAAGCACAGTTAGCCAAATATTGTGAGAACAAGATTATCTGGAATAAAGAGTCAACATATGCCTTGATGATGAGGTACTCGGAATATGTATGGTTTGATCGTCACTTTTGAGAAAGGTGGTACACTTTCAAGAGCTTGCCGAAGTCGGATGTCCAGATAAAGAATATCAATGAAGATCTCAGAATCTCAAAGGTATATCCTCTTTTATTATCTTCTGTAGTATCTCTTATAAAATTGCATCTAATCAAAACCCTTGATAAAAGTTAAGATTGTCCTGTTGAAATTGAGTCAAACTATGCCGTCACTTGTCAGAGTTAAATCTGCTTGGTTGATTCTCTCTAGACCTGTAGGATCTTTGTTTAGTACTCTACTCCCTTTGAGACTGATTTACTCCACTCCATTCTCTTGATAGTTTTGTCATCTATATGTTTGTAATCGTCGTCATTCATGCAGTTCTGTACCATCCTTATTGTCTTGGATATATATATATATATATATATATATATATATATATATATATATATATATATATATATATATATATATATATATATATATATATATATATATATATATATATATATATATATCATCCAAGTAGTCTCATCAATCCAGTCTCCTCTTAAGCTCTCTCCCTTTCTTTATTTTCCTCCTGTATCTATGTCCTTAATCTCAAACCTTCCAAGTCATGCCTCCAGTAACTTTTCTCGGCAATGAAGATCTTCTGGAGATCATTTTTGAGAAGCGAATTGACTTTTCTTCTCTAGAAAGTCACATTGGTGGTAGCATTGCTAGTGTTTCTTATTTTCAAGACTGATCTAGGTACTTCACCTTTCTAGAGAAGCCTGTGTATGTCAACCTTGTGAAAGATTCCTGGAAATATGCTCTCCTGAATTTTGAAGATGAATGTATTGAGTCTTATGTCTGTGATTGTCCCATATCCATCAATTCTTTTTCAATCGCGCTGGAGACTGGCTGTGAAGACATTGGAATGATTGTTTCCTTGGCAAGGAGCATGTTTCTCATGTTTGAGAGATTTTCATCTCTTCATGACATGTCCTCCAATTATGAACCCTTGAACCCCAGGAATCTCTTGCCTATTCCAAAAGCATGGTTTAGTCTCTGTGTCTCTAATTTTCTTCCCAGGGGAGAAAATAAGGATCTTCTAAGATACGATGACAAAGCTCTCATCTGTCTTCTACTTAATGATCATAAAGTCAGTCTTCCTCAGACTATCTTCAATTTCCTCTGGAAATCCATCGCTGAGTCCAAATATCGGGTTAAATGCTATATTTCGTTTTGAAGATTTCTATTTGAAGTTATCTTCCAGGATGGAATAATGGACTCAATCAAGGAAATGTTGGCAGAAGATGGTCCTGAAGACCACTCTGAAGACTATCTGTTGAAAGCCAAATATGAAGTCTTTAGTGTCTAGGGAAATACTTTCTTGTCTCTCCTTTTATGGTCTCATGTGCTGTTGTGTCCTTTTTATCTATTTTCGCCTTTAAATTATGTATGCTTGTTTCTTATTATTAAATGAAGTTGTTTTTATCTTTTTGTTATATTTGTATTTTCTTACTTAATATGTACTTAATACGTGACATGACTAGTAGTTAAAATAGTATAAAGTAACTAAAACATTTAATGTTGGTTCTCATACGTTTTAAAAGCACAAGTATAAAATCAAATCTTTAACGTCTGTTAGCGAGTGTTCCCACATTTTGAGAAAACAATTGGTTGAACTTTTCATCCTGAAATGACAATATTTTCTCTTAAACACATTTAATCATTATTTTGTCTTTTCCCATAAACCTGCTTCCCTAGTCGGCTCTAGGAAATTATAACCTAGTTAGGAATATCAATCGTTTCCCAGTATTTTTTATTTTCTCGCTTATAAATAAAACTTTTCAATACTTCTTATCTCATCACTCTCAAGTCATTTCGTAAGCCTTGATTTCTTTAGCTCATATCTTCTCAACTTCCTTCTTTTCCAGAATGGCTGTCTAAACCTTTCTCGGCGATGAAAGAGATCTTCAACTTATTCATGAAAAACGCCTTAATCTTACCCGTCTTAAATATCAGGACTTAAAAATCATAAAGAGTATGCAAGTCCAAAATTGGTTTGGCTACTTTTCTCTGCTTAATGGAACCATCTTTCCAGCCATAGTAAACAAATTCTGGAAGTTTTCCAGAAATAGTGAGGATAGCAACACTATTTGGTCTAAGATCTTTCATCTTCCTTTTGCAATCACCCTCTCCTCCATTGTCAACGCCACTGGGTGTGTCTCGTTTGGAGTCACTATTGAAAACTATCAATATGATCTTGGACAGGTTGATAAACTAATGATTCTTCATGATACTTCTGCTCCTTGTGAACCCACAAATCTTGAGACCCTCCTTCCAACTCCGCAACTTTGGTTCAGATTAATGCTGTCCAATCTTCGTCCCCGTGCTAGAGGAAAAATCACTTTAACTCATAATGACAAAATATTTGTGTTTCTTCTATCTTATCATTTTAAGACCGACCTTCCCAAAACCATCTTCAATCATATGAAGGAGTCTATTGAATACTCCAGAGCTCATCCTGAATTCTTTATTCCATTTGGAAGGATTTTGTTGGATCTTATGGTTAATGAAGGAATCTGGGAGCATTAAGAGTTAATGGACCAGAAGGGGCATTGGCTGAAGAAAGATATGCCAGGGTGGATGAAGTAGAGGATTTTGATGATTAAGTGTTTTTCGACTCATGTTTTTAAATTCCATAAGAATCTAGGTGTTTTTAGTTTTTCTGTTTGTTCATACTGATCTCGTTCTATGTAATAGCTCTCCTTCAATTAATGAAATTATAATTTTGTCTATTACCATGACTTTATATTAATTTCTTAAACTTTTTGATGATGTCAAAATGGGGGAGAAATACAAAAGATTTTGATGAGTATGTTATAGCAAGGATAATCTATATAGCATGCATTTTACCACTAACGTGTGCTTGTTTGTTGAAAATAACCAAGGAACTCTAAACAAGTTCACTAAGCATTCAAAGCAGGTTAAGAAGTAAAGATATAATATATCTGAAAGATAAAGCTTAAAGGATTCAAGAATCTAACTAAAGTGTACATCTGACTCCTTACATTAGACTAGGAAAGAGTTAATCCGAAGTCAAATTCTAACTGGAGATTCTGGAACTTGTATGAGTGACATTAAAGTTCATGTTCTTAGTGGAGAAGTTGTGTCTTCAAGAATCAAGACTCTTAAGATCCCTCATCTGATCTGTTGGAACCAGGGGGAGTTGTTGCTCAGATGGTCCTTAGTCAAAAGTTCTGATCTTTCACCAAGTATGTGATTTAAGGGAGGTTTCATGTAAAGGTTAAGTAGTCCTTACCTTTATTTTGCTTAACTTTCTTATGATATTATGCAAAATTGTATCAACAAAATACATGGTTTTCTCGTCATAAAAAAAGGGGAGATTGTTAGAACAAGATTTGGTTATGCAATTATGTCTCTGAGTTTTGATGATAACAAAGAGTATGTTTGAGTGAACAATGTTTTTTACTCTAATGTTTGTTGTATTTTTAAGGTAAACAAACAGGTTCTGCTTCTGATGAATGGCGTGGCCAAGACATTAGAAGAGAATGTGTTCTTCTAAGCTGCAAAGGTTCTTCTGAACGAGTAGCAAGGAAAAGCTTTAGAAGGCTATGAAGTCACTCTGATACGTTCGTCTGAAGAAACTAGTCAGAAAATCTAAAGACAGAAGTGTTACTTATGTCAAGATGCTGAAGACTCAAGTTTCAGAAGACAAAGGGTTCTGAAGATCAAGTGCTGAAGACTCTGAAGATTGTGATTATGAAGATTCTAAGACTTGAAGTTCTTCTGAACTTAGGTTACGATATAAGGTTAAAATACCAAGTGCTGAAGACTTTGAAGAATGTGATTCTGAAGATTCTAATACTTGAAGTTCTTTCAACCTTTGGTTACGATACAAGGTTGTTCAAAACTAAGTGCTGAAGCTTATGAAGAGGAAGATCTGAAGACTCTGAAGACTTGAAGTTTTGATCAACCAGAAGTTAGATTCTCAACTTCTAAACTCATGCTCGCAGAAGCCTCTGATGTGCAGAAGGAAAGAAGATAATTTAAACATGGTACAAATAGTACATAGTACGAAAAAGATTTATTCCACTATCTCCTTACCAGCGTAATGTGTGGAATAAAAAAAGGGCATAAAAGTAATATTTTGTAAACTCTCTTTTTCAAATGGACAACATATATATTTTTAACTGGATATAAAAAGAGGAGTATCATCGTTTGAGAGGTTGTTGCTTCATTCCACAATGCAACAATAATAAAAGTTATTGTTGATAAACACAAGCAACAAGATTATCAATCAAGTATCAACAACAAGAGAAACATGAAGAAAATTATGTTATCTTGAATCATGTTAGTTGATAACTCAAACAAGAAATCGTTGATTCACATTGAGCTCAAATCTACATGCTGCAAGGAAGTCTTTTAAAGATGCAGAAGAAGAACAAGATAATCATGGAAGATTCAATTTGTAAATTCACACAGATATGTGTTACTTCATGATATTTGAGAACAAGGGCTGCTGTCCAAAATGTTACAAGGTGAATCAAGATGAAGAAGCTCTTCTCCATACTACATCAAGATCAACAAGCTGTCAGAAGCTTTTGAATAAGAAGACTTCAGTTAATCAAGTGCTCTTGGCTGTTGTCTATGAAGAAGCAATTTGAAGAAAAGAAGATCACACATTTGAAGACAAAATACAATGTAATAATTTTACTATGTATTAGGATCTTCTGATGTACTTAATTGAGTTTACAACTGCTTGTGTAGAAGCATTTTATTGTAAGCACACTCTGTAAAAACAAACAATTCTTCTAAAGGACCAGTTGGGTCTAAAACTTCATATGGTATTGTGTTCCTCAGAGGACCAGTTAGGTCAGAAGCTCTGGGACGACTAATATGGACTCTTAGTGGATGTCAGTCACTTACAGGAAGCTTGTGCCATGATATATTCGTAATGGATCCCTCAACGACTCATCAGATGTTAATAACCAGCGGTTTCCCGTGCAAATGTAATCAGTTTGATTATATTGGATTAAGACCTTGAGTTCAAGGAGAAATCACCTCGGAAGGGTGGACTGAAGTAGCTTGAGGTTATCATGTGAACCAGGATAAAATCACATGTTCTTTAGTTTTTGCTTATGCCTCTTTGTTTATATTTCTACAATTTGTTGGAATCAATAGTTAAGCACAATCATAAGAAGCAATCATTGAGAAGAAAAAGTTCAGAAGCAAGAATCAACGTGAAGTTGCATAATAAACGTAAGTTTATCAAGAGGTGAAAACCCAATTCAAACCCCCCTTTCTTGAGTTTTCTTCACACCTTCACTTATTCCACATTAAAAAACGGTTTCATCACCCATTAATCTTCTATAACGGTTTCAAATGAGATTCCTCCTTTCTCGCTTCCCCCGTTCTTCCTCTTCTTCACAGATTTCCAACTCTATCTCCTTTTCTCTTTCTACTCATCTCTCTCTCTCTCTCTCTCTCTCTACATTTCATATCTTTTTCTCGCTCAAATTTCTTCAGTATCTCCTCTCTGAACCTAATTGTGTTTCCATAAAAACTGTGAGATTGCATTTGAGAAGGCGGATCTGAAGTGTAAATTGGCGGTGACTTTATGGTTCTGGAAAAGGGAACCAGAAACAACAATGATGTGCGAATCAGTTTTGGCGGTGCGACGGTATGACTGAGTGAGACGCGGTGGTTTTCGACCCAGATAAACTATGAATTTCTTAATTTCCCACCCTTATGTTATTCTTATCCTTGATGTTGTTGTTGTTTGACATTGATTAAGGAATTTCGCTCTCAAAGTTTCTTTGATGAGAACTTTTTCTTGAGATTATAATAGTCATTGTAAACCAAAATCCATGCTCGTGGTTTTGCTGATTTGTGCAGTAAGCAGACCCTGTTATAGAGAGGCTGGATCCCAAGCACTGGATTAGCTAGAGGCTATCATGGCTTGCTACTGACTATTCTCCGTTGAATATTCTATGACATTGAATGTTAGGATAAAGAAATAATGAGATTCAGAAAACTAATCAAATCTCTCATGGTGTTGATCGAATGTGAAGCGTTGCTGGAGCGGTAAAGCGACAAGTAAAAAGTAAGTATTAATTATCGGATGATATAGGTTATATCGTATTTTCTCCACAGGGATTAGTGCTACTGAATTTCCGTTCGATAAATCTCCCATTAATGAGTTAGGGTTTAGAATGAGTTTGAAGTAAATGCGAGAATTAAAAGGTATGAACATTAAAAGAATTCATTCTTAGGAGAAGAGACTTTTCAAACATACATATAATCCAGTCCTCACAAACTTAAACCTATCGACCAATTATACTCAACCTACAATAATCCTCAATGTCAACACGTATCACTCACAACCTAGATTATTTCTAACTCAAATTGAGAGAACAACTGTATTCCTGCATCAGCGACCTCTCAATGCAACACAAACAACACAGAAACATTAAGCTTTGATACACCTCAGTGATTATTAGCTCTAAATCTATCTCTAGAATCTAGAAACTAATAGACATCCATCCCTAATCAAGATTTGTGAGGTATATATCTATAACAACCCAAATCCAAACATAAAATAAAAAGATCAAGAAAGACATCAACAATGATTTGGAAAGAAAACTTTATACAACACCATGATCAATACATATACATATGTCTAAAGTAAATAAGTATACAAACCAAACAAATGAAGAATACACAAAGAAGAAGAGAAATGGACCAAAAATCTCTCCGTTTGTCAACGCCGATCGATGAGAAATCCACCTTGCAGTGTGCAAGCTTCAATGTTATTTTCTAAGCTCTAAACTACCAAGAATGAATGTTTGATGAGTTGAGAACAAATACCCCCAAAATATAACCTAAAAATGTGTATTTTGGCCCTTTTAACGTGTTTTTGCCCAGGGGACCGCGCTTAGCGGCACAAAGCCCGATAAGCCGTAGCAGAAAAAATCAGATTTTGTTTTCGCCATAATTTGATAACCGTAACTCTGGTTTACGTCCGGTTCTAAGCGTTGGAAAACTTATTCAATTATCTATCTAACAATGTCTAAATATAAACCAAATTGATGATTTTTCTCATCTTTGTTTTGAGCGTTATTCTTTGATGAATTGCTAAAACTTCCATTCTTGAAGCTTAGCCTTTGGCCTTGATTATGCAATGCTACAACCATGCATGAATACCTACAAAAAAAAAATAAAACTATCAAACAATACAATATATACACAAAAACTCGATTAAACACAAAGTATACATATTTATACACAAAGCGGAGAATTATTCAATGAATATCAATAAAAGAACTGATAAGTGTCACAAAATATATGTACAAAATAACTACATTTTGACACTTATCAAGCGTGCTCAAATAAATCGAAACAAAAAAAGGACTGCAACGTCGATACCGACAATAAAGATAAGTTTTTTCACTTTCATTTCTAATTGGTTATGAGTTTTGTGAATATTTTAAGAATGAGACTTGAAATTAATTTTGAGATATTACGATCATCACTGTCGGATTATCGATTTATACTATTTTGCATTTAAAAAGGGAGTGGTTTGAAGGCTATATTTCCTTATACGTAGATTTATAAACTTGGGAGATGCGCTTATATTTCCTTATACATATGATTCAATAATGTTCATCACCCTTTGGGTCATTATTTTACTATAGGATCCTATACAAGCCGAAGACGATAACTTGAATGTTGATGCTCACATTCGTCATGACATGATATTGAAGTTAGACAATACTTTTGAAGAGCTTGTGGAATGAAAATGCACGTTATGGATTAAAGATATCAAATCATGTCGCATAGCTGCTAAACCGAAATGTTGTGATCAATGGACCAAACAACACCAACTCGGTTTCAAAATAATTATACGAATTGTCATCACCTTGAAGGTTGCAACTTTTAACCGTTCATAAATTATACTTTTCTAGTTTTCGATTTCTATCATATTTTATACTAATCTAAACTCCATTGACAGCAAATTGGGATATCTAAGTAGTGGTCTTCCATAAGACATAACTTGGTTTGATAGACTTGTATTTGATAAGGTACTCAATTTTTAACTACGATTTTACTTCAGAAAGTTTTGTTTCAAACTTGAAACATTGATTTTATTGATAGATTAAACAAGCATTGGGTGGATTGTCTAAGCACGTTGAAAAGTTTCTGAGGGTCACTTTTGGATCTACCTTGACACAAGGATATGGTAACTAACTGACTATAGTATTTGAATCTTTGATTAGAAAATTTGTGGATTGTTTATAAGAAGTAGTTCATCTTGGATATATTAAATCGTTATGTGAAAATTTGGTTATTAGAAAATTTGTCTGATGATTTTAAATCGTTATGTGAAATCGAAAAGCAAGAAAATTCATTTTGGATGAACTCAACAGCAAGTTACAGAAAAATAAATGAGATTTGTTTGTTGGTATCTAAACGTTCTCTTGTTTTTGTGTGACCTTTGCATGGAATCAACTGTAGCTTTGCGTGGCTTCGACGTGTATTACTATTTTTAACCAACAATTTAGTGCTAGTGAAGAAAACTCTGTGCTAGTGCTTATGTAATTTAGTGCAGAAAGATTCAGGGAGAAAAGAAATGCTTGTTGAGTGTGAAGCTTGAACTTAGAGATTCTTGTTACAATATGGAAAAATAAAAAAATTGATGCAACGCATAGAATTGAAGCATAAAATCGGATAATTTAACCATGAACAAGAGATAGCTGCACTTAAGGAGCTACTCAACAATACAATAAAGTGGATACTACATTTTTAGAGGAATCTATGTTTGTTATAAAATGATGTTGTGGTTTTGAATGAAATGATGTTGTGGTTTTGAATGAGAAGATATTGTGGTCAGTGAGTTGATGTTATAGAATGATGTTGTGAAATTATTTTTTGATATAATGATGATTGTGTTTATGCTGCTGATATGCATGTTATCCTTGTCAGAAGAAGTTAATAGCAGGGACATTGATATAAAGTTGAAAAAGAAGCATTTTGTCAGAGACACACTATTTGTCCACCTAAAATCTTAAGGTGATAAGTGAACTATTTTCTCATTTACTTACACTTGCACACTCCCCTCAAGTGTGAGTCCACAATGCTCCCCCACTTGTACCGCCGTTGACACCTTGCAATGATATAACCTCCATTTAGAGGAGTTAATAGAACATTGATATAAAGTTGAGGAACAAGTACCTTGTGAGAGACACACCACTTGGACAAGTGATGTGTCTCTCACAAGGGTGTTTGTTCCTCAACTTTATATCAATGCTCTTACTATTAACTCCCTCTAACATGATACCATGAGCCTTTGGTTCGAGAAAGGGACCAAAAGAGACTTGTATTGAAATGTGCTCAAGAGTGGTGTTCCGTTGCAAGGTGTCAACGGCGTTACAAGTGAGGGAGCATTGTGGACTCATACTTGAGAGAGAGTGTTGAAATACAAGTCAAGTGTGAGTGGTGAAAAAAATAGTCTCACATTAAAAAAATAATGTGGTTACTTGAGGGTATATAAGTGGGAGAAGTCATTCTCCTATCACCTTAAAATTTTAGGTGGACAAATAATGTGTCTCTCACAAAGGATGTTTGTTCCTCATCTATTAACTCGCTCCTTTAATTTGACATAAGTGATAATTTTGATCGGTCAATAAAAGTTTGTCGGCATGTTTCATCCTTTAATTCATTTATGGATTCGTTTTTTATCTCTTAAAATTAAGACCTTTAATTCATTTATGGATTCATTTTTTATCTCTTAAAATTACTTCTTAATTTATTTTGATCTATTAACTTTATTCAGGGTTCTTTGTAGTCCATTCAAATAGACAAGCATAATGCAAGGTGTATTAATTTAGAACAAATAATATACATCTAATTATTTTTATAGAATTTAATGTTTATTTTCGATAAGCTATTTTAGAATATAATGTGTATCTTCGTCAATTCCAAAACACAAAACACCATGAGTCCCCTCTCCCTTGTCTTTATGTTTTATTTGTGACCCTTTGAAGCACGAGTCCCCTCTTCCTTTTGAGTTTGGGCCTATGATCATGTACCCTGAGTTCGGGCCTATAATTATGTGTCATTTAAGAATTTAACCTGTCATCCCTTTTTTATTTGGTATCCCACATATTTTTGTATTGCCAAAAATGTCTGTCATCCAAAATTTATATTTCTTCAAAAACTTTTACTTTTGTTAAACTGTAAAATTCAAAATTTCTGATAGTTAAAACGAAATTTTCGATACGATTTTTTTCGTATATTGTGAAAAGTTTGCATTTGACCGGAAAATATAGGAAAATTTGGTATATTCTAGAAAAAACATGAAGCTTTATCGGGTTTTTGAAAATTGCCAGTGAGGAAATGTCATAAATTTTTAAAAAATACCGATAATTTTAAAAAATTTCGGTTAACATAATTATTTTTTGGAATTTTCCAAATTTTTGGAAATTATGCATACATTCAAAATTTTCGGTAGTGCAGAATAATATTTTACTTGTGCAATCCAGAATCATCATGCTCATCTACAGATTCCTGTACAAATTTTACGGAGTTCTTCACCACTGATGTTGTAAGCTTTCTTTGTAACAAGTTCAAATCTTGTTGCTCAAAATTCACAAATTCAGCCTTCCTTTATCTAAATTTCGTGGTGGTGAAGAATTTTTCCAGGAACTTGTCCCCTAGCTCTTTCCAAGTTCCTATGGTGCAATTTGGAAGGCACAGTAATCAATCCTTAGCCCATACTATCAATGAGAATCCAAACAAGCTTTACCGGATCTTTAGTGACATTAGCTGGTATGTACATGGAAGGATGTTTCATGGAAACGAGCAAGATGCTCCCAAGGATCCCAAATTGCATTCCTATCAAAAGGATTGTCTCGTAAACTTGAAAGGATGGAATTTTACATATCAAAGTTTGCAGGGTCAGCGAGTATAAAACCTCTAGACATTTGCCTTACGTTGGTCCTTTTGCAGTAACCCCCATAGTCTGAAGTGGTGGTATTTTTCTCGTTGTGGTTTCCTCGTCTAATTCACTACTCGAAGAAACAATTGGATGTTCTACTCATATTTCTTGTGCCATAATGGCTTCTCTAACCGCTTTTCAGGTTGCTCGTGTGGTCCTCTCAATTTCTGGACCAAGTGGTATCAACTCTGATCCTGAACTGCATATACACAAACAAAATACCCTAGTAGTAGTGCATAACAGAAATAAAAATTAAAAAAACTAAACGAAAATGTTGCACAAGCATTGCCTTGTTGAATTATCAATAGCCTTTGGCAATGACGCACAATACTCGATGACTCTTGACAAGTGTACCATAATGTCAAAGTAATAAAAAGACCAAATCCAAATGGACTGCTATTTAACAAGACAAGAATTGTGCAATGTTTATAAAATAGTAAATGAGGGGGAGTTTCGAGTTTTAATGCGAAAAGAATAAAAGTTTGTTCTAACAACAATACAAAAGAGGTTAGATTTTGTTATAGAATCCCCTATTTCTCCACTGTTGATATTCGATGTATTGCATAATTGATATTATTGCTATAGTTTCACGAAGAATTAACAAAACCACTGTACCCAATCCCTTGGTGTATAACTTACTAATCTATACTCGGAGTTTCCTATCCCTAGTCCACCAGCGTAAGCAAGATTAGGCAATGCAATAGAATGTTAATTTTTAAGCCACTACTCGAGGTCTCCTATTCCTATTCAATCAGCGTAAACACAACAATTTCCTTAGGTCCAACTCATAGACCAATTGTCGGTATTCTATAGGCGCTCAAAATCAGATTAAAAGAGTATCTCACATAAAAAACATTAAGAATAAGGTGCAGTTGAATACAATAATACTTCAATTAATTTTGCAATATCAAATCAAACATGTGTTCCAACAGTATTGAAAAAGATTCATCAAAACAAAACCTAACCTATTAGAGAATTAGCTACTCATAATATAAATTACAACACCAATGAATAAGAAATAGTTTGCACAAGGTAACCCTTGAAGAACTGGCCTCCAATTGCTTCAAATGTGCTCCAGTTCACACTCTCATTGTTGAAATTCATCACCTGCAGTGTAAAATTGCAAAACCCTTGAAAATGTGCCAAAACTTCTTTTTAAAAACATTCAGGAAGTGTCAAATCTCGTCAGAAAGTGCCCAGAAAAATGGACCATCATGCGCGTCGTAGCCAGTATCGTGTGCGATGCAAATTTATCAGATCCATCATGTGCGCGATAGTGGCATGCTTTTTCCAGTAGCTTACACATGTTTGCTTCCTTTTTCAGCCAATTTTCCCTAAGTCTCTATTTTTTCATACTTGGTCATTTTTGCTCCGTTCTTTGGCTATTCTTCATCAAATTAAGTGATCTTTGGCTCATTTTTTTCCATTTCTTCGACATAATATATGCAATTTCAGAGTGTCACCACCTCTCTTAGATTACAATCTATACTTACAAAACAAAAACAAGATAAAGTGAGTTATGTACTGAAAATGTGATGACGGAATATAAGTCTTGATGAAAATCGCCTAGGATTTTTTAAGAGAATGACAATGAAACGAGGATTGTTGATAGGAAAATGAAAAATTAGAGTATAATTTTGTGAAGTATTCATGCAAAAGAATTTTTACGCAGAGGTTTAGAAAAACCGAGGGAATAGATTAATTTAAAATTAAAAGATTAGAAAAACGTCATATTTTGAGAAATTCATGCAAATGATATTACCACTCGTTGGGAAAAAGTAACCGAGGGATATTATTTTTTTATTAAAAAAAGATAAATAAAGGCATTTGAAAATATTAATTTCTTAATTTAAAATAAATTAAAAAAGGGAAAAGGTGAAGTAGCTAACTGAGTAAATGTAATGCATGGTCCCCAATTGACAAATATATAAAAATAGAAAATGTAGTAGCTAAGATTCGAAGCGAGGTCCCTGGTAGATCTAATCCCTCGGTTTTTTCCTAAATTGAAGGAATAGGTTGTATATATTTAAAAATGATAATCATGGCACTCATAGGACATATATCTTAGTTATTTTTTGGTCGAGGTGAAAGATTTTTCATATAATGTATTAGTTGTAGTAGTGAGACTCGGGGATTAAGCTTTTAGAAACTATAGCGGAGAAGACTCAGTTTGAGCTAAAGTTTCCTACTACAGATACTAGTAGCAGAGAGGAAACAATTACAGAGGCCTCTAATTATCATTTCACGAGTCATAAGATAACGAGAGAGATTACACCATCTTAATGAGACGATTATGATGGCTTTGGGTATTATACTTTGAATGTGGATGAAGGGTTACAAAACTCATAAACAAGAACCTTCAGAGACACATCAAAAGCAAAGTGAGTCAATGATGGTTGAAGAACCATGCTTGTGGGCTTGTCAGATTATCTAAGCATGAAAATGTGATTGGAAACAAGGGGAGGGGATGCAAGTGGTAAGATCAAGATTCAAGTGTGACTTGAAGTTTATCAAGCTTGTTGTAGAGAGCAACAAGTGGGTTGGTGGATAAATTGGTGTTACCATGATTTCAAGTCAATGTGGAGATTATAGAAGTATGTCTTAAAACCATTGAATGATGAAGAGAAAGAAAATATGTTTTGATATTCCCATAAATCAGAATGTCTAAAATCACCAAGAATGTCGACAAAACATGTTGGAGCCATGAAGGCGGGTCTGACGGACAACGGGTCCGGTCTAGATCTGTTGAGTTCCAATAGTTGTAAATATGTATCTATATCATTCTTGTCTTTAACAACCTTTCGAATATAGTGTGAACGATATATGAATGAGGTGGTGGCAATCCTCGATAAGCATAGATAAATAAGATATAAATCTTTAAGATTGTATTCTTAATATTTACGGGAGATCTTTTGAGTATTTAAAGAAATTGAGAAACACTTGTACTTATGTGGTTTATATATAGAAAATTAGAGAAATTGAAAAATATTTAAAATATAAAATAAAATTTATTTATGAGAACTTAAATCACTATTTTTTAATAACTTATTTGTGATATTTTGTAATAATTTTTGAAAATATAATGAATAAGAGAGATGTTCTTTTTTCATAGTAGATTGTTTGAATAAATAAATTATTTTATTTCTTATTTTTTCTTCTCTTGTTCTGTCTTTTGTGAATTTCTTTTCATTTTAAATCGTAATTGTGTTATTTTCAATTATTTATTTTAATTGTCATTATTTTTTATCCACACTCATCAAATTTTTTGAAGTTTTTGACAGATCAGTTTTTACAATAACGCGAATTTGCCTTAAGGGTCCACGTGTATCATAATGTTTGTAGTTAACTTCAGTCTTCTTTTGTCATGCACAACCTGTGTGGGAAGCACATGGCATTAGTGTGCCTTTGAAGGGAGAAAACGTGGAAGATGTGACAGTGACAGCCCCACCACCAAAGTTACCTAACGCAAATGCCAAACACACTCTCAGTCATTATCATTTTTTCCATATGATTTAACCTTTTTATTATGGTTGTTGCATTAACACAATTTGAATTTAAAGACCATGCATGCGTGATGTCCCCCCAATTTAGTTTAGATTTGTTATTATTACAATTTACAAGCTAACAATACAGTGGCCCAGATTTTATTAAAACAGAGACAATAATAAAAAGTGTGTGGAGAAGCAATAGAACCTGTTTCAACCTCCACAAGGGGTCATTACTCAACAATACTAATACTTTTCCATCAATGGTTAAGGTGACGCCGTAATAATAAAGGACGTAGTATAAAATAAGCCGGTGGTTTGGTTTGCAATCAATATTGTCATCTTTTAATATGTGACTGGAGTATGAAATACAAACCATATATAGTTTTTAGAGCATATTTTCTCATTCTTAATTTATAAATATGTATGTTTTCAATATAAGATATACTGTGTATTAATATTGATATGTATAATTTGTCCATTCTCATGTTAAAGAAAAAATAATTCAAGTAGGTGTATCCGATTATTTCAGGCAAGTAATTGATTACCACACGTTTCAGTAGCAAGTCAATAACTTCGTGAAACAAGTTATCGCTTTTGTGTAATCGATTACAATCAAGTCAGTAGCAAGGTCGCAGTTTTGGATATCCAATTATCAATTTTGTGTAATCAAGTTAGTAGCTTTATGTAACCAAGTTTAGAATTTTTTTATTTTTATTTAATTGGGTAGTTGTATAGTTATGGATTGTTGTATAAACATTTCAATTTGGGTTCTTAATTATAATGCCAATATTTTCAAACAATTCTCTCTAATTCTATCACCTTTTCCATACTTACACACACTTGTGTTATATTGATTGTGTTTTGCCCCAACATTTTTCATCAAAAGCTTGGTAGTTTGATCGAACACAAGGTGCGCGAAAATGATTTCCATCTCGCAAGAATGTATCACTTGCAAATCTCTCAATTCTAAATGCGAAGAATTATGATAATTGTGAAAATAGATGAAAGAGTTGTTTGGTAGATGTTTTGAACTGATCAAGAATGGTGTTAATCTACTTGTAGAATGTGCAACGACTGCATAAAGAACTGCACATAAGTTAGAGAAGACGAAAGATTTCAAAGGTTTGTATCTGATTCATCAACGCGTTGATGTTGATAACTTTGAGAAATTTGGTGATTATACATCCTCAAAAGAAGCTTGGGAAATTCCAAAGAAGAACTATGACATAGCTGATAAAGTAAATGTGGTGAGGTTACAAACTCACAAGACGCATATAGAATTAATTCAGATAGAAGAGAAGGAATCATTAGTGAATTTAATACAAGAATCTCAAGATTGGTGAATCAAGTGAAAACTTGTGGGAAGACAATCACTGAGCAGTTTGTGGTTGGTAAAATCTTGACATTTTTAACATCAAGATTTGATAACATAGTGGTTGCAATTAAAGAGTTCAAATATCTTTCAATTGGGCAAAGAATATTTGCAAAGTTCTCTTGAGGCTCATGAGTAGAGAATGAATGAAAGGAATGTTGACAAGGCAAAATATGATATTGCTTTGCAGGTCCGTTTCACTGGAAAATACAAGAAAGTGGAGGGAGATTGGTCTATGAATAAAGGTAGAGGAAGCTATCACAACAATAGAGGTGATGGATCAAGCAATTACAAAGGTGACAATAGTGAAGGAAGATGAAGAAGAAAGAAAAATGATAAAATCAATGTTCATAACTACAAATGTCAAAAACGTAGATATTTCACTTGTGATTGCAATGCCAACAAGTATGATTCAGAAGAAGATCAAACAAAGTTTGCAAGAAAAATCCTAAAGGTAAAGTAATCAAACACATGGTTAAATTAGTGGCAACTTTCAAAGAATGAAGATGAGCATGATATTAATCCAACTTAATAGAGGATGTTGATTGGATCATTGTTGTACTTGTGTAATACGCGATCAAACTTGGCATATAGTGTGGTCATATTGAGCAGATTCATGGGGAAGCCAAAGACATCACATTTAGAAGAAATTGGAAGAGTTCTATGATACATCAAAGGTTCGATTGGTTGCAGAATTATATTTTCCGTTATAGATAGAGGTCGAAGCTTCAAATTGCTCAGTATATCTTTATGTATAGAGAAACATCAATCTCTTCGTCTTCTTAGAAGGAACTAGTTATGTCACTCTTTTTTTGCGAGGTTGAGTACATTTCTACATCTATGTGTGTGTCAAGCTATATGGTTGATGAATTTGATGAAGGAGTTATGCAGTAAAGAGAATGAAGTTGTGACATTAATGATAGACAAAATTTCTTCTATAAACCTTGTTAAAAAATCCCATTGCACGTGAGAGAAATAATCATATAGAGATGAAATTTCACTACTTGATAGAACTTGTAAGTTAAGGAAAATTGAACTTGAGGTATTGCAAGAGGTTTAAGAAACACATGAGTATGGAAGACTTGAATTAAGGTATTGTGTTGAAGAAAAAATTAATCCAAGTAGGTTAGGTTAAGCTTACCCAATTAGTAGCAAGTCAATAGCCACATTACAACCCACCGAGTCACAATAGCTTCACGTAACAAGCGTGTGACCGATTAAAAGCTTGAAAAGCTATATAGTTTTGTATTGTTGTATACATACCCCAATTTGGATTGTTAATGATAATGCCATTATTTTCACTCAATTCTCTCTAATTCTCTCACCCTCTCCATATTTACACACACTTGTATTATATTGATTGTGTTTTGCCTCCAACATCTCATAATTCTACATTAATTCAATACGTAAGGCGAGTTAAGTCATTTATATAAGTCTCACAAGAGGGTGATCTGTTTGTGAAGACTTAAGACTTGAGGGAGTCTTCATCTTAAGATTTTAAGTTTTAATCTTACTATGTGATAACAATTATTATGTTGAGTCAGTCCACCCCGATTAGTTGATCCTATGACCAGATACTAATAAAAAAAGCTATGTATGTTGCATCCAACCTCTATTGTTAAAAGAAAAAAGTTATATTAATGGATTTCTCCTTACACCTTATATGTTTTTTTTCAAACCCTAAGAATTTTCAAAATTATCTTTTTGTCTCGTTTGAATAATAAAATTGGGATGCATTCTATATGTTTCTTTGGATAATACTATTCAGACAAACCCATTTTGACCAATTATCGCAGATGAAACCACCATAATATTCACATTTAAACTGCCATGATTTATCAAGTTTTTGTAGTATTTTGTTGGATAATACTATTTGAAGAAACTCCTAAATCAATTAATAACAATATTTAGACATCATATTTGATACTTATATGTTTGTCTGGATGATACAATCCAGACAAATCCCTTACTCGATTAATAATCAAGTTTAAATTGAATACATCACTTGCGAAATGCGATAGCTGAGATCAACATGTGTTACATTTAGACCACCATCGTTTACCATATTTTGTAGTGTTTGTCTAAAATAATAGTATTCATAATTAATAATCATATTTTGTACTTATAGATTTGTTTGGATAATACTATTTGAACGAGGTGATAAAGATGTTTTAAAAATTCATGAAGTTTGGGGAAAACACTAAAGGTGTATTGAGAAGCCCCTATATATTAATTTGTGTTAAAATTATCCATATATAGAATACATGTTATTTTAGTATATTTGTAAAAGATTCATAAAAGGCTACGTAGAATGTTCACTAAGGTGAGGCGACATATCATGTCGCCAACACCAGCTTCCTAGTCATCCATTTATTAGAACAAGCGCCTTTCATTTAATTATGACGCTCATTTTTCAAATTGCTCGCCTTTATGTGAAAATGTGGAGGTGATGTGTCTCAGACTTAATTCATAACATTAACATTATGGGAGACGAAGTCAAATGGAAGTAGCAATGTTCCCCAAAGAAACATGAGATAACTACATTCTTCCCACACACTTGAGAATGAGAGTGTGTAATCTATCTTCTTGAATCTGAGACTCTGACCCACGAAGTTCTTTTAAATATTTCAATATTGAGGTTGAGAAGTTAAAAAACGAACGTTCAATTTATTACATAAAATATAATATATTGATCTTTGCGTGAGCTTGCTATAGCACCAGAATAACTTTAAAATTTTCGTACAACTCTACATCGCGAGAGATTGTCCAATACTTTACTTTTTAAAAAAAAACAAATACACTGTATTATATTGAAAAAAGATGCACCTTTTAAAATTAACAAAATTGATCGCATATTTTCTATATAAAAAAAGTCTTAAGATGTTGAAATTTTACACTAGTTGTTTCTTTAGAGTGACTGCAGGTTAACTCATTTGTGGTAGCTATACCCTCAGACATACTAATTTAGAAGTACTCTAAAGCCAAGGATATATACATAGTCTTCATGTATACTTGACTGTTTGTACAAAAGCAAACAATGAAATAAAGAGTAAATGAATACAATTTCCTCCAACCTCATGACAAACTGGAGTTAAATTTCAACTTTACTTCCAATTTTCTCGTTTATATGAGAATCTAAAATTTCCCTCCTTTACTCTTCACATGTGACCTGTGCTATATTTAGAAAATTTCCACTCTAAAATACTCATGATGAATAATGACAATATCTAAAAGACAAACAGTAAATAGTCATGTTCAATCATCTTTTCTTGTTTTGACTGGAGCATCCAATGTAATTAATTAACTTTAAAATTTGAAATTCATTTATTTCCAAGTTAAAATTTTCTTGTTTCTTTTTGTTGTTTAGAATCAGCTCTTAAATTCAACTCAATTTATCTTCTTAAAATATATGAAATTTTCACACGTAAGTCTCTGACAAAACAACAATGTGAACAGTCTTGTTTGAGCCTTGACTTTAGCCATAAAGCCTCATTGCTGTGTGTGTGGGATTTTGCTGGATTTTCAATCCTTCACTGAGGCCCTACCCGACACGTTGGATTCTCAATTCATCTTTGTTGTTTTGTTGGTTTTTTCCTGCAATTCTCAAATCTCTAAGTCATTTTTTTTCTTCTTATTCTCACTTTAGCATTTCAAACCATTTTAGCCTCTTAATTCCTACATCCAAAAATCTCGACATTGTCTTATTTTGGACCAATTTTTGCGGGGATCATCACACATTAACATTGTCCTTATTAGTTGGGCTTGAGATAATATGAATTTAGTAAATATGGAACTTCATTAAAAACATTGTCCTTGCAATGGAAAAGATTGTCACCTGATCACTTTGAATTATCATATGAAGAAACAATTTATGACGGTTTTGAAATGCCTTATTGATTTTATAAGTAAAGATTATCTATAGTAATGTCTCGGGCTTAGTGAGTTTTAAGATATGGGATAACGTCACTGTTAATTTCATTAAATTCATAGATGTCATGTAATAATTTCGTAATAACTGCTCGCTTACCTTACAATGTCTTTTCAAGTTTGGAAAGAGTTTTAGGATTCTAGTAGGTGCTTCCATCTGTTTGAGCATAAGGTCACCCTCTTTCATTTCTCTTAGTGCAATTCATGAGTTATATCTTCTAGAAATTCTTTGTTGTGTTGAAATATACTTTAAAATCTTTGTTGATAATGAGAAAGAAAGTATATTTCGAGATTATCAAAAATTAGAATGTTAGAGAACATCAAGAATGTCTGGTTCGGACGGTCGGTTTGGTCTACAGATTTGTTCATTGGTGTTAGAATATTAGATATATAAGAACATGATTTGGTTCTGCATTTAATATTTAAGTTTTGATGATAACAATACATATATTTTATATGTAACAATTTTATTATCTAATAGTTTCTTGAGTGTGCAGATAAAACATTCTAATTGATTCAGGATTTTCGTCTGAAGAATCATCAAAAATATGTTGGTACCATTAGAAAGACCATTGCACCCATTTCTATAGAAACATCAACAGTTATGATGAATGATGAACGTTCTTCAGAAAGAGGATCTCAACGTGTTCTTCTTAGATAAGTTATTGCTTCAGAAGTCACAAGTGTTTCTAGAAAAAGGATTTTTGTCAAACTTCTACTTTCAGATTAGAAACCAGAATCGCACCAAAGACAATTTTTTGCTTCCAGAACAGAAGTCAAGATTTGTTCATCAGAAAAGTTGCTGCCTCTCATTTCGAAGACAAAGTCAAGATTCTGAAAGACTCTGATACTCTATTGAAATATGCGCTTATTTTCATACCAAAAATATTCTATCAAAAATCAAGATCAAGGAAAGTTATATCTTTTGGACTCTCATTTCTCTACATCTTAAAGTCCATCAGAAGACAAGATCTAAAGGATGATATCTTCTAAAGATAATCAACAATGCTCATCAGAAGCAGTTTTCATCAGAAGATCATATCATCAAAATGTGTGTAAGAAGAATTAGTACAATGTACAATTACACATTCCACTACTATGGACATACTATCGACGCTGACATCAACAATTGGATCTCCCCAACTCCCGACGATGGACTCAACAATTGGACGGCTAAGGATGTTATGCGAATCTCCTTTAGACAGGAGTAATTGTTTTTCTATTTTAAGCTTTTATGCTTTTACGCTTTGAACAATAAGACTTTAAGCCTAGTGCCTTGCCTGGGGTACAATGTCTCATTTGTGAGGGTTATTATTTGTCATTTGCATATTTTCATTCAATAAATCATTGGAATTTTTCATTCAAATATTCTGCTCTCTGTCTTTCTTTTTACTTTATCACCTTTTCAAAATCTATGTGTTCTTACAAACACCCATGTAATAAACTGCAGATCCACATCCACTCTGAATCCCGTCAATAACGACTCTGCTATTGCTAAATATGACTTTCATAATGCGATCTACCAAGCCAAATATGAAGGTGAGGAAGATTGTGAAGTTCCAGGAGAGCTTGCCAGACTACTACAACAAGAGGAAAGCGTTATACAACCGCACGAAGAACCGATCGAGTTTGTGAATCTAGGTGACTCGCCAAGACTTGTAGATTACATCGAGATTTAATCTAGGTAGACGAAGACAAGATCCAAGCGAGAGATTACATCGAGATTTTTTCTTGGTCCTACGAAGACATGCCAGGTTTAGATATCGACATTGTGATACACCGACTACCAATAAAAGAAGGTTTTCTCCCTGTGAAGCAGAATGTTCGTCGCATGCGTCCTGAGATGTCTGAGAAAATTAAAGCCGAAGTTATGAAGCAGTTCAATGCCGATTTCTTACCCGTTACTTCTTATTCATAGTGGGTTGCGAACGTGGTCCAGTACCTAAGAAGGATGGCAACATGCATATGTGTGTAGACTATCGAGATCTAAATAAGGCGAGCCCGAAAGACGATTTTCCGCTTCCACATATCGATGTCCTGGTTGACAACACCGCTCAACATAAGGTTTTCTCTTTCATGGATGGTTTCTCTGGTTATAATAAGATCAAGATGGCTCCCAAATACATGGAAAAAACTACTTTCATTACACAATGGGGCAACTTCTGTTACAAAGTCATGTCGTTTGGGTTAAAGAATGTTGGCGCAACATATCAATGTGCTATGGTAACTTTATTCCACGATATGATCCATCACGAGATAGAAGCCTACATCGACGGCATGATAGCTCGATCACAAACCAAAGAAGAACATCTTGATTATTTGGGTAAGCTGTTTGATAGACTGAAGAAATACATGTTGAGGCTGAATCCGAGCAAATGCACCTTTGGAGTCAGATCTGGAAAACTCTTGGGATTCGTTGTCAATGGTAAAGGTATTGAAGTTGATCCTAGTAAGGTTAAAGCTATTCAAGAAATGCAAGCTCCTCGCACCGAGAAGTAAGTCATAGGTTTCTTAGGACGACTGAATTACATTGTCAGATTCATTGCACACCTAACTGCTACTTGTGAGCCAATCTTGAAACTGTTGAAGAAAGATCAAGTAGTAGAATGAAACAAAGATTGCCAAATAGCTTTTTACAAAATCAAAGAGTACCTACAAAAACCTCATATCCTAATGCCACCAGTTGAAGGAAGACCTCTGATCATGTACTTAATGGTATTAGAAAATTCAATGGGGTGTGTGTTGGGGAAACATGACGAGTCTGGTCGAAAAGAGTATGCAATATACTACCTTAGCAAAAGGTTTATTGACTGTGAAACAAGATACTCACAGCTTAAGAAAACTTGCAACACTTTGACTTGGGATGCTCGCCGACTAAGACAGTATATGTTGACTAACACTACCTTGTTGATCTCTAACATGGATCCGATAAAATACATATTCGAGAAAGGTGCTCTCTCTGGAAGAATAGAAAGATGGCAAATGATCTTGACCGAGTATGACATTTAGTATACTACCCAGAAAACGATCAAAGGAAGTGTGGTAGCCGATCACTTGGCTCATCAAGCCGTAGATGACTACCAGTCTATGCATTTCGAGTTCCTAGACGAGGATATTATGTTATTCATCGATTACGAAAAGCCTGGGCCGGATGAAGGACCTAAGCTAGGATCTCAATGGACCATGGTCTTTGATGGAGCTTCTAACGCACTCAACAATGGTATTGGCACTGTGATTGTGTCTCCTAATGGAGGCCATACGTCTTTCACCACCAGATTTTGTTTCAACTGCACTAACAATATGGCTGAATATGAAGGGTGCATTATGGGTATCAAAGATGCTATTGACTTGAGGATAAAATTCTTGTAAGTATACGGAGACTCAACTTTGGTGATTAGTCAGATCAAGGGCGAATGGGACACGAAGCATCTGAATCTCATTCCTTATCGAGAACATGTGTTGAATGTGATCCCCTACTTCGAAGAAATCACTTTCGAGCATATTCTGCAAGAATATAATCAATTGGCAGACACATTATCTACCATGTCATTTATGTTCAAAGTCAGATGGGACAACGAGGCTCTTCAGATTACTATTGAAAGACTAGACAAACCAGCGTACTGTTGTGAACTTGATACTCAAGGAGTAGAAGAGAAACCTCGGTTCTACGAAGTGAAGAGGTATCTCGAGACTCAAGAATACCCTGAAGGGGCATCTGTTAACGATAAGAAGTTTCTAAGGAGATTCGTTGCCAAGTTCTTTCTCAATAATGACATCTTATACAAGCGCAACCATGACTTTGCCTTGCTCCGGTGTGTAGATCAGAAGACTGTTGAACGAATCATGGAAGAATTACATGAAGGCACTTTTGGTACTCATTCTAGTGGATATACAATGGCCAAGAAGATTCTGAGAGCAGGTTACTATTGGTCCACTATGGAAGCTGATTGTTATTGCTATTCCCAATCTTGTCACAAATGCCAGATATACGCAGATAAAGTGCATGTACCTCCAGTTCCATTGAAAGTTTTGACTGCCCCGTGGCCTTTCGCAATGTGCGGAATTGACCTGATTGGAGAAATTAAACCTACCGCTTCTAATAGACAGTGTTTCATCCTCGTTGTTATCGATTACTTTACCAAGTGGGTAGAAGCAGCCTCATATGCATCTGTTACCAAGAATTTTGTGGCTCGATTTATCAAACATAATCTCATCTGCCGATACGGCGTCCCCGAAAGGATTATAGCAGACAATGGTACTAATCTCAATAATGGAATGATCATCAAACTCTGCATGCAATTCAAGATTAAGCATCACAACTCTTCTCCATATCAGCCAAAGATGAATGGCGCAGTGGAATCTGCCAATAAGAATCTCAAGAAGATCATACAGAAGATGACAGTGATGTATAAGGATTGTCATGAGATGTTCCCTTTGCTCTCCACGGTTATTGCACTTCAGTTCAAACATCTACAGAGGCAACCCCATTCTCTCTCGTATATGGTATGGAATCGGTTTTACCCATCGAGGTTCAGATACCCTCACTCAGAGTATTGAAGGATTCATAGTTAGACGAAGAAGAATGGGTATAGACTCAGCTTGACCAGATAAACTTGATCAATGAGAAGCGACTCGCAGCTATTTTCCATGGACAGATATATCAGAAACGCATGATCAAAGCTTTCAATAAAAAAGTCAAGCACCGAGTATACCAAGTTGGTGATCTAGTATTCAAGCGCATCATCCTACCACAAGGTGATCCAAAGGGAAAATGGACTTCCACCTATGAGGGACCATTTGTAGTCAAGACAACATTTTCCGGCAGAGCCATGATACTGAGTAATATGGATAAAGAAGACTTCCCACACTTTGTGAACGCAGACATAGTCAAAAAATACTACGCATAAAATGAGACCCACTAGGTTGACTGGCCTAGGCAAAAATAAGGGCATCTTGGAGAACCAAAAGGGTTCGGGCAAAAGTTAGGGACATAATAAAAAAATATACACCCGACAAGTCGAAAACCTGCAAAGGCGGCTTGGGCAAAAAAAGGTATCCCGGTAGACTGAAAACCTAAAAAGGCAGTCTAGGCAAAAGTTAGGGATTTAAAGTGTATGTCTATGTCTCGACGAGATCATCTACTTACAGTCTATATTAATATCAACTTCAAATGGCACAAATCAGTTTAACCACCTTTCTCTGGCAGCAAGGAGATAGGATAGTAAAAAATATATGAGCAATAGTAGAGTTGAAACTCGACGAGGTTGTTTCCACATAGCTTTTATTACTTTCTAAATATTTCTGACAATTTCCTCTTGCTAGGATATTTTTCTCTTTGTACACAAATTTCCTGTCTATAGGCTTACATTTCAAAATTAAAACAATTTCCCTTTTCCAGTTCCAAACTTCTACTTTTATCTGTTTTGTTTGCATAAAGTCCAATGTTTGCTTTGAATGATTATTTGCATCTGACAATAAATATCTATTCACAAATACATGAAAAGCGAACATAAAAAGCAATTACTACAGGCTCTAGGAATTGAGATGACAACCCAAGTCACCAACACATTCCCGCAGAGTCAGTTTCACCGAATATTCCCATAGAATAATCTCTACAATCCCCACAGAGCCACCACTCCCTCAACGGAGACAAGTTTCCCCAACAAAATTACTACTCTATCATCCCCTTTCAGCAGTGTCCAACACTTCTACTCATCACGTTAGTCCCAGAGCAGTGATCCTATCAACTTATCACGTTAGTCCTCGAGCAGTGATCCTATCAACTCATCACGTTAGTCACCGAGCAGTGATCCTATCAACTCATCACGTTAGTCCTCGAGTAGTGATCCTATCAACTCATCACATTAGTCCCCGAGAAGTGATCGCATCAACTCATCACGTTAGTCCCCGAGCAGGGATTGTATCAGCTAATCACGTTAGTCCCCGAGCAATGATCGTACCAACTCATCACATTAGTACCTGAGCAGTGATCGTATCAACTCATCACGTTAGTCCCCGAGCAGTGATCCTATCAACTCATCACGTTAGTCTTCGAGCAGTGATCCTATAAACTCATCACGTTAGTCCCCGAGCAGTGATCGTATCAACTCATCTCATTAGTCCCCGAGTAATGATCATATCAACTCATCACATTAGTCCCCGAGCAGTGATCGTATCAACTTATCATATTAGTCCCCGAGTAGTGATCGTATCAACTCATCAAATTAGTCCCCGAGCAGTGATCTCGTCAACTTCATCACATTAGTCCCCGCGTAGTGAACGTCAACTTTGTCACATTTGTCCCCGAGCGGTAACAAATCATCAACCAACTTGTTATGTCAGTCTTCGAGCAATAATAAGCTATTCAGAACTACATCATTCCCCAACAAGGGTTATACACAAGATATTCACCCCAACTGAGTATCTCTCAAGGATTATCGTTCCCCAACAACATCAATATCCAGACCTAAAACTTGGTCAGATAGTGCATCAAATCAGTCCCCGAGCAGTGATTGTATCAACTAATCACGTTAGTCCCCGAGAAATGATCGTACCAACTCATCACATTAGTACCTGAGCAGTGATCGTATCAACTCATCACGTTAGTCCCTGAGCAGTGATCGTATCAACTCATCATGTTAGTCCCCAAGCAGTGATCGTATCAACTTATTACATTAGTATCCCCGAGCAGTGATCGTATCAACACATCTCATTAGTCCCCGAGTAGTGATCGTATTAACTAATCACATTAGTCCCCGAGCAGTGATCGTATCAACTGATCATATTAGTCCCCGAGTAGTGATCGTATCAACTCATCAAATTAGTCAGCGAGCAGTGATCTCGTCAACTTCATCACATTAGTCCCCGCGTAGTGAACGTCAACTTTGTCACATTGGTCCCCGAGCGGTAACAAATCATCAACCAACTTGTTATGTCAGTCTGCGAGCAGTAATAAGCTATTCAAAACTACATCATTCCCCAACAAGGGTTATACACAAGATATTCACCCCAACTGAGTATCTCTCAAGGATTATCATTCCCCAACAACATCAAAATCCAGACCTAAAACTTGGTCAGATAGTGCATCGGAGGAATTCACATCTCTCTATTCCCCCAGTCAGGGTCTCCAACAACTACATCCCCAAGCAAAAGTCGAAGATCTCCGGCAGAACATTCATATATTCTTCAAGATGGATATGTTTTAAATACCATAACATCTATATTCATACATCATTCATAAAAATCATGATGTGCATAAAACTAACCTCATTCTTTTAGGTTAAATTCTCAAAAAGGTGAAAATTATTCACAAAACTCCTAGACATAAGGTTATAAATTAATGCCCGAAACAAGACGGGAAAACTATCTGAATGACCAGACGGGTTTACCAACAAATAGCAGGTTACAAATTAATACCCGGAACAAGACAGGGAAGCTATCTACGTCTTGACCAATACTCATCTCAGATAAAGCCAAGACAAAGGTTTATCCTGACTCCTTATTTTCATCAACTATCTCTAGATGGCATCTTTACGCCCATCTCCGACTACACATTGTCATCTCTCCACCTGCAGAATGCTGCATATCTGGTTAAAAATTAATGCATACTAATAACCTCATTCAAAAACGAGCATGGAGTCTAACGTACGACTCCCTCCCCAGTATCAGCTTCCCTAAATGGAATCTATAAGCCCATTCCAGTACATCGTCAACTGACGATCTCATTCCATACACCAACGAGTGCAAATTTTCAGGTGCACTCGAGTGTGCAATCATCTTCTACCTTCAGGTCACGAAAGGAAAGCATAACAATCTAACCCTTCAGGTACAATAAGATTGAACAGGGGCAAGTGTTATACCCCAAAATTTGCCCTCCTATTTCTCAAATCAATACACATCTCCATACTCAAGAATTTCTCAAGGGTTGACCAGATGAACCCACTCCTAAGCAATCAACCCACAACTAAGGTTTTGATTATCTCAAGTCAAAGATGGTTTCTATTGCCTCAATGATCACAATATCTCCTAATAGGTTTCAAGGTATCACCATGCCAAGTTTCAAGCCTCATAGCCCAAGTTTGCTCAGTCAATTGCTCAAGATGGTTGAAAATCAGTTGTATTGGACAAAAAGTCAACTGTGGACAACATACAATCAATCTTCATCATTTTTTGGTCAACTTCAAGATTTTGAAGTCACATTCATCATTTGATCAAGGGTTGATCATGATTCATCAAGAAAACTCAAGATTTGATCAAAAGTCAAAGTTTCTAAATTAGGGTTCTGATGAAAAGTCAACAGAACTTTGACCAGGCATAACTTTCACATACTTTATCAGAATTTTTTCCACCAAAGCTCATTTTGAATAGAATTCGATTCTCCATAACTTTTTGTGTCACAAGATTTGGCAAAAAATGCTTAATTTAAGAGTTATGAATCAAGATATTATAGGTCCTTCTAAAAGTCAACAAAAAGTCATCTTTTTCCAAAGAAGTGTACATGAACATGGAAGCTTCAATGAAGATGAAACCAAAAGTTGTGTTTAGAGAACATCTTGATCTTTCTAAAAAGTCCAAGAACACTTCAAAATGTTGAAAATTGAGCAAGTTACAACTTGTGCAAGTTTGGCATTTTTAAGAAATGCATGAAGAGAATATTGACTAAACTTGAAAACCTTGCAATTGGGCCTAAGTTTTTATGATCTAAACTTGTTTCTAAGATGGCCCATGACCTTTAAGTCCGTTTACACGCCCTTGCACCATTTATTTAATTTATTTTTGAATTATTCCATTAAAATTTAATTTTAAATAAAATAAATTGCAAAACAATAGGCCAAGGCATGTGGGCTTTGTTATTTAGATATCTAGAGGTCCAAGAAATACATTGCAAGCTGGCAAGAAGCATACAAGGAATAACTGCATAGATATTGGCCAATTTTGGAAACATTACATTTGATTTTTCAATCAAATGTTTTCCATTGAAAGCATATATTTTCTCTCAAAGTCGTGACCTAATTCTCTGGCCCTATATATACATAACACCTTCAGACATCAAGAGGACGATTGCTGGCAGCCATAAAACTAGGGTTTTTTGTTCAAAATTTTCAAGAGAAAGTTGCACTATTGAAACCCTAGTTGCAGCCGTTCTCAATCAATTTCAAGCATCCATTCATTCTCCTGAAGTTACAAGGGGTCGATCCAAGCCCTCAAGCAAGCCAAATTGTGCCCGAAACGTGCCAACCAAGTTGCACCGGTTTGGTAAAATTCTTGAATCCCAAACCTCCGATTTATGAAATATAAACAATTTCGATTCATATATACATGTTTACGATAATGTTTGTGATTGTTTAGAACCATCGTGCATGAGTTTTAACATAGGAAAGATGAAACACCATTGATAGGGCAAACAACCTGTTGAGCTTTGAAACCCTAGATACAGGCCGATTCAGTTCAAACTAACACCACCATTACATTCCTGAGGTTCGATTTAGGGGGATAGGATTCCTCTTTTGTTTTTATTCGCTTTATTTTGCAGGTGGCCGGAGAAGACGACCGGAGCATGGCTTTGACATCTCTGACTTTATTTTGACCGTCGAGGCATGCGTGGATGCGTGCGATTGGATGATTCAAAACCCCTGGTCCCCAGCGCGCGTTTGTTTTAATTGTTTTGATTTTTAGAAAATAAATTCCCATATATATATATATATATATATATATATATATATATTTATGAATGTGTCAAAATACATGGATGTATCACCACCCCAGTGGTTAACCATGTGCGCGCTAGTCCTCTCACTCTCTCAGGGCGTGAGTTCGATCTGTGCCTTTTGCAATTTTTTTCCATTAATTTTGGATTTTCACAGGAATCACATATATACAATTAGAAGTGTGTGTTGCACCCCAAATTTTACCCTGCTATTTTTCTACTCGCATTTTGTTTATATTAAAAAAAATCAGTCATTTACTCATTGCATATGCATCATTTCATCATATTTAAACTGATCGAAAATCAGTCTAAATCAATATTCGCATCATTTCTACTTATAAAAATATCCGTTATTCCACTTCATTTATTTTTACCTCTCTTCCTGTTTATTGCATCGTTTTAAACTATTTATATGTCGATGATATCGATATTTCGATTTTATAAACAGACTGTTAAAAACGATTCGACACTGTGCGAAAATTAGCGAGGAAAATATTTATATTTTTCATCTTTTACTCATTTCTTTATGAATCTACGTGTCGCGTAGATCATGAAAGTGTGCTCTCTCTAATTTTTCGATACATTTTTTTGTCTCGTTTTTAACCGTCAGCGTTTTAAAGCCGGGTATTCTTTATTATCATTTTATTTCGATTTTAACCATTTTGATAATTTTTCTTTAATCTGTGAGACCCGTAGTTTATTTTAATTTACTCATTTTATTTTTTTGAATAATTTAGTGTTCGAATTTATATCATTTTTGACAATTTTAGATGTCCATTTTCTATCTCTAAAAATAAAAAATACTATTGGGCTTGTTATTTTTTTACCCGACCCATTTTTGTGGCCCATTTAATCATGAAGGGCATTTTTGGCATTAGTAAAAAAATTGCTAAACCTAATTATGTGTATATATATATATATTACAATTTGTGTTACTGTTGAAAAAGGCCAAATTGAAAACAAAAAACAGAGGCTACAAAAAACAAGAAAATCTAAAAAACACAGAGGAAGAAGCTTCTTCTTCTTCATCGTGAAACCTCCCCTGTCACAGCCCTCTTCATCCATCATCATCCGCAGCCTTCATCCCATCTCCGGCCAAAAACTCATCACCATCGTATCTTCATTCCAAATCTCTCCTCCATCACCGTTCCTTCATTTTGCCGGAACCCCCTCGCCTATATTTAGCTCACCATAACCCCCTGTTCTGTTTCATCCCAATCCTTCCATCTTTGTTCTAACTACTCTGCCGTCTCCATCAAAGCCTCTGTCTCTCACATCGCCATTCAACCTCCATAAACACTCGCTCTCCCTCAAATCACCGTCACTCTCGACCCCACTGTTCCCTAACCATCATCATCTCCGCCGAACTCTCCCTGTCTCTGCTCATTGCCTGCAACCTTTGCCCCTATTTCATATCTTCCACAAAACTCCCTCCGTATTCTCACAAAACTTACCTCAACCCTTTCCAACCACCAGCTACTTCCTCACAGCCACTACCTTCGTTCCATCACTGCCAATCCGCCGCCATACATCACACCCTTCCGTTTTCCACTTCAATCCATCGTATTCCCTTCATACCCCTTATGTACATCAGACCCCAGCTCCACTCACCGCGCCACTGCTACGACCTTCCCTCACAGTCGCTCACACTTCCGCAAAAACACACCCCTCTGTCTGTTACTTCCAGAACAACCCAACCATCATCACCTCGCTGCGCCTCTCTCCCTGTCATCAACAGCAGCAACATCAACTGCAACAACTGGCCTTCAACACTGTTCGCTAACCAGCCAACATCCGACAAGGTTGAATCTGAACAATAACTCTTTCATTCACTAATAGCTTCAGTATCTCAGTAATTTTCAATCTATTTCGATTTGTTGAATTGAGTTATTACCAAAATTTTTTACGATGATTGATCGTTATGAAATCTGTTTTGAACTGTTATACGTTTTTTTAGAAAACAATTAGATTGTTAAGAAATCTGTTTTGATTGTTAGGAAATCTAATCTCGATTATGTTGTTTAAAAACGATTAAAAGTCAGAAATTTCTACTGCCCCGGTTTAATCCTTTTTGGGTTGATTTTTATGCTGAAATCTGTGAAATAACTTGGTTTCTAATTGTTATGCTTCTGAAAATCATCATAACAAGCACTATGTTTCCGATTCAATGTGTTACAATGTTGATGTCCACGCGTGACATAGCTCAAATAATGCTGCAAATTATAGTTTCGTGAATATGTTAACTTGTTAGTTTCATTTTAAATTCACTTGAAGTTGTAAGCTTTAATTTCTAGATCGTTTCGATGAAGGTTTGATATCGATGTCGCATTTATTCGCGTACGATTTAACCGAGAAACCATTAGGATATCATCTTGTTTTCATTTTAATTTCGGTTTTAGTTTGTGTTTGAATAATATTCAAGAATAGTTTCAATGACGGTTTAATGATAATACCGCGTTACTCGTGTGTAAATCTAACCGAGAAACATGTTGGGACACTGCGTTTCGTGTTATTATCATTTTTAATTTCAATTGAAGTGGTAATTGGTATTTATTTGTTGAGTTTAGATGATGGTTTAACGGTAATACCGTGTTATTTCGAGTGTACATCTAACCGAGGAACTTTGAGGGCAATATAGCGTTTATTTTGAGCGAATTTGTGTAAGAAAGTCATTTTATTTCAAGTATAGTTGAGTGAATAATGGCTGCCCAATTTTGGTTCATGCGATTTAGATGTGTTTAGGACTCAATTCTCCATATTTCGATTGAGTAATAGCATTAGTTCTTTGGTTTTAGTTCATTGTTAAATAGAAATATTTGATTAGCAAATTGCTTAGTTCTTTATACCTTATTCATGAGCATAATTCATCTAATTTCAATTCGATTATTATGCTTTGTAAATAATAATTTGTGCATGATTTCTTTGGTTTCGATTGTAATTTATTGCTTATCCATGTGCATCTATTTTATTGCATTTCGTTTCATATCTATTACTAATCATATTCTAATTTATATTGCTATTGCCTTTCATTTCAATTTTTATACCACTTATGTTATTAACGAGTTTATTATTTGTGTAGACGTTCGAAGATTATTCAAAACAATCACTTTCAATTAGCATTTACTCTTGTTCATTAGCATATTCATATTACTATATATTTAATATTTAGTAATGTATATACAATATACTTAGTATTTTTATTTTTTATATTTTATACTGTAAATTTAATTATACATAATACTTTTATTATTTTATTTAGTATTGTAAATATAATTATACATATTATTTTTATGTTTAGTATTGTAAATATATTATATATATACTACTTTTATTTATATGCTTTACTATATTCATCTGTAAGTAAAATTCAAATTATATTATGATGTTTCTCTTTGTGTTGCGATTTCGAAATTGGAATTTAATTCGATTTTTGAATGCATGAGAACACAAAAATGTTGTTTGTCTACTAGAATTAATTTTCTCTTTATTTTATTTTTATTTTTATCCCCATTCGGAAAAATGTATCTCAATCCCTTTGTTGCGTTGTAAATAATTTACCGCTTTCTTTTTTATTTTATCGTTTAAATCCCCATTCGGAAAAATGTATCCCTCTCCCCGAAAAAACTTGTAATAATTATTTATCTTGTCTTTAATTTATTATTTATTTTAATGGTCACTTACACAAGCCAAAAAAATCATTTTTAAACTAATAATTGTGAATCATTTTAAACCTATAAGTCGACAAAGCTTAGAAGCGTCGCGGTGACCACACATGCACACATGTACGCTTGATCCCTGGTCTTCTTACAGTGAGCCTATTTAGATTAATTGTTCCAATTAGTCGTTATAGTAGACTATCCCACTTTGCTAGTATACATATAATTTAATCTCTTTATGCTTGTGTTGGCCACCTTGTATGAGCTTTATCGATTTTATTTGCTATATCATTGTTATTCACAATTATTCATTTCTCCATCTCGTGCCACTTGGTTCACATACCAAGCTTCTAATTTCCATAAGGGTTCCATAGTAGGGAATAAACTTGACTATTCTCTCGAGATTGATCAAGTCTTGTGGCTTGGTTGATCATAACCCGATTCTTTCTTTCTCCATTCACCAAGCATTTAAAACACTTTTAATAAAACTCGATCCAACGTCGAGTCTTCTTATCAAACCTCGATCCAACATCGAGTTGTTTTGAAAAAAATGTTTTCATGATCAACTTGGATGAGGTTTGTTTAAATATTTAGATGGTAGCCTAATGGTTTAAAAAAACTTGAGGTCTTTAGATTGTTGGATGATAGCCTAATAAGATAAAACTTCTATCCATGTTAAAAAGTCAGAGCGGTATTCGTTTAAATTGTTGGATGATAGCCCGAAGGTTTAATTGAATTGGAAATCTTTAGGTTGTTGGATAATAGCCCAATAAGTTAAATACTTCTATCCACATTAAAATAGTTGAGTGACATTCGTTTAGATTGTTGGATGATCGCCCGACGGTTTAATCGAATTTAAAGTCTTTAGATTGTTGGATGATAGCCCAATAATTTAAATATTTTATCTCACTCGAAACACTTATTTCATAATAAATTTTTTGGGATGATAGATGATTGGTTGAGCTCACTCGCCAATTTCTAGTATTCGAATCATTAGATGATAGCCTAATGTTTCGGTACTTGTCATCCACAACTTAAAATCAATCCCAACACATTCAATATATTTTGTGCGCTCGAGCAACCTTTACCTTTTAAACCCTTTTCAAGATTAGACATGATTCATTTATAATTAAGACGCTTCTTCCTCTATTCCCAAGGTTTTCGACTTCTCCACTTGTGTACTAGAGGTGTTCTCAAACCCTCCCTCATGTTGGTGCGTAGTCCTTTATTCTTTATCACACCTTGTGGGCATTAGACGAGTCTTCTCCTTTTAAAAAATGACGACTTGTCTTTTCATTTAAAATCAATCAACAAACAATCATTTTATAGCCGAACTACGACGCTCTGACTTTCCCATTGCACGAGGGAGTACATAGGCACTAAGTCTTACGACCAAAGGCGTGCAAAAATAATAAAAACATTTCTTCTCTCTTTCTTTCTCCTTTCATAAATTAGAAGATTGTAAATTTTCACACTAAAACACGACCATATTTTGAACTAAATGGGTACCATCGAGTACAATGGATGTGAGGGGTGCTAATACCTTCCCCTTGCATAATCGACTCCTGAACCTGCATCTCTTAAATCTCGTAGACCGTCTTATTCTTTTCTTTCGTGGGTTTTATTCGATATTTCCCCTTTCCTTCTTGGAATAAATAAATCTCGGTGGTGACTTCATTTTTTGTGTCGATAATATCAAATTTTTTCGATAGGCGTTCGACTGTTTGGCGACTTCACTGGGGACGTTTTCTATAGCGAGTTAACCCTAGTTTAGTTCATTGTGTGGTTGTGTGTCTATTATTTTATTTTACTTTCTACAATGTACTTTATCTTATGTTTATGTTTGAATTATTTTTTTTTCTATGCTTTATTTATTATCATATCTATACATCCATTGTGTGGGTTTTCTTGATGGGATTATTAATTCATAGATAAGCCCACTACCTAGGCTTCTAGGAAACCTTTTTAGGAATAGAGGGGTTGTGTAGCCTAGGTCCCCCTGACTCCATTGTCTTGTAGACCGAAGCAAAGACTCCTGCTTAGAGTTGGTTGGTTTAAAGAGGTTGTTGACCCGCATGATATTGCAGGACATCAATTTTTAGACAAATGACCTATAACTCTAAGTTTGTTTAAGATATCCAAACCTGGACCGACCGCTCAAAAGATTTTGAGTATCCCATTAAAAGCCATTTCTTGGGGTATACTTTTGCCAATACTATCACCATGTAGGCTTCTCGCGTGATGATAGTGTTTGTTAAAAGAGGATCTGAGACTCTGATTAACACTTAGCAAAATACCTTAAAACCATCCCATGGGGAATTATTGGATAGAAAACTTAGATCCATCCTATCATAGGAGCCCACATAAATAAGTTGTTCTAATTACCTGTATCATCCCTGTTTAACGTCTTTGTGAACCTATACTATAACTATGTTGCATTCCATTTATATATGTGGCATTGCATTTCATCACATCTTTCTCATTGATGACATTACATTTCATTGCATCATCTGCATATTTCATGCATACATTCAAGTTGTCAAAAACTCATTTCGTCTGTCTCCATCTTCAGTTGGTTGTCTGTCGTCAAACTGATTCCTCAATACTTTGGATTTGAAGCATGGTTCAGAAAACTATGGAAGAACTTCAACGAGACCAAGAGCCATTAAGAGATGAGATCAACCAGCTGATAGGTTAGAATATCTCAAGTTACCTCGTATAGCAAGTGTTTCAGACAGGACAACTCATCCTTGTTGCTGATTAGTCACTAGGCCATGTTTCTTTATGTTTGCATTTTCCCTAGTTTATGTTAAACTATTGCTTTCAAATGTTGTTTGTAATTTCATGTTAATTTTAATGAAATAAGCATTACACTATTTTGATTTAAATCATCTACATTTATCACTTTCAAAAATATATATCTTCTCTATTTAATTCCTTTACTGAACTTTTGTTTTTGCAAAGATTGGAGGGAGGATGATAAAAACAAGATACCCATGAAATTCCTGGCAGCAGATACGTGATGTCACAGAGAATGTTATGACACACTATCTGACACTCTGTTAACAATTTACACAATAAATTTAAACAACAGTAAAGAACACAATAAATTGTTTACCCAGTTCAGTGTCTAACTACACCTACATCTGGGGGCTACCAAGCCAGGGAGGAAATTCACTATTAGTAGAATTAATTCAGGAATAAACCAACCAGTTTATCTCCTTCACTTAAAACCTACCCAATGCAACTTCAATCTAAGTCCTACTTAGACCTGAGTTCCTACTCACTCCCCCTCAATCACAGCAGTGATATCAACCTATTGAATAATTGAATTGTGAAGACACACTTCAATAAACTATCTTGATTTTGCTTCACAACTTTAATCAAGAGACAAACACTCGTGCTTCAAAGCTTTGAGTGATAAACTACCCTTACAAACAAATCCTAGTCCAAGGCACTTATCAATTGATAGTTACTTGGCTCACAAGAGAAACTAGAATTACACAAATAACAACCTGCTAAATCTTCAATAAATTCCAGAGGCGCAGCAGCAGTGTAAGGGTTGAATTCCTTTTATAGAAGCAATCCTGAAACTTTAGTTTTGGGCTTCCATAAAGATAACTAGGGTTCACTTAATTTAATCCTAAAAACATGGTCTTTTCAACAACCAATTTAGGTTTAACTAAGATTAACCTAGCAGCCACTTGAGCATGCATTTTTAATAATAGAAAAACATAATACAGCAGCTCAACAAACTTCCTGAAAAGTCTCAGGAAAAACAGATTCTGCAGAACAGAATGTCACACTGAATGTCATAACATCTGTTATGACATCAGACTATTTTCTGCAGAATTCCAGCACAGCTTTTATCTTCCAGTTCTGAGCTGTACTTTAAACATCCTTGTCAAGTAGGATTTATCTTCAATCTCTGAATGTCATGACATCTATCAAGACATTGCCATAGCCTAGTTTTACCTAAAAGTAATGCCAACTTAAAACACTAACAAACTCCCCCTTTGGCACATTTTTGGCTAAAACTACTTAAATCATCAGAGTACCTATGCAGCAGAAGAAAAACTAGTTTTAAGCTTAAAGAAACCAGAACCTAGAGAAGATAAATTCTACCCATACACAAAACCCAGTTTCCCACAATTGCCCACATAAAGATTTCATACAGTTTCCCAATTTTCCAATACAGTTTCAGTTTCCCACAATAGTTCTTCTCCCCCTTTTTAGCCACAAAGGGCCAAAGGAATCAGTACAAGTGCCCCAATCATTCATTCATATAATGAAGTACCAGCATTGTTAAATGTTTACAATTCTGTCAACAGACATTACAATCATCCAAATTAAAAAAAGGGAAAATACAGAACAAGAAACAAGAACAGGAAACAATAAAACAGAAGTAACAAGGCATAAGATTACAACTCAAGTGCTTTCCTCTCCAGAAGAAGCACTGTGGAAGGAAACATCTTCAGAACCTTCTTCATCAGCAGTTGCTGGATCTGCATCAGCATCAGCATCCACATTTGCAGCAGAATCATCACCAACCAGCCTTTCATCCTCAACCTCTGTGTCTTTCTCCTTTTCAAGAGTAGAGATTAGTTCTTCCAGACTTTGCTTTCTTGCTTCAAGCTCCTTGCAAGTTGCTTTTAGCACAACAATGACATTTTCCTTCTGAGAAGTTTCTTTGACAGTTGATGTCTCAGCAGATGTCATGACAATATCTGGGACATGTTTGCCTTGGAAGAGCTTGTAATGAAATCCAAGAGCAGGAGCTCTTTTGCATATTGAATCTCTATCACCAAGTATGTCAGGGTACTGATCAACTATGATTCCACACAGGAGGGAGGGAAAGACTATTGGTCCCTCAACTGCATAACTTTCAGCATGTTTAAGGGTTTGCTCAAAAATATAGGTTCCATAATCAAACTTTGCTTTAGTACCAACAACAAAGATGAGTCTGCCCAGACCAATGGAGATGGTGGACTTGTGGTTTGTTGGAACCCAGTTTGCAGCCCCTATCTTGTGCAAAATAGCAAACTTAACACTTAGTTTGCTGGCAGTTAGTTTTCCTTTCATTGGCCAATGTTTCACTTGTTTAGCAGTGATAGTGTGGCAGATTTGGTCATCAGTTTCTTCTAGCTCAGGTTGAGCATCATTTGATCTTTCCAAATATTTGTTAATCACACTTGGGGAAAACTTCACTCTTCTTCCTCTGACATAAACAGTCTTGAAATCAGCTGATCTTCCATCAGCACAGCCACTTGATAAGTTCACAATGAACTCCTTCACCAACACATCATAACAATGTGAGAACTTCACCACAGTCTTCATTAACCCAGCTTCTTTAATCAGATCAATCACATCCTTGCATTCAAGAGCACTTTTATTCAGTTCCCTTTCAAGTGCAATTCTCTTCAAACACACATATTTCCGCCTGTTAGCATTCTCAGGGTGGTGGAAAGAAATGTTGTCAATTGCCACTTCAGGGACTTTGGACAGTTTCCAAAGAGAAGGCTTCTTTCTTGGGTGAATGTTTGAGACATTCTCTTCGACATTAAAATCAGAATCATCATCATGTTCTGAGGGTTCAGGTGCCTTCCTCTTCTTTACAATTTGGGTTCTCTTTGGTCTAGAGATACCTCCAACAGTCTTCACCTTACTCTTCCCTTTGGAAGTTCCAGCCTGGTCTTTCCCAGATTTTTCTTCAGTTTTGTTCTCAAACCTAGGAGTCTTATGAGCAATTTTAGCAGCCTTCTTCTGAGCAGAACTTGGAATAGCATTGTGCTTCCCTTTCCTATTCATCACCCTCCTAGCAATGCTGGGATTAACTTTGGCTATGAGGTCATTATCAGAGAACTCCTCATCTAGATTAATGATATGAGAATCAACATTCTGATTAGTGTTTGTCTTAGAAGAATCTTCCAGGTTGTCATCAACTTGTTTTTCTGGAGTTTCTTCAAGAATGCTATCAGAGATATTATCAGCAGAAATAGTAGGAGATTTAACAAAGGTACAATGTTCTGGGGATTCCTCAAGAATCTCATCAGAAATCTCATTCTCATTAGCAGCAGGGGATTCAATATTATCATCTTTACACCCTTCAGGAACTGGAGCAGAGGGATTTACATCATTCTTGACAGGAGAACCAACATGATCACCATATGTCTTGACATTCTCATTGACATCTAGATCAACTGCTAAACTAGGGCTAGCAGACTTATGGTTTAGAGGGACTGAAATCCCAGGTACAGATTGATTCTCATTTAGGATACTAGTCACTATCCTAGCTATGGCTTCATGCACCGACCTGGACCCCTCTTTGTTCACTATTTCTGGAGGAACTGAAGATGATGGTACAGAAGTCTTACCAGAAGGAGATGCTTGTGACCTTCTTGCATTCCTTGTGCGTAATTTCTTGACTTTTTCTGGGTCATTGGCCATTGCACGCAGCGGAGTAACCCTCAGTGCTTCAGCTTAAATGGCTTCAGCATTTGCCCTAACTTCAGCCATGGAGGGAGATGAAGATCCTGATTCTTGAGATGATGAAGATGATGAAGACATGTTTTGCTGATGGCTTTTGAGAGAATTAGAGCGAGAATAGCAGAGGGTTTCAAGGTTTCTTTTGGATGAAGAAAATGTAATACTACTTTCAAATGAGGAAACTATTATATGTGGGAGACTCTTCCTATTCTTGGACCTTTTAAAAATAGGATGAAAATAATTAAATAACCCACTTATAAATAATTGAAGTAAAAGGTCCCTTTCATCCCTTGTTGTAGGCAGAGATAATTGCTACAACTCCTCATATTGACAAATATCCAATTTGCCCCTTAAAAACTTAAATTGACTTGCCTCAAGAGCTTTAGTAACAATGTCACAGTACAATGTTATGACATCCGTATGACATTGTACTCGATCAAGATCCGCTTCATCCAGATCATCTGAGAGCAATTTCTATCAGCTGCTATGTATTCAGCTTCAACATTGTATAGGAACACACAGTTTTGCTTCTTGCTGAACCAAGGAATAAGATTGTTTCTCAAGAAGACACATCCATCAAAAGAGCTTTTACACAAGCTTTGATCAACACTTTCTCCACTTATTTTCTTGGACAACTTCAAATGTGTGGGAGCAGGAGTCCTTTTATGGCAGCCATTCTTCATTCCAAATTTCTTGACAAAATTCCTTGCATACTTGCTCTGTGGAAGGAGTGTTGAGTCTTCCATCTGTGAGACTTGCAGTCCAAGAAAATGAATCAACTCTCCAATGAGGCTCATCCCAGATTCAGCTTGCATTTGGTTGTCAAAATGTCTCACCATTGTGTCAGGCATTCCTCCAAATACTATGTTATTAACATAAATTTGAAGCACCATGATCTCTCCTCCTTTGACAAAGAGGGTTTTATCCAAGACTCCTCTCCTATATCCTTTGACAGTAAGGTGCTTGGTTAGCCTTTCATGCCAGATCCTAGTACTTTGCTTCAGTACTTTAGGAGTGGTCAGATGTCTAGACATTGAGTGTGACATTCTGATTTCCTGTCCAGCCTTATACTTACCACAAATTCTCCCTTTATCAATGTGAAATCTTGGTATCCTTCTGACTCCCTCTATGGAACTGATCCTTTTCATTCCTCTGAGATGTGGATGACCAGGTTCTTGTTGCCCCAATTTTACTTCCTCTTCATCTTTGTCTGTAGAGCACACATGAGTTAGAGTGGTGTTCTCAGATTCCCACATGTAGCAGTTGTCCTTTGATCTAACTCCTCTCATAATCACTTCTTGTTTATTATTGATTACAAGACATTCAGACTTAGTGAAGTTGACTGTGAATCCCATATCACATAGCTGACTTATGCTGATGAGATTGGCAGTCAACCCTTTTACCAGCAACACCCTATTTAGGTTTGGAACTCCAGACCAGTTTGAGTTTCCAATACCTTTGATTTCTCCTTTAGCTCCATCTCCAAAAGTAACAAAACTGGTAGAATGAGGTTTAACATCATTGAGGAGATTTCTGTCTCCAGTCATATGCTTAGAACACCCACTGTCAAAGTACCAATCTTCATTGGCAGACACTCTAAGAGAAGTGTGAGCTACCAGAGCTACAGTCTTCTTCTTCCATTGTTGAGTGTATGATACCCTGTTGGTCTTAGGCTTCTCATAAGAACCTTGGTTAGGATATCCATGTAGCCTAAAGCAAAAAGGCTTTATGTGACCAAACCTTCCACAATAATGACATCTCCATCTTTGAAACTTTTTGTTCAAGTTTCTATGATTTTGATGTTGAACCCAATGTTGTGACATCTGTTTTGACATTGGTTTATTAGGTCTGTTCTTCCTTTTGTTATTAACAAATTTCTTAGCCTCCACATATCTTGAGGCAGACCTATTTCCTATTTTATGGTGTGACATCTTCTTTGCCATTGACTTGCCAGGTTTGTTCCTCTCCTGGTTATTAGCAAATCTCTTTGCAGCCACATACCCTGAGCCAGACACATTTCCTGTTTTATGTTGTGACAACTGTTTTGACATTGGTTTCCCATGTCTCTTCTTCTTAATGTCACCAACAGGTTTCTTTTCAGCCACATATCCTAGACCATGCTTATTTCCTGCATTTTGTCCAAGCTGAAGAATTTCTTCCAACTTATCAGTACCAGATGTCAACATTTTGACAGATTTAGACATCTGATCAAGTTTGGAGTTCAACATTATAATATCACTATTGAGGTGATTTATAGTGGCTGTGTTTTCCTTTTTCTCAGCCTCCAGCTTCACATTCTCAGCTTCCAACTTCTCAATCAGCTTTTTCTGTTTCTCATTTTGCTGACATACTTCACCATTTTTTATACACAGCTTCCTGTAGGTTTCAGCAAGCTCTTCAAATGTCACTTCCTCATCACTAGAATCCATATCAGAATTGTACACTCCAGAGAGAGCAGTGACAAGTTTGGCTCCTTCTTCCTCAGATTCACTTCCTGAATCACCATCAGACCAAGTGACAACCATTCCTTTCTTTTGTTTCTTTAGAAAGGTGGGACATTCACTCTAATATGCCCATATCCTTCACAACCATGACATTGGATTCCACCGCCTTGACTTCCTTTTTCCTCGACTTGGATCTTTTCTGGAGTCATAAGATCTGCGATGTCGATGAAATGTCCTTGACATTTGACCTTGACTTTGGATCAATCCTCTTGATGAGCTTGTTGAACTGTCTTCCAAGCATAGCTATAGCTTGGATATCTCTTCATCTTCCACCTTGCATCCTTCTTCAGTATTGGATACAAGTGCTATGCTCTTGTTCTTTTTGTCAACAGTTTCACTGATTCCCATCTCAAAAGTCATAAGAGATCCAATAAGTTCTTCAACATTCAAGGTGCTGATGTCCTGAGCCTCCTCTATTGCAGTCACTTTCATTGCAAACCTTTTAGGCAAGGATCTGAGAATCTTTCTCACCGCCTTTCTTGACATCTTTTCACCAAGTGCTCCTGAGGTGTTGGCAATCTCCAAAATATTCATGTGAAACTCATGAATAGTCTCATCTTCTTTCATCTTCAAATTCTCAAATTTGGTAGTGAGCATCTGAAGTCTTGACAACTTCACCTTGGATGTCCCCTCATGAGTAGTTTTGAGAGTGTCCCAAACATCCTTGGCCAGCTCACATTGATGAACTAGTCTGAAGATATTTCTGTCAATACCATTGAATAGGGCATTCAATGCTTTAGAGTTCCCAGAGCTAGCTCGCTCCAGGTTTCAAGACAATCATAATTAGATCCCATCCGCATAATTAGACCCATCCGAATGGTGGTCTACCTCCAAATCCTCCTTCCTTATCCATTACGCGAAACTATTATCCCTAGATCTCACCCGAAATAAGTGGTGGTGCCCGCCCGATGCCAATTGAAATTCACGGCAAGATACGTGATGTCACAGAATGTTATGACACACTATCTCGACACTCTAACAATTTACACAATAAATTTAAGCAGAAAGAACACAATAAATTCTTTACCCGTTCGTGTCTAACTACACCTACATCCGGGGCTACCAAGCCGGGAGGAAATTCACTATTAGTAGAATTAATTCAGGAATAAACCAACCAGTTTATCTCCTTCACTTAAAACCTACCCAATGCAACTTCAATCTAAGTCCTACTTAGACCTGAGTTCCTACTCACTCCCCCTCAATCACAGCAGTGATATCAACCTATTGAATAATTGAATTGTGAAGACACACTTCAATAAACTATCTTGATTTTGCTTCACAACTTTAATCAAGAGACAAACACTCGTGCTTCAAAGCTTTGAGTGATAAACTACCCTTACAAACAAATCCTAGTCCAAGGCACTTATCAATTGATAGTTACTTGGCTCACAAGAGAAACTAGAATTACACAAATAACAACCTGCTAAATCTTCAATAAATTCCAGAGGCGCAGCAGCAGTGTAAGGGTTGAATTCCTTTTATAGAAGCAATCCTGAAACTTTAGTTTTGGGCTTCCATAAAGATAACTAGGGTTCACTTAATTTAATCCTAAAAACATGGTCTTTTCAACAACCAATTTAGGTTTAACTAAGATTAACCTAGCAGCCACTTGAGCATGCATTTTTAATAATAGAAAAACATAATACAGCAGCTCAACAAACTTCCTGAAAAGTCTCAGGAAAAACAGATTCTGCAGAACAGAATGTCACACTGAATGTCATAACATCTGTTATGACATCAGACTATTTTCTGCAGAATTCCAGCACAGCTTTTATCTTCCAGTTCTGAGCTGTACTTTAAACATCCTTGTCAAGTAGGATTTATCTTCAATCTCTGAATGTCATGACATCTATCAAGACATTGCCATAGCCTAGTTTTACCAAAAAGTAATGCCAACTAAAACACTAACAACCCATAATTGATGTTGGTATGCTTTCGAATAAAACTTTGTTGATGATATACATGCATTGTTTCAATTCCCAAACATTGGAGATATAAGGAAGTTAAACCTGTGACAACCCCTTTAAGCCTAGAAGTTGGAGTTTCTTTCTATACAAAAAACCCGCAATTTTAACCTTGGGCAGGGTAATTCTTAGTTTAATTCGGTTGTGCATTCATTCAATACGCCTTTCAATAGAGGTTGTATTCAATCAAGTTTCCTTCACACGCATCAAAGAAATGTCGAAGATGTCCTCCAAGTCAAAAAGAGACGATGATGGTTCTTCGTAATCATGAAAGCCAAACGGTCACTATCTTTCCAAGAAAATATATAACGAAAGGAAAAGCCACTAAGTTAAAACAAAAGGCAACTTAGGCAACAAATTGGGGCATCCCGCTGACCGTAATCTCAATGGAAACGGTCCAGGAAAAATTTAAGGATGACAAATTCAAACAAGAGTTGGAAAAAGTCCTCAAACAGCAAAATGTTGCAAAAAAAGAAGTGACTTCCATCTCAAGAATCTATCAGTTTCTGAGCCATCATCACTATCAGTGTACAATTTCAAATTCTATTGGGACTTAAAAGCACAGTCTGAGTTAACTGAGTGTAGGGCTGAAGAACATCACGAAGATTGGGTTGGGTACAAATAAATTTTGAGCCTTTATCCTTTGTTTCTTGAACCGTGAACTAGACCACGCTACAACCCTCAAAAGACCTAATTGAAGCCATGTTTCTTTTGAAAGCATACTACAACAAGGTTGCGTAATATGACTCCTAAGGTTTTTTGAAAATCAATTGTCTTGGTATATCCATACTTTTGTCCTTTCTTTCACTTTTAAAATTTTAAACCATTGTGTTTTAATCAGTGATCCATTTTCTATACAACAATTACATCATTCCAAAATAATTTTTATTTCAAAACTTGTGCATGAACTTTGCATTAAATTTACCATGTCTGAATAAACAATTTTTGCTTGTAAACAAGTTTTCCTCATCAAGGAAGTCCAAACTGTTAGGAAACTTGGTCAGTGATCCTAATCAGGGGCAAGTATCTTTCAGATCCTATTGTGAATCAGTTCAAGATTTGTTGATCAGTGCAAGTCATTATAAGAATTGATTTAATCAGAAAATCACTTTCAAGACTTATATTGGGGCATTCCTTTCCCTCAGTTATTTTTAAGAACTTAAGCAATGATCGGTTTATCTTCAACAATTAGCTAATCAAGGGCAATCCCTAAGCAGCGCTTCAGTCCTTCCTCCAAGGATCATCATTTCAATGAAATTCACAAGTGTGTTAGAAGTGTTTCTCAAGACATTTTCTCTCTAAGCAGAGTTGGCAGCGTTCTCTGTGTTGAGGAATCAGAGTTCCCATCTTACCTCCACAAAAGAGTCAATTTTTGTTGTCATAAACGTCTGCATTACATACTACATGCATATATCATTCATATATCATGCATCACCAAATTCATATATCATGCATAGCAAGAGTGTTTTCTCCTCATTTGCATTTCCCGAAGTCTTGTTACAGTCAATATCTTACCTTGCGATCAAATTCCAACTTGCTTTGTCACCTACCAAAACAGACGTTTCTCAAACTATCTCTTTTTTCCGCCCATTTTCGTTGCTGGATGACTCTGATGTAGCTTCAGATTTGGATATATCTGATTGTCTTTTCCATTGGGTTTTTCCCGTACATTTAATGATCTTCTGAATGTTTCGGTGTACCTTCAGGATCATTGCTTTCATCCATTGTTTTTCTAGATGTCTCTGATGTTCCCAGAGTTTTGATCCATCTCCGTCCATTTCTTTTTTGGATGAGATTTCCGAAGCTCATTCAATGATTTTTCCGAATGTCTTTGATGGTGTGTTCCAGAGTCCGTTCAATGTCCTTCTGAATGTCTCTGATGTTTTGTTTCTCGTATATTCAATGCATTTCCGAATATGCTCAAATCTTTTTTCCGAAGTTCATTCAATGTTTTTCCGAATATCTTTGATGATGTGTTCCAGAGTCCGTTCAATGTTCTTCTGAATGTCTCTGATGTTTTGTTTCCCGTATATTCAATGCATTTCTAAATATGCTCGAATCTTTTTTCCGAAGTTCATTCAATGATTTTCCTGAATGTCTTTGATGATGTGTTCTAGAGTCTGTTCAATGTCCTTCTGAATGTCTATGATGTTTTGTTTCCTGTATATTCAATGCATTTTTGAATATGCTCGATTCTTTTTCCGAAGTTCATTCAATGATTTTTCTGAATGTCTTTGATGATGTGTTCCATAGTCCGTTCATGGTCCTTCTGAATGTCTCTGATGTTTTGTTTCCCGTATATTCAATGCATTTCTAAATATGCTCGATTTTCTTTTTCCGAAGTTCATTCAATGATTTTTCTGAATGTCTTTGATGATGTGTTCCAGAGTCTATTCAATGTCCTTTTGAATGTCTCTGATGTTTTATTTCTTGTATATTCATTTACTCTTTTTTTGACATATTTTATATTTTATTCACAGCATACTCATTTCATCTCAGGGCAAAATTTTGGGTTTTTGATATTTAACTATCTCCTACTGCGATTATATGAAGCCTGATCATCTTCATATCATCTGGTTAAAGATATTTAAATAGGGGCAGCTGTTGCACCCCAAATTTTACCTTGCTATTTTTGTACTCGCATTTTGTTTATATTAAAAAAATCAGTCATTTACTCATTGCATATGCATTATTTCGTCGTATTTAAATTGATCGAAAATCAGTCTAAATTGATATTCGCATCATTTTTTGTTATAAAAATACCCGTTATTGCACTTCATTTATTTTTACCTCTCTGCCTATTTATTGCATCGTTTTAAACTATTTATATGTCGATGATATCGATATTTCGATTTTATAAACAAATTGTTAAAAGCGATTCGACACTGTGCGAAAATTTGCGGGGAAAATATTTCAATTTTTCATCTTTTACTCATTGCTTTATGAATCTACGTGTCGCGTAGATCATGAAAGTGTGCTCTCTCTAATTTTTTGATACATTTTTGAGTCTCGTTTTTAACCGTAAGCGTTTTAAAGTCGGGTATTCTTTATTATCATTTTATTTCAATTTTAACCATTTTGATAATTTTTCTTTAATCTATGAGACCCGTAGTTTATTTTAATTTACTCATTTTATTTTTCGAATAATTTAGTGTTCGAATTTATATCATTTTTGACAATTTTAGATGTCCATTTTCTATCTCTAAAAATCAAAACAAAAACACTATTGGGCTTGTTATTTTCTACACGACCCATTTTTGTGGCCCATTTAATCATGAAGGGCATTTTTGGCATTAGTAAAAAAATTTCTAAACCTAATTATGTGTATATATATTACAATTTGTGTTACTGTTGAAAGAGGCCAAATTGAAAACAGAAAACAGAGGCTACAAAAAACAAGAAAATCTAAAAAAACGCAGAGGAAGAAGCTTCTTCTTCTTCATCGTGAAACCGCCCTTGTCACAGCCCTCTTCATCCATCATCATCCACAACCTTCATCCCATCTCCGGCCAAAAACTCATCACCACCGTATCATCATTCCAAATGTCTCCTCCATCACCGTTCCTTCATTCTGCCGGAACCCCCTCGCCTCTATTTAGCTCACCATAACCCCCTGTTCTGTTTCATCCCCATCCTTCCATCTTTGTTCTAACTACTTTGCCGTCTCCCTCAAACCCTCTGTCTCTCTCATCGTCATTCAACCTCCATAAACACTCGCTCTCCCTCAAATCGTCGTCATTCTTGACCCCACTATTCCCTAACCATCATCATCTCCGCCGAACTCTCGTTGTCTCTGCTCATCGCCTGCAACCTTCACCCCTGTTTCACAGCCTCCATGCAACTCCCTCTGTCTTCTCACAGAACTTACCTCAACCTTCTCCAACCACCGGTTACTTCCTCATAGCCACTGCCTTCGTTTCGTCACTGCCAATCCGTCGCCGTGCATCACACCCTTCTGTTTTCCACTTCAATCCACCATATTCCCTTCATACCCCTTATGTACATCAGACCCCAGCTCCACTCACCGCGCCACTGCTACGACCTTCCCTCACATCCGCTCACACTTCTGCAGAAATACACCTCTCTGTCTGTTACTTCCAGAACAACCCAGCCATCATCACCTCGCTGCGTCTCTCTCCCTGTCTTCAATAGCAGCAACATCAACCGCAACAACTGGCCTTCAACTCTGTTCGCTGACCAACAACATCCGACAAGGTTAAATTTGAGCAGCAACTCTTTCATTCACTAATAGCTTCAGTATCTCGGTAATTTTTAATCTATTTCAATTTGTTGAACTGAGTTATTGCCAATTTTTTTGCGATGATTGATCGTTACGAAATCTATTTTGAACTATTATATGTTTTATTAGAAAATAATTCGATTGTTACAAAATTTGTTTTGATTGTTAGGAAATCTAATTTCGATTATGTTGTTTGAAAACGATTAAAAGTCAGAAATCGCTACTGCCTTGGTTTAATCCTTTTTGGGTTGATTTTTATGCTGAAATCTGTGAAATAACTTGGTTTCTAATTGTTATGCTTCTGAAAATCGTCATAACAAGCACTATGTTTCTGATTCAATGCGTTACAATGTTGATGTCCATGCGTAACATGGCTCAAATAATGCTGCAAATTATAGTTTCGTGAATATGTTAACTTGTTAGTTTCGTTTTAAATTCGCTTGAAGTTGTAAGGTTTAATTTCTAGATCGTTTCGATGAAGGTTTGATATCGATGTCGCATTTATTCGCGTACGATTTAGCCGAGAAACCATTAGGATATCATTTTGTTTTAATTTTAATTTTAATTTCAATTGTAGTTTGTGTTTGAATAATATTCAAGAATAGTTTCAATAACGGTTTAATGATAATACCGCGTTACTCGCATGTAAATCTAACCGAAAAACATGTTGGGACACCGTGTTTCGTATTATTATCATTTTTAATTTCAATTGAAGTGGTAATTGGTATTTATTTGTTTAGTTTCGATGATGGGTTAACGATAATACCGTGTTATTTCGCGTGTACATCTAACCGAGGAACTTTGAGGGCAATATATCGTTTATTTTGAGCGAATTTGTGTAAGAAAGTCATTTTATTTCAAGTATAGTTGAGTGAATAGTGGCTGCCCGATTTTGGTTCATGCGGTTTAAATGTGTTTAAGACTCAATTCTCCATATTTTGATTGAGTAATAGCATTAGTTCTTTAGTTTTAGTTCATTGTTAAATAGAAATATTTGATTAGCCAATTGCTTAGTTCTTTATACCTTGTTCATGAGTATAATTCATCTAATCTCAATTCGATTATTATGCTTTGTAAATAATAATATGTGCATGATTTCTTTGGTTTCGATTGTAATTTATTACTTATCCATGTGCATCTATTTAATTTCATTTCGTTTCATATCTATTACTAATCATATTCTAATTTATATTGCAATTGCCTTTCATTTCAATTTTTATACCACTTATGTTACTAACGAGTTTATTATTTGTGTAGACGTTCGAGTATTATTCAAAACAATCACTTTCAATTAGCATTTACTCTTGTTCATTAGAATATTCATATTACTATTTATATTTAATATTTAGTAATGGACATACAATATACTTAGTATTTTTATTTTTTATATTTTCTACTGTAAATTTAATTATACATAATACTTTTATTATTATATTTAGTATTGTAAATATAATTATACATATTATTTTTATGTTTAGTATTGTAAATATATTATATACATACTACTTTTATTTATATGCTTTACTATATTCATCTGTAAGTAAAATTCAAATTATATTATGATGTTTCTCTTTGTGTTGCGATTTCGAAATTGGAATTTATTTCGATTTTTGACTGCATGAGAACACAAAAATGTTGTTTGTCTACTAGAATTAATTTTCTCTTTATTTATTTTTATTTTTATCCCCATTCGGAAAAATGTATCCCAATCCCTTTGTTGCGTTGTAAATAATTTACCGCTTTCTATTTTATTTTATCGTTTAAATCCGCATTCGGAAAAATGTATCCCTCTCCCCGAAAAAACTTGTAATAATTATTTATCTTGTCTTTACTTTATTATTTATTTTAATGGTCACTTACACAAGCCAAAAAATCATTTTTAAACTAATAATTGTGAATCATTTTAAACCTGTAAGTCGACAAAGCTTAGAAGTGTCGCGGTGACCACACATGCACACATGTACGCTTGATCCCGGGCCTTCTTACAGTGAGCCTATTTCGATTAATTGTTCCAATTAGTTGTTATAGTAGACTTGCCCACTTTGCTAGTACACATATAATTTAATCTCTTTATGCTTCTGTTGGCCACCTTGTATGGGCTTTATCGATTTTATTGGCTATATCATTGTTATTCACAATTATTCGTTTCTCCATCTCTCACCACTTGGTCCACATACCAAGATTCTAATTTCCATAAGGGTTCCATTGTAGGGAATAGGCTTGGCTATTCTCTCGAGATTGATCAAGTCTTGTGGCTTGGTTGATCATAACCTGATTCTTTCTTTCTCCTTTCACCAGGCATTTTGAACACTTTTAATAAAACTCGATCCAATGTCGAGTCTTCTTATCAAACCTCGATCCAACGTCGAGTTGTTTTCAAAAAAATGTATTCATAATAAACTTGGATGAGGTTTGTTTAAATCGTTAGGTGGTAGCCTAATGGTTTAAAAAAACTTGAGGTCTTTAGATTGTTGGATGATAGCCCAATAAGATAAAACTTCTATCCATGTCAAAAAGTAAGAGCGGTATTCGTTTAAATTGTTGGATGTTAGCCCGACAGTTTAATTGAATTGGAAATCTTTAGGTTGTTGGATGATAGCCCAATAAGTTAAATACTTCTATCTGCATTAAAATAGTTGAGTGACATTCGTTTAGATTGTTGGATGATAGCCCGACGGTTTAATCGAATTTAAAGTCTTTAGATTGTTGGATGATAGCCCAATAATTTAAATATTTTATCTCACTTGAAACACTTATTTCATAATAAATTTTTTTGGATGAGAGATGATTGGTTGAGCTCACTCGCCAATTTCTAGTATTCGAATCATTAGATGATAGCCTAATGTTTTGGTACTTGTCATCCACAACTTAAAATCAATCTCAACACATTCAATATCTTTTGTGCGCTCGAGCAACCTTTACATGTTAAACCCTTTTCAAGATTAGACATGATTCATTTATAATTGAGATGCTTTTTCCTCTATTCTTAAGGTTTTCGACTTCTCCACTTGAGTACTAGAGGTGTTCTCAAACCCTCCCTCATGTTGGTGCATAGTCCTTTACTCTTTATCACACCTTGTGGGCGTTAGACGAGTGTTCTCCTTTAAAAAATGACGACTTGTCTTTTCATTTAAAATCAATCAACAAACAATCATTTTCTAGCCGAACTACGGCGCTCTGAATTTCCCATTGCACGAGGGAGTACGTAGGCACTAAGTCTTACGACCAAAGGTGAGCAAAAATAATAAAAAATTTCCTCTCTCTTTCTTTCTCCTTTCAAAACTTAGAAGATTGTAAATTTTCACACTAACACACGACCATATTTTGAACTAAATGGGTACCATCGAGTACGATGGATGTGAGGGGTGCTAATACCTTCCCCTTGCATAACCGACTCCCGAACCTACATCTCTTAAATCTCGTAGACCGTCTTATTCTTTTCTTTCGTGGGTTTTATTCGATATTTCCCCTTTCCTTCTTGGAATAAATAAATCTCGGTGGCGACTTCATTTTTTGTGTCGATAATATCAAATTTTTTCGATAGGCGTTCGACAGTTTGGCGACTTCACTGGGCACGTTTTCTCAAGCGACTTAACCCTAGTTTAGTTCATTGTGTGGTTGTGTGTCTATTATTTTATTTTACTTTCTTCAATGTTCTTTATCTTATGTTTATGTTTCAGTTATTTATTTTTTTCTATGCTTTATTTATTATCATATCTATACATCCATTGTGTGGGTTTTCTTGATGGGATTATTGATTCATAGATAAGCCCACTACCCAGGATTCTAGGAAACCTTTTTAGGAATAGAGGGGTTGTGTAGCCTAGGTCCCCCTGACTCCAATGTCTTGTGGACCGAAGCAAAGACTCCGGCTTAGAGTTGGTTGTTTTAAAGAGGTTGTTGACCCGCATGATAGTGCAGGACATCAATTTCTGGATGAATGACCTATAACTCTAAGTTTGTTTAAGATATCCAAACCTGGACCGACCGCTCAAAAGATTTTGAGTATCCCGTTAAGAGTCGTTTCTTGGGGTATACTTTTGCCAATACTATCACCATGTAGGCTTCTCGCGTGATGATAGTGTTTGTTAAAAGAGGATCTGAGACTCTGAGGAACACTTAGCAAAAAACCTTAAAATAATCCCATGGGGAATTATTGGGTAGAAAACTTAGATCCATCCTATCATAGGAGCCCACATAAATAAGTTGTTCTGATTACCTGTATCATCCCTGTTTAACGTCTTTGTGAACCTATACTATAACTATGTTGCATTCCATTTATATATGTGGCATTGCATTTCATCACATCTTTCTCATTGATGACATTACATTTCATTGCATCATCTGCATATTTCATGCATACATTCAAGTTGTCAAAAACTCATTTCGTCTGTCTCCATCTTCAGTTGGTTGTCTGTCGTCAAACTGATTCCTCAATACTTTGGATTTGAAGCATGGTTCAAAAAACTATGGAAGAACTTCAACGAGACCAAGAGCCATTAAGAGATGAGATCAACCAGCTGATGGGTCAGAATATCTCAAGTTACCTCGTAAAGCCAGTGTTTCAGACAGGACAACTCATCCTTGTTGCTGATTAGTCACTAGGCTATGTTTCTTTCTGTTTGCATTTTCCCTAGTTTATGTTAAAATATTGCTTTCAAATATTTTTTGTAATTTCATGTTAATTTTAATGAAATGAGCATTTCACTATTTTGATTTAAATCATCTGCATTTATCACTTTCAAAAATATTTATCTTCCCTGTTTAATTCCTTTACGGAACTTTTGTTTTTGCAAAGATTGGAGGGAGGATGATAAAAATAAGATACCCATAATTGATGTTGGTATGCTTTTGAATAAAACTTTGCTGATGATATACAGGCATTGTTTCAATTCCCAAACACTGGAGACCCTCGATTCAAAAATCATCACAAAGATCATAGTCTCTCGATGACCCTCAATGTTACCTACGAATATATGATCTAGTCCCTCGATTGTTTCCTACAAAAAGTGATGATCGTCCTTTCGAATTTCTAAGGTATTCTTACATGTTGCCTTCACATCCAACGGATAAAGTTACCTACCAACTAATGGTATGAATAGCCTTATCATAAAGGAGAAGGAAAATAACAAGAAACGACCATTCTGAGTAGGTAAATAAGACTCTATTGCTTGCTCCAATCAAAAATACTTTTCACACCTCACACTTATTTTCATACAAACACTTTGTATACATTCCAACGAGAATCATTGCAAAGTTACATCTTTCCAAACCAAATATTTCCAAACACTTTGTATAAATTCTTGAGGACTGATACAAGAATCATTACGAAGTTAAAGAGAAATACTTTTCAAACCACACAAACACAGAAAGCAAATTTTCAAAAGTGAGCTAAGCAATTAAGAGCCTGTAGATAACTACGGATGAAAAGGATGCTAATAACTTCCCTTTTCATAATTACCTCCCGTACTCGGAATCTAACAAAGGTCTTTCCTGTTCTTTTCACCTTTCCTTTATTGGATAAAAGAAAAGTCAGTGGCGACTCTTGCTATCCGCAAAATTTGTGATAAAACACAAAACAAACAAGTCATTTCTCCCACCGTGTTATAATATGTATCCCACATATCCAAATCTCAAATGTAAATGCTCAATGTACCTCGCACATGAAATGAAGTGTCAGAATTAACAAAGCAAGTGCTATAAAGAAACCATTAAATGTAAAACAGATTATTCACATGATAATACACTAGTATATGCATGCAAGAAGTGAAATAAAATCACAAAAATTGTCTTGGGAAAACACTTATTCGAAATCGGAGCGAAAAAGTCAACTTCTCGGAATCGATTAAAAATCACATGGTTTCTTGAAAAAGCGTCAACAGATTCAAAAATATGATCGATTTTAATTAATTCCGAGTGGAAGGGACGTTTTTCGGACCTTAAAGGAACTGGACAGCGATAGCGTTTTAGACATGTTGCACTTGAAATTTGGTTTTGAAACCATCGAAAACAGTTTTAAAACATGCCAAAACATTGGGAACACGTATCGTTACCTTGGACCTTTGAGGAAAAAATGAGGCTTGACTCATAAAAATGCCTAAATAGGCTTATGGAAAGTGAAATTCATGTATTGAATTAATTTCCAATTCACATTCATTTTGGTTTTGAAATAAGGAATGAATTGGATATTAATTCATACACATGGGATAAACAACTCTAAACAAACTAATATACAAAAGAATGCACAGATTCAAAGTTGTTTGGATGAAGATGAATGCAAAAATATGCATGAAAATGCATGTTTATTCACATGTTTATGCCTCTTTTTTATGAATGATATGAATGTCATACAATATGTAATCCACGCATGTTCAATGTATACTACACCTAAGTTTGATGCAAAACATGGATTAAAACCAAGTAAAATTAAGAGTGCAATGTGTCATGAAGCTTTGATTTCATACAAACAAGAATGTATCATTAATACATAAAAAAGTGCCTAAAAGTTACACATCGACACCTTTCGAGTCACTAAAATCAATCATCAACATATAAACATGATTCAATTATTTAATGCAAACTTAGACTAATGCATGAACATGTAAATTATGATCTAAATGCAAGCCTAAATGCATTATGTACAATGAAATGCTTCCTACAAGTCAAATGCACAAGAAAACTACATTTCGCCACAATTACGTTTACCAAGCAAGCCCTATTTCACATGATTTCAAATCTAATTAATCAATCTAAATGCACCTAATGCATGATCATGTGAAATATGATGCAAATGATCAAATCAAGAAGCCTACATGCAAAGAAATTAAATCATGCAAGTGTATGCATGCTCTATGTACAAATTTCCTTCACATCGACACGATAACGTTCCAAAATCAAACTCAATTCAATCAATTTTCAATCAATAAATCAAGAATCAAAATCAACAAAATAAATGCAACCCATTCCAATAATCAATTTCAAGAAAAGTCAAATTCGAAAAATCACTTAAAATAAGTGATTATGTGAATAAGATACTTGTTCTTGAAGAATTAACTCGAATTGATGATAAAATCATAGAATAAGTCTTGATTGTTGAAGAAAATACCAAAATCAAACTTGAATTGATGAGGAAAACCTCTTCTTGTGCTTGGAAGCTTGAAACTGAGCTCTTTTGAGTAAAAGGAAGGGCAAACCGATCGGTTTGCTTGAGAATGGAAGAAGAAGACCGGCGGACCAAGGGAAAGGGAGGAGGAGAAGGCCGATCTTAAGCTGGCTAGTGGTGTTCCGATCGAAACCTATATAAGGAAGGGAAGGGAACGCGCGCGGAAGGCCGGTCGGAGGAGATCGCGTCGGGGAAGGTCGGATCAGAGGGAGGTCTGGTTACCGGTGAAGGGAGGCGATCGGAAAAGGGATGCTGGCCGGAGCTATGGAAAGGGATAGGGCGTCGCGCAACTGAGGTGAGGGTGGCTGACCGAAAGTTGAATGGAGGAGAGTGGTGGAGGAAGGCTTGTCACTTGGAGAAAAAGAAAGAAAATCACTTTTTGTTCTTTTCGATTTTGAGAGGAAAAGAGAGAGCTTAGGCGTGAAATTTAGCAAATGATTCTCCTCCTCCAATTTGTGAGAGGCAAAATTTATTTATATGTGAGAAAATTTGGCTTTGGAGTGCCTTGGATCCAAGATTAGGCCCAAATCGCGATTATCCAGATTATTTTCGTTAACAGTCCAAAACATCGAAATCCGTGCGAAATTCGAAGTCGGAATCTAAACGAAAAATGTACGGAATGAAAAATTGATTTCCAATGTCAAAATTTCGATTCAATCAGACAAGCGGTGCGGGAGATATGAATTTTAGAAGTTTCAGCACACTTTTGGGCATTTAACATGTGCAGAATTTTTATGCGCTCTACGGAGAAATTGCGTCGAACGAGGATCTTCTGATCAAAATCCGAACACGGAATCTGTGTAAAAAACAAATCCAACGGAACTTGTGAAGTTTTGACACTGGTCCCACCTCATTTCAATAAAAATCGAGCAAGATATGATTTTTCGAACATCGCGTATCAGATGAAAAATGCTCGGTTCGTCTCAAAATCAACTCCAAAGAATAAAAATCTGGTCTTGATTGGTAAGGAATTGGCTCTGTACTTGTGAATGAAAGTTATAGAGGACTTAGATACGGAATTTTAGACACCGGCCCTGCTTAGTTTTGATTTTCCATCCAGGAGTTATGAAATTTTTAGCGTACCGAGAACATGGTTCAGTAATAAAAATCAGTTTATCCCACTTGAAAGATCAATTTATTTGGAGACTTTATTCACACAATAGCTTCCGACTTGTGAACAAAAGTTGTAGATAGTATTGAGAGAGACTTTCCAGTCGAAAATCATCAAAAAATACCCGACGAGATGAGAGTTATGCCTTCCAGAGCGCCCGAAACACACCTAAATCCAAAAATTCACTTTATTAAAGAATGAACTATTAAAGTCTTTTTCTTGACGAAACGATCTTCGATCTGAACAGATGAACTGGAGAACATATTAAAATGATCCCAATTCCTGTGGAAGCAAACCAAAATGACCTTCTGACCAGAAAATTATGCCTCAAACATACGAATAAAAAACTATCAATTTTTGGCTCGAAATAATCTGAGATGGCCGAAACACACAATTTCTTCCACAATTTGAAATGCTCCGAACCTTGTAACCACGTGATCAATGATATGCATGTATATGCATGTATCCTTATGATAATGAAACTATAAGCCAGAAATATTGAAATGAAGAGGGTAAATTTTGGGGTACAACAGTTGCCCCTATTCAATCATCCTTTAACCTGGAGCGAGGTTGGCATCTCACCTTTCAAGCGACAAAGTAAAAGGTGATTGAATTCAAATATGGACTCGAAAATTTACACTCTGAATCCCCAAAATTGCATCAATGCAGATGAATCCCTCAACATAGCCCTCAACATAACCCAAAGGAATTGTCCTTGACCCAATTAGACCGCATTATGCCAGGGAAAACCTGACATGTCACGGATTAAAGACTAGGAACGCTGACTAGACTAACCGCATTATGCCAGGGAATGACTGGACAAGTTAGCGGAGTATAGACTAGGAACGCCGATTAGACTTTACAAACTCATGATGTTGTACTCTGAGGAAAGAAACAAGTATCCCACTTGCCCCTTTAGAAACAAGTATCCCACTTTCCCCTTAGGCGGAATAAAGACTGGAAACAGTGACCAAACCTCAACCATAGAGACTAGAAACGCTGACTAGACTCCAAACATAGTACCAAAATGGCGATGGAATATGCGAATAGGAACGAGTATCCCAGTCGAACCTACATGGAATTGGTAGCGATCCAACTCTTGTACCACTGGGAAGGCAACAAGGAACAATGACAACTAGACTTTTTAGAATAGACGCCGAATTCTGAGCGAAGGAACAAGTATCCTACTTGACCCATAAGGAGTTGGTAGTTTCAAACCCAACTTCCGACTTCACCAGGGAAACACTAGTGACAACTGGATTTTTCTCAGAATAAACGCTAAGTTCAGAGGGAGAAAACAAGTGTCGGGCTTGCTTTCGATAGGAACAGGTGATTCCCTCAACCTGACCTAAACATGTTATGCCAGGTAAACTGGACACAACAAGGAAATGAAGACTAGAAACGCTGACTAGACTTATATCAGAATACACAGATCCCTTATGTCATGAAATGAGAAACAAGTATCTCACTTGTCCTCAATAGGTGCGAGTGACAACCCGACCCCAAAAAACATTGCGCCAGGAATGAAATGGAGCACAACAAAAATGAAGACTGGAAATGCTGACCAGACTTCACGGGGATATACAAAAGTGAAGAATTCGTCCGCGTTGGGACTTTCAATACACCAGACCTAACAAGGGATCCCAGGAGTATTACTGGGGACAAAGATTAATGTTCTTGGCTTACAATTCCATGCAATGTATGAATTTGATATAGAGTAATGCAATGCAATTATGCATGTTTGCGAAAGATAAAAATGAATAACCGTTGACCACAAGTCACATCATGATCAAGCTTCAGATCTACGAACTTCACTAGGGGAAGAACACACAAGTGCGCTATCAAAGCAGGAATACCACCATTGATTCGGCGATCACTAGGGAAATTCAGTAGCAAATTTCCTGGGAAACATGGATTCCTAGGGAATACGACTTCTTGACGATACGACTTCCTGGGGAAGTTAACCATTACATAGTGACTACACTAGAGAAATGACTTCCTGGGGAAATCAATCATTGCTTAGAGACCAACTAGGAAATGACTTCTTGGGGAAATCAATCATTGCATAGTGACCAACTGGAGAAATCATTCATTGAACAGTGATTAACTGAGGAGTGATCAGAAACACTTGACGGAGAGATTCCACCATTACATCTATCGGGAATATCATATCCACAACACGGCTTCAGCTGGGGAGGAAGATAACTGTTCGCATATCAATATGCTGGAAAGAATATAATGCAAACTTTGTTGAGTGACAACTCCATCGGGGATTCCCATTCACATGCTCTGACTGGGGAATAATCAGAATAAACCGATACTTATATACTAGGTATAAAGAGAAATCCCAATGAAGGGTCAGTTGACAAATCGACTTGTTGAGGAATATAACTTCGCCATCAGAAACGTGCAAAACCTCCTGGGCATACACTTTATGGGGAACTTTGTTGAGGAGGTATCCCTTCATCAGTAATTCACTGGGGATAAGCATCCTCTGCCAATGGTTTGAACACCATCTTCACGAGGAATGATTTGGAAATCCATCATACACTCACTGGGGAATTTCACCTAAAATAGGTACCCACGACTTGCATTGGGGATTTATGCACTGCTTTGAGATAATACTCTGCCAATGACCTTGGTACCTGCTTCTTTTTGAAAGAACCGTCGTTGGGGAATCTTCGTCAAAGTTCACTAGAGATGAGATGCTAGAATATTCTATTGGGGATGATTTGAAAATTCAGCGAGCATTCACTGGGGAATTTCATCAGGGATACCATGCTGATGATAACCTTTGGATCTGACCTTTTTCGGAAGGTATAGCTTCACTTGGGGATCTCTCATCAGTGTTCACTGGGGAAGAAATGTTGTTGACTTTTGCGCGGGTACATCGACTACCTGCAAACAGGCAAAGATTCCTACAACACATTGTTACTGGAATGCCCCAGGTGTAATATGACAACCTCGTCTGCCACCCGGGTCACGCAAGTTTCAAAGTAAATTCAGATTTTTCTTATCATGGTAGAACCTCTAATGTTTTTAAATGCAATATTTTATCACAAAACTTTGAACATCTTTCACAGTCAAATCAGTAAAATGCAAGAAATTGATTGACAAACAAAACTCATTTTATTGATTGAAAATGAGCATGTGAATAGGCAAGTACATTAGGAGGAAATTCCTGGAATGAGGCAATTGCAAAAGTAAAATAAGAGGAAAACTAAGACACATGGCAATGCGACAACAAATCCTCATCATATTTCAACCCTGCTATCACTTTTATAACCCCGACTATCTCATTACTTCTCTTTTCCAAAAAAAGATGACTGGACTGATCCCTGCCCTTCGGAGTAGCCATGATGTAGACATGAGGTGGGATCGTTGATCCGACGCAGGATATAGCCACTTTCTCTTACTTCCTTTCTCGACTGAACAGATATATGAGAAATATTTCTTGACTACATCCGCGTTCACGGGTAGTGGGAAGTCCTCTGCATCCATTGTTGTAAGCATCATGGCGCCGCCAGAGAAAACTTTATTTACAACAAACGGTCCTTCGTAATTCGGCGTCCACTTGCCCCGGGGATCACCCTGAGGAATAATTATCGTCTTCAGTATGAGGTCGACTGGCTTGTAGAACTGAGGTCGCACCCTCTTGTCAAACACTTTTCTCATCCTCTGTTTATAAGCCTACCCATGAGAAACAACCTCTAATCTTTTCTCATCAATGAGGCTCAACTGGTCTAGTCAATTCTGTGTTCATTCATCCTCATCAAGCTCTGCATCTTTCATGATCCTCAACAAAGGAATCTCAACTTCAACGGGAAGCACTGCCTCTATGCCATAGACTAGAGAAAACGGGGTTGCCCCAATAAAAGTGTGTGCGGTAGTCCGATAACCATGCAAAGCAAAAGGCAACATCTCATGCTAATCTTGATAGGTCACTACCATCTTCTTTATGTTCTTATTCGCCGCTTCGACAACACCATTCATCTTCGGGCGATATGAGAATGAGTTATGATGTTTGATCTTGAAGGACTCACAAAGCTCCTTCATCATCTTGTTATTGAGATTTGACCCATTATCGGTAATGATCTTATCGGGAATCCCATAACGGCATATGATATTGTGCTTGATAAACTTGGCAACCACCTGTTTGGTAACATTTTCATAAGATGCGGCTTCGACCCACTTGGTGAAGTATTCTATGGAAACCACAATAAAACGGTGTCTGTTAGACGCAGTTGGGTCAATCTTCCCGATCATATCAATGCCCCACATAGCAAATGGCCAAGGAGAGGTCAAAACATTCAAAGGCGATGGCGACACATGCACCTTGTCAGCGTACACCTGACACTTGTAACAGATTCTGGTATGATTCAAGCAATCAACCTCCATGGTGGACCAGTAATATGCAGTTCGCAAAATCTTTTTATCCATGGTATGCCCACTGGAATGCGTTCCAAATGAGCCCTCGTGCATTTCTTCAATGATCTTTGCAGCCTCATTCTTATCAACACATCTGAGTAACAACCCATCACTATGCCTTCGGTACAACACACTGTTATTGAGGAAGAATTTCATTGAGAACCTTCTCAAGAACTTCTTATCTATCACAGATGCATTCTCCAGAAACTCTTGAGTCTCAAGTTATCTTGTAACGTCATAGAACCACTGATTACCATTTTTTCCACATCAAACTCAAAATAGAAGGCTGGCTCATCCAATCTTTGAATGGTGATTGAGGCCGCTTCATTAGCCCATTTGACTTTAAACATGGACGCCAGGGTAGCCAAGGCATCAAACAGATTATTCTCTTCTCGCGAAATGTGATCGAAGGTGATCTCCTCGAAGTAAGGAACAACCTTCATAACATGTTCATGTAAGGAATCACATTCGGGTGACGAGTCTCCCAATCACCATTGATTTGGCTTATCATTAGAGCTAAATCTCCATACACTTTCAGGTGCTTGATTCTCAAATCAATCGCAGCCTCGATACTGAATATGCAAGCCTCATTCTCAGCCATATTATCCGTACAATCAAAATAGATTTTAGCTGTAAAGGAAATGTGGAAACAACCTGGGGAAGTGATTATAGCACCGACACCATTACCCAAAGCATTAGAGGCACCGTCGAACACCAATGACCATTTCGATCCTGGTTCGGGTCCTTCTTCTGGGCCATGAATATTACAATCCCTGATATACATGATGTCCTCGTCTGGGAACTCGAATTTTATCGGCTGATAATCATCCACGGGCTGGTGGGCAACATAGTCCGCCAATACACTACTGTTCGCGTTAAAAGGTGACGCGCTAGAGGATTCGAATATGAATTCAGATTCTCTGGCTCGAAACGATTTACTCTTTTGATTTGTTTATAAAGATGCCGCGAGCATCAAGCTTTATTATTTTCAACACAAGAAAGATGATTTAATGATTATGAAAAAGGGGAAAGCTGTTAATACCCTCAATTGATTTTGATATGCGTAACGACTAGCGCAAACTAGACGCAACGCATTGGGGAGATTCTGAGTAAGGGGGATTGTTATATAAAGGGAATAGATGGAGCACCCTAAATATATATAGTTATCTATAGCTTTATATATGAATATGTTTGATATGTTTGTGTGTTTTTTAATTGCTATTTCTATGATTGGGAAAGTTTCTCCTTTGGGATTTTAAGAATGATAGATTATGTGGGATCCTAGTGTTTGTTATTATTGTGCTCGCAAAGATCTTTGGATCTTCTGCATACATATCCCCTAGTGGGAATCAGAGCATTTGTAGCTCGGATCTACAGGGATCTATGGTTTGTTTGGTATGAGGGAGAAAGAAATTTGCTCGGCAAGGATGAGACCTTGTGCCTACGTATTCTCAAAAGGATGTTGAGAAAGTCAGAGCAATCGTAGTTCCCACTTATGCTAGTGGAAAGCAACGGATGTTAGTAAGAGACAGAAAATGTCATCTTAATGAAAAATGTATCTAATCTATCTCATCACATACATTTTGAAAAGTTTGTCGATAAAATCTTTCATCGTAAGTTATAGGTGTTTTGCTTGAGTGTACAAGCGTTACCACTTACATGTTTAAGAAAGATGTTTGAAAAAGATTGAATCTTTTAACTGTAAGCATTGGGTGTTTTGCTTGAGTGTACAAGCGTTACCACTTACAATTAAGAGATGTTTTGTTTGAAAAAAGAGTTTGAAAAGTTTTTGATTGTATGTGATGTGATAGATGAGATACTTCTTCCATAAAGATGATAGATGTCTAAATCTCTAGGAGAAATTGATTGGATTAAAGGGATGCTTTTAAGAAGCCCATGGGTCCTTGTATTGTTAGCCCAAGAGGAGGCATTTCGAGGGTCATCGAGGGTCATCGAGGGTCCTTGTACGAAGCTCAAGAGGAAGCTATAGGGTATGGCTGGCTTTGTCTTTAAAAGGGATTTCACCGAAACCATCCTTTTGAATGAAGAGCAATTTCACCGGAAATTATACTCGTGGTTCTATCTTAACGTGGGTGATTCTTTGTATTGGAAGCCCAATAGGAGGTCGTAAGAGATTTTATGGTCTCTTTCTTTGTATGATGCCCAAGAGAAGGCTAAACTCAATGAGGAGTTCTTTTGAACGAAGCCCAAGAGGAGGCTGACTCAACAGGGGAGTGTTATCTTATATGAAGCCTAAGCGGAGGCTAAACTCAGATGAATGAGTTTTCTTATATGAAGCCTAAGAGGAGGCTGACTCAACAGGGGAGTATTGTCTTATATGAAGCCTAAGCGGAGGCTAAACTCAGATGAATGAGTTTTCTTATATGAAGCCTAAGAGGAGGCTAAACTCTGTGGGGAGAGTTATCTTGCATAAAGCCCAAACGGAGGCTAAACTGTGGAGAACCTATTGGTTAGACTAGTTGTTATGTTATAACTAGACAGTTGTATAAACAAGTGTGTGGTGTGATATGTGTTCACAGGAATTTATGAAGGAAATATAAACAATGCATGATGTTTATTTACAAGAGTTTATGAAGGAAATATAAACAAGTGTCTGTGAAATGAACGTTTAAAACGAGCGTAACTTGATTATTTACAAGTTTGAATGTGTACAAGGAAGTAAATATGTACACGAACAGTATTTATGTATGATAAAGATGGATGTACATAGGAGGGTTGGGACTTACACCATAGGGTGGCCCATTGGTTTGAAAGCGCCACAGGAATAATGCTCCTTTCAATACCAATGGTATTCATGTATATACAGACGAAATGTAAACAAACGATCAAGTTTATCTGTTTGAGTAAAAGTATCTCATTATGTACAGATAAAGATTTGTATGAATATAAAAAGAATTTGATATGTACAAAGAAATATTATGTACATAAAAGAATGTTTGGTTTGTATATACACAAGCGAAGTGAAAACAAACGATCGAAGTTTGTCTGTAATTGAGTATAAAAAGTATCTGTGTTATGTACGATAAAATTTGTATGTATCTGAAAAGAGTTTGATATGTACAAAGAAATATTATGTACATAAAAGAATGTTATGGGACTTACACCGTGAGGGAGGCCCATGATCGATTGAGAAATTCGAGAGAAAACGAATCGGTTTTATCGTTTAAATCGGATCGATCATGGTAAAAAGATGTAAGTTTAATGAAAAAGTTTTGAAGAAATGATTTTTAAAGTGTTTTGAAATATGAAGTTCATTTATGAGAAGTTTTGAAAAGAATCGTAAGTCGAAAGTTTGAAAAATTCACCCTTTAGAGGTGTTTTGAAAAGTGTCAAAACGCTGCTGCTCGATTAAAACATAATCAGATGAAAGTTTTTTCTGAAAATTTTTGCATAATCATAAAATAGATGTATTTATTGACAAGTGTACAAAAAATCACCTCAAAATGAGGAGTTTTGATTGGTTAAAAAAATGTTGAAGTTTGTAAGAAAAAATGAAACAAAATATGAAAAGCTTTTTAAAAAAATGGTCCTTTGGAGAGTTGAACCCATGACCATTGGGGTGGCTACGTGGCACAAAGGACTACGAGCAAGCTGGAAACCGCTGGGACAAGCGCGCGTTTGTGAATCAGAACACGTGTTAATGAAATATTGGAAAGTTTGAATTTAAAAAAACTCAAGAACACGCGCGAAGTGTTCTTCATCTCCATTGATTCTCAGATTCTTCAACCCATGCTATAATCTTCGGTTCTCAATGAAATTAGATGAAGTAAACATGAAAGTTGCTCGATTTTTCACAAGGAACACGATGGTGGATGTTAATTGCATTTATTTTTTTGTCTAACACGATTGAATTTCCAGAAATCGCGAAGAACCCTAGAACTGAAAATTCTAAATTAAATGATGTATGGTTGATGATTTTTCAATTTGTTTGAGGGTTTATGATCGTGTTAGGTGCAGAAAAAGATTGGCCAAGAGTTTTTTCATTTAAGTGCAAAGAATCATGAGATTGAAGTTTGAGTTTATACCTGTTCAAGCTGAGATCGAATTCAATGCAAGAGTGTTTCCAGAACTGATTTTATGATTCTTAGAGCATCAACGACCTACATGGAAGGTGTAGAAGTGGTCTGCACATCATGAATTCATCTGGATCATTCTACCCAAGTCGACCTGCACAAGCTCAAAATGAAAACTGGAAATCGATGTTAAAGTTGTTACAGTTTGTTGCTAAGGGTCTGGATCATTCATATGATGTATATGGAAGGTGTTTGAGTGATTAGAACACAACTTGTTCAAGCCAAACTTCAAATTCGAATGCTAAGGCAGTTTTGGAAAGTTTGGATCATGAAATGTGAAATCTGATTTTCAGTGGTTCTTGTGTTGATTTTATGATTCAAACATGTTCCATATTGATTATAGGCTATGTTAGACACCAAATTTCATCATGGTTTTTACAGATTTTCAAAATTGCAATGTTTCTCACTTTTGCACTATGTTGCTTGAATTTCAAGGAAGTAGAGAGAAAGCATGGATTTGCATTGCTTTGGTGTCATTTGAACTTGAAAATGATGCTCTACTTATAGGCCAATAGTTCTGAAAATGTTAGGCACAAGTACAAGGCTTTGTAATTCAAAGATGCCTTAAAGGGTAAGAAAGACTTTTACAAAAGGAAAAAGGAAGCTTCCTCTTTTTACCATGTGTGAAAATCACAAATTGATCTTATCTCTTCTCAATTATCTCTAGCTGATATTTATCAGCTCTAAACTCCATTTGGCAAGGTGGCATTGCTTCTAGATGAAGAAATCACAAAATGACCTATAAATGTGAAGTTTTGACCTTGAAAAACCATGTTCATGGAGCCTTATGTTTCAATTTCAAAAGTATAGCTAGACTCCATGGATTTGAGAGTTCTTGGACATTTTGGAAAGCTTGTTCCAAGGGATACAACTTTCATGTTTTGAGTTTTTTCAAAATCAAAGTGGAACTATGTGAAAAAATGTCATGAAGTTTGGAAAAAATAAGAAATTTTAACACTTAGAAATTTTTTAAGTGTTGGAACTTTTGACTTTTTGTTGACTTTTCCAAATTCTTTGATTTTTTATGATCATGATGGATCATTTGAAGTATTTTGATGATGGAAAAAGTTTTGTTTTGAAAAATTTGACCAAAAGTCAAAGTTTGACTTTTCTGTGCAGATGAATTTTCATCAGATGTTTCAGAAATTGACTGATGAAGTCTGTGAACTTTTGTGATGTTTTGAATCCAGAAATTAGGTCAAGATGTTGTATCTAAGATATAATGACCAATCTCTATCCAAAAAAGTCATTTCTTGCTCAAAAAGTCAGAGAATACTCATGCTCGATCAAAACCCTAATTGGTCGATCCTTGATTAATCAATGAGAAAAATTGGATATCTGATGATCAGAGGTTAATGATTTGATCAAGATAGATCAAATGAGGTGAGTAAAACTCAAACCCTAATTGGTTGCCTCTTGAATCAGATGAAACCCTAATTTTGACTTGTGAATGCTACACCCGATTAATGTTGTTTGAACTGTTAGTTATGCAATGATGCAAATGTAAGGTGGTATATTAGGTCAAAAATTGGGGTATGACATATGCCCCTATTTAAGTTTCTTTCACCTGAGAGATGAAGATGAATATCTTCGTTTTGATAGGTGTAAAGAGACTTAAATATCAGAATACGCAAATTTTGGACCTAAGATACTAAAAGATGCGAGTAATGCAAAATGATTGTAAAAGTTTTAACCAGATGACATGGTGGGGAAAAACTTGTGAGGATGACTCGATCTGTTTGAGAAAAGAGGACCCCGTTTGTTGAGAAACACGCAATATGTCTTGCTGGGGAAAAAGAGATTCACAAAACATGTGAATATCTATTTCATTTTGGAAACAGAGAAATTACCTTCTGTCAGCCTTGTGACAATGTTTAAGGTAAGTAAAGATGATATTACCAAGTATCAGCCTTGTGATAGCTTATGGTAATGAATTATAAATATATTACCAATTATCAGCGAAGTGATAACTATAACAAGGTAATTCTTTTAAAAAGTTTCTCGGTATTCAGCCTTGTGAATAACAGACAGATGATGGAAACAGATCAAATGAATTTTGAAGATATTACCAATTATCAGCGAAGTGATAACTATAACAAGGTAAATCTTTCAGATATATCTCTGGGTATTCAGCCTTGTGAATAACAGACAGTGAAAGAAACAAAACTCAAATGAGTTTCTATTTTCAGGGATGCAATCTTGCCAAGGATCTCTCTTTTGAGAAGACGCGGGCATTTTGATTGGAAGACACAGGTTTTCTTTTAGACAAAAAGAAAACTGCTGGGGAATTTCTCGTACGTTCATGATTTGACCTTGTTGACAAGAACAAACTTTTTTGTGACAAGTTCAGGAAAAATAAGCGGCTCAAATGATGAGGCTATTGCTTATTGTTTTGTTGATTATAGACAGGGTCCTATCCAGGAACGAACTGGAAAGAAAAAGACAATCAAGACATTGTTCCAAATGAGGAATGATCTCACTTGGGGAACAGGAGAGAGAAAATATGTATTTCTCTGCTTTGGGATAATCTACTGGAGATAGAATTGTACTTACATGAGTAAGTGTGAGTTAAACCAGTGATATGGAAGCAAATATTTCGAGGAATGCAAAAATGCATGAATGATGCTATTATGTATGAATGTCATGAATGTTATATGCATGCTAACAATACTTGACAAAGACACTAAAGAGGCATTTGGGGAAAAGGACCACGTCACAGTTCGAACAAATACTTAGCAATATCCGCAGCAATGGTGTTAGACATTGCTGATGAAGGATTTGAGTTGCATGCTTTAAACTTTCGAAGAAAGGCATTTCATTGGCAAATTTTGTTGGGAATTCTTTTTTTTTTTGGGTAAGAATACCGTCCTTTGATAATTTCTGCTGAGGAGAAGACTTCTGTAGCAGCCATTCTATCCTTCGGAGATCGAGACACTTATGGAGAAACTGTTGAAGTTCTTTCCGTGTTCATAGTTCAAAGGAACATTTTTGCTTTTTGTTTCAAAATTTTGAAGTAAAAATTCATTTAAAACCTTTTTTTTTTCAAAAAGTGATTTTCACAATAAAAAGCGTTATTTTGCAAAACAGAATAAAGTAAGGATTGCAAACAAAAGGCACAAGGCTCAAATTTATTGATAGAATGGTAATCAGCCAAAGGCGTGATTCCATGAGCTATTTACAAAAGGTGGAAATGATAATTTATTGGGAAAAGGCTACATTGAAAGTAAATAACCACTATTATTCCTAACAACTTCGAATTCCCACTGTGCTTGTTGCTTCAGAAGATTTGATTGAAGATCCGTTGATGGAAGATTCTTCAGATTGACGAAGTACAGACTGATTGCAGTTACTTTTTCATTTTTTTGTATCCTTATTTTTGCCTAGATTGCCTTTTCAGGTTTTCAATCTATCAGGATATTTTATGTTTATTGTCTCTAATTTTTGCCTGGATCGCCCTTTCAGGTTTTCAATCCACCGAGACGCTCTTTTTTGCCTAAGCCGCCCTGTTCGGGTTTTCGACTTACCGAGCTATTCTTTTGTTTTTTTTTAGAAAAAGTATTTCTTGACTGCATCAGCATTCACAGGATGCGGGAGTTCATCACCGTCCATAGTTGTGAGAGTCATAGCACCGCCAGAAAAGCTTCTTTTGACGATGTACGGGCCTTCATAATTAGGAGTCCATTTGCCCCTAGAATCTGGTTGAAAAGACAGAATCTTTTTAAGCACGAGGTCGCCTTCTCGAAATTCACGAGGTCGGACCTTTTTGTCGAAAGCTTTCTTCATTCTTCTTTGATACAATTGTCCATGACACAGAGCGGTCAGGCGCTTTTCTTCGATTAAGTTCTGCTGGTCGTATCTGCTTTGACACCATTCGGCCTCAGATAGTTTAGTTTCCATGAGAACTCTTATTGACGGAATCTCAACCTCTACGGGGAGCACTGCTTCCATGCCGTATACCAGAGAAAAAGGAGTTGCCCCTGTTGAGGTGCGTACTGAAGTACGATACCCATGCAGAGCAAATGGCAGCATTTCGTGCCAGTCTTTGTAGGTGATGACCATTTTCTGGACAATCTTCTTGATGTTCTTGTTGGCAGCTTCAACGGCGCCGTTCATCTTTGGCCGGTAAGGAGATGAGTTATGATGCTCGATCTTGAATTCCTCACACAGTTCTTTCATCATTTTGTTGTTCAAGTTTAATCCATTGTCTGTAATGATCTTGCTTGGAACTCCATATCGGCAAATGAGGTTGTTCTTGATGAACCTCACAACCACTTGTCTTGTAACGTTGGCGTAAGATGCTGCTTCGACCCATTTGGTGAAGTAATCAATAGCCACTAGAATTAAGCGATGTCCGTTGGACACTTTTGGTTCAATCATCCCAATCATGTCGATGCCCCACATAGAGAAAGGCCACGGAGAAGAGAGAACGTTGAGTAGAGTTGGTGGCACATGGATCTTATCTGCGTAGATCTGGCACTTGTGACATCTTTTGACGTGTTTACAGCAATCAGATTCCATCGTTATCCAATAGTATCCTGCTCTCAAGATTTTCTTGGACATTGCATGTCCATTTGAATGGGTTCCAGAGGACCCTTCATGCACTTCATGGATGATCGTGTCTGCTTCTTGTCTGTCGACGCATCTGAGCAGAACCATGTCGAAGTTTCTTTTGTATAGCACATCTTCATTGAGGAAGAAGTTTCTTGAAAGCCTCCTTAGAGTTTTCTTATCCTTGTACGATGCCTCGAGTGGGTACTCTCGTGTTTGAAGGAAACGTTTGATGTCGTGAAACCACGGTTTATCGTCAAAGACTGCTTCAGTTGCGAACACATATGCAGGTATTTCAAGGCGTCTAATGCGGATCTTGGGCATATCATTCCAATCGTTGACTTTGAACATGGAAGATAGAGCGGCCAAGGCGTCTGCCATTCGATTTTGATCTCGAGGGATATGATGCAGTTCAACTTTGTTGAAGAAAGTCAACAAACGTCTTGCATAATCTCTGTAAGGAATTAGACCAAGATGATGAGTTTCATACTTGTCTTTAATTTGATTGATCACAAGGGCTGAGTCTCCATATATGTCTAGGGTCTTGATCCTCAAGTCGATGGCTTCTTCGATACCCATGATGCAAGCTTCGTATTCTGCGATGTTGTTGGTGCAATCAAATAGTAGTCTGGCGGAAAACGGGATATGAGAACCCTCGGGAGTGATGATGACTGCCCCAATTCCATTGCCATAAACGTTAACTGCTCCATCAAAGATTAGGCCCCATCTGGATTCTGGATCTGGTCCTTCTTCGGGTAGCGGTTCGTCGCAATCTTTCATCTTCAAGTACATAACATCCTCGTCTGGGAAGTCAAATTTGAGAGATTGGTATTCGTTGAGCGGCTGATAAGCCAAGTGATCGGCGAGAATACTTCCTTTGACCGCTTTTTGAGCGCGGTATTGGATGTCATACTCAGATAATAGCATTTGCCATCGAGCAATTCTTCCCGTTAAGGCAGGCTTTTCAAAGACGTACTTGATTGGATCCATTTTGGAGATTAACCAAGTCGTGTGATTGATCATATACTGGCGGAGACGTTTTGAAGACCACACCAAAGCGCAACATGTTTTTTCGAGCATGGAGTAACGAGTTTCACAGTCTGTGAACTTTTTACTCAGGTAGTAGATGGCATACTCCTTCTTACCGGTGTCATCTTGCTGTCCAAGTACGCAGCCCATGGATTCTTCTAGCACGGTAAGGTATAGGATTAACGGTCTTCCTTCGACTGGAGGAATCAATATTGGCGGTTCTGACAGGTATTCCTTGATACTGTCAAAAGCCTTTTGGCAATCTTCTGTCCATACAACTTCTTGATTCTTGCGGAGAAGTTTGAATATCGGCCCACAGGTAGCAGTCATTTGAGAGAGAAATCTGGAGATGTAATTCAACCGTCCGAGAAATCCTCTTACTTGCTTCTCGTATGTGCGACGATTTCTTGAATAGCCTTGACTTTGTCAGGGTCCACTTCAATACCTCTTTGACTGACGATGAAACCTAGGAGTTTTCCAGATCTTACCCCAAAGGTGCATTTGTTAGGATTCAGGCGGAGCTGAAATTTCCTTAGTCGTTGAAACAACTTTAAGAGATAGTCTATATTGCCCTTTGGTAAGTTGCGCCTGCATTCTTTAATCCAAACGGCATTACTTTGTAGCAAAAAGTGCCCCATGGCGTGATGAAGGATGTCTTCTCCATGTCTTCGGGAGCCATTCTGATCTGATTATAACCAGAGAAACCGTCCATGAAGGAAAAGACGTTTAAATTTCGCAGTGCTATCCACTAGCATGTCAATATGCGGTAGTGGGAAATCGTCTTTCAGACTTGCTTTGTTCGATCCGGTAGTCAACACACATTCGACCTTCCCATCTTTCTTGGAGACAGCACTATGTTGGCTAGCCATTGAGGATATTCGTGACGAGGAAACCCGTCGATGTTTTGAACTTCCTTTTGATTTTATCCGCCATATCGTGGTGAACTCTTCTCGCCTTTTGCTTAACGGTGGACACTCGGTTTTAATGGCAAGTGATGCTCCACAATCTGGTATCTAACCTCGCATGTCTGGTAGGACCAAGCGAACACATCGACATATTTTTGAGAAGATCTATCACCGCTTTGACGTTGTTTGTCGGCTTAAGCTCCGATGTTTACTTTTTTTGTCTTCCTCGTAACCTAAGTTGATTGCTTCCAACGGCTCTTGGTGAGGTGAAGGATTCTTTCCTCGTGCTTAAGTAATCGAGAAATCTCATTTGGGATCTCTTCTTCAACTTCCTCCTCGACTTCACGGGGATCTCAAAGTTGGAGAGAGCAGAGTTATTGCTTTCAATGGATTTGTCCATCTGCTTAATCTGCATATTTGATTTATGTCGATTAATTAATTTTTCATCATTTTTTTTGAAAAGTTAATGTGAAAGTGTATGCAGATTGTGTATATTTTTTTTGAAGATTTTTTTTGTTTTATTGTGTTTTTTAGGATTATCATTTCCAGGAAAGGGTAAAAGGAAAATAAACACAAAGTGTAGAAACAAAACAACGCGTTTTATTTATAATTCACACTATGAAACAGGGCCCTAAAATACAAACTCATTTGTCTTGGGCAAGACAAAGAGAGATTATTTAAAAGCTAAACCCTTATAAAACATCTCTTCACTTTGGGCGAAGTGAGAGTTCAAAACAAAAAGCAAAGATAAACTACTTAGAACTAGGAGCGTTAGTCCGAACTTCAACAGGTTTCCAGTAGTGACGAACTCCTTGGAAGTCGAGGTACTCGGGTAATTTTCCACTTGGTTTAACCCTTGAGTAGACCCTGGTCGTTGGTTGAGCAGGTTTTGAAGATTCTGGACGACGGACTTTGCCTTTCGTGCTGCTAAAGCAGTCTTCTTCAGCTTGATGAATAGATCGGGAAGTATGGGATGCAGCATACGTGCTTCCTGTCGATCTTTGCGTTGAATTCTGGGGATGTACCCTCCAATCTTCAGAGTGAAGAGACTCATTATCGGCGATACTTTCCAAATCGTATCCCGAATCGTATTCCTGATCTTCAGTGATCATGTTGATGTAGTGGTAATCAGGATCTGATTTAACAGATTCTACTGGCGCGTTAAAGCAGAAGTCTTCGTTAGGAACTTCAATTGGTTGATTAGATCGGGAAGATGAGTACACCTCCTCTGGTTGATTAGGGTACTCGAAAGAATCACCCCATCCAGTGGGCTGGATATCTTCAATTCTGATTCTCGAGCTTTCTGGCGCAGTATATTTCACCATGTAGTCAAATTTGCCACTTGGTTCTCCCAAGGTATCCCAAACTTCAGAAGGGACAGGTGGATTTTCATGTCGCTGCAGGGACATGTCTTTGAATTGATCAGTCGGCGCGTACAATTTCTCTTGAGACACATATTCAGGGCTGTTTAAATAAGTGATCCATTCTTCAGATTCAGAGGGATCATCTTCATCATCTTCAATGGTTACAACGCTAACCTCTTGGTGAACAGGGTTTAAGAAACCCCCACTGTTGAATATTTCTTTAATTGGACGAAGTGCTTCATCCTTTTGCTTGTCTTTGGAGAATACGGGTGTGAACCCGAGTCCGGCTTTTGTTTCGTTTTTGACAGGTTTGATTACATGTCCCCATCCTTCAGCATTGCCATCTTTCACCATCTGTGCCGCTTCTTTATATGAAGAGATAGATGATCTGTTTTTGCTGGTAGATTCATCTTCTAACGGATATTCTGGGAGATGTGTCCCTTCAATGTCATTAGCTGTGATGAAAGAGAAACTGGACAAATGACTTACAAGCAAAGCTTGTTCACCACTGTGGTCACCAACTTTCCATTTACTGTGAATTTTAATTTTTGATGGAGAGTAGAAGTTACTGCTCCTGCCTCGTGGATCCAAGGTCTTCCTAGTAGACAATCACAATTGATCGTCCATGACTTGAAAGTAATTTGAAAGTGTGGGACCAATTGTCATCGGAGGTCGACTTCCCAATAACCGACTTTCTTGATCCGTCAAAAGCTCTTACTACTATGTCATTGAACTTCATTGGTGTCCTTTGTAAGCCAAACGAGCGAGTGTCGCTTGGCATTACGTTAAAAGATGAACCAAGATCTACCAATACATTGGACGTGGAATGATTGGCAAATCATTGAGATGTGCAAGGCCAAATTGTGATCTTTCCTTCCTCCGAAGTTCCTCGTCGAAACTTAGATTATTACAAGTCGTTATGTTGGCGACAATACCTCCAAACCGGTCTCAGAGTTACATCATGGTCTACATAGGCTTGGTCTAGTACCTTCATTAAAGCTTCTCGATGAGCTTCGAGTTGAGGAGCAGAGAGATTGAAATTTGGAAGGAGTCTCGCATCGTTGATCCACGACTCGGTATTCACTTTTCTTGATTAATTTCAAGATTTCATCAAAATCTGCGTTGATGTTGGCTCTATCGAGGACCAACATTTGTGCTTGGGTTAACAATCGAATCGTTGGGGACTCTCGGAAGATATGTTAACGGATTTTGTCCGACAATGAACCAAGCGGTCTTGGTGGCAATGGAGTGTACTCATCCACTTCGTGTTACTCGTCCGATTGCTATATTGACATTAGCGGAAGAGTAGGCATGGGTTTCTCCTTCCCATCCTCTATCGTGGTTGCATTGTATTGGTAAGGAATTGCTTTGGTAGAACTGTATGGAACAGACCGTAAGCAAATCACCAAAGGAGACTCGGGCCGGAACTGCATTCAATCTCCACATGTTTGGGTATGTTGAAACAAGGGATGATAACGCTTACTTTGGGGTTTTCCGAGTTGATATCCGAGACTAAAAGCTCATCGGAAAATGCCCCACCGTATTTACGCCATGGTCATCTCTTTTTCAGATCTAAGTCACCGATATCTAACAATCAATGTCCGCTTATGGTGGGACATCCTTGAATATCCTTGGAGCGATATGGCAAGTCGCGTAATCGTGCTTAGTGAAGGTGCTCATTGTACTGTATGCTTCATGGAGATGCACCAAGTTTTCTCTGATCAGGTTTACGTCTGTAACGAGATACCTGTCTGTATTTCTCAGTATCAAACTCACTGAATGTCCATTGTGACTGGGAAGCGGATTGGCTTGCACATTTGGATTTGGATTTCTAAAAGAAAGAAGATTAGATTTCACTAATCTCTGCACTTCTGCTTTCAATGCTATACAATGCTCAAGGTCATGGCCTGGTGCCTCTTGGTGAAAAGGGCAAGATACGTCTGTTTTGTACCACCATGGTAATTTTTCTGGAACCGGAGGTGGTGACCTTGTCTGTATCAGATTCTTTTCTATTAGCGCAGGGTAAAGTTCTGTGTACGTCATTGGAATTGGGTTGAATTGCGTGACCCGAGGCGCACGGTTTTGATTGTCGAATCACGAGCTGACGAGGGTTGAGTTTGTTGATTTTTTTGAATTTGTTGGAATTGCGGAGCAATTCCTGTGTTTGGATTTGTGTTGACAGCGGGTGCTATGGCAGCTACCTGTCGTTGTTGAATGACATTCTTACGCGGTTTGGATACCATTCCTATGTCATGTTCTTTTTTCCTTGGAAAACAGGTTCCAATCTTCTTAGTTCCACTAGAAGATCCTGCTTCCTTGGTTATGCGTCCAGTTCGAACCCCCTCTTCTAATCGCATTCCTATGCTTACCATCTCGGTGAAATCTCCGGGAGCGCTAGCGATCATTCGCTCGTAGTAGAATGAGCCAAGGGTGTTTAGGAATACCTTAGTCATCTCTTTCTTCTAAGGCGGGTTGACTTGGGCAGCAATTTCCATCGCATCGTTATATTCTTTGAATGTCTCTCTTTCTCGAGACATGGAGCGGAGTTGATCCCAATCGGGAGCCATATCCAAGTTGAACTTATATTGCTGTACAAAGGCTTCACCTAAGTCATTGAAGGTTTGGATACTCGTGTTGTCTAATCCCATGTACCACTTCAGTGCGGCACCGGTAAGACTATCTTGGAAGTAGTGGATTAACAACTGATGATCTTCGTTGTATGTAGACATTTTCCTGGCATACATCGTGAGATGACTTTGTGGACAGGAGTTTCCTTTGTACTTTTCAAAGTCAGGGACTTTGAATTTTGCAGGTATCCTTACGCGAGGAACTAAACAAAGATCCTGGGCGTTTTTCCCAAACAGTTCTTTTCCTCGAATTGTTTTAATTTCAAGCTGCATTTTGAGGAGTTGTTCCTGGAGATTCTCCATCGAGCCACGTGAATTCGTGTTATTGCCTGGAGTATGGTGAACTTCTTCGTCTATGGTAGCGTGCACTACGGAAGCTGAGTTCGTCATAGTTGGTTGAGAAACTGGCATTGTTACTTGTGGAAGAGTTACTCCATGTTGCGGAGTAAATGTAGAGTTTTGCTGCAAAGTAGGTATTTCAAGCGAGGTTGTTTGCACTTGAGAAGTCGGTTGGCGAAATCCGATGCCAAAGTTGAAAGGCATGCCCCATGGATAGCCTTCTGGCATGCTGAAAGGTGAACTACTGGCTGCTACAGCTGAAACTGGAGTAGTAGTATCCTCTGAAATCGCTGCTTGGTTTTGACTGCTCGATGCTGCTTGTTGACTTTGCGCTGCGGTCAATGAGTTGACCAAAGATGTGAGTCTCTCCATTTCTTCTTGCAATGTTGTTACCGTGCTACGGAGTTCAACGTTCTCTTGTTCAAATCCTTCCATTACTTTTCTTCTTTTTGATCTTGTATCGTACGTTCGAGTTGGCTGTGGACGCGGTCGAGAAACTCTAGGACGCGACAGCATGGCGATCTTTTCCTATCTGTTCAAACTGTTCAAAGATCAGACTCTAGACAATAGACTTAAATGCAAAGTATGATGCATGATTATGATTGTAAAGAAAAGGAATTTCCAAAGAATTTACGCTAAAAGAGAGATTTCTGGCAAATATTTGGATGGAAAACACGAATTTATTGATTATTGAAAGAAGATTACAACAATATTGTTTTTTGGAGCATTGCTCACATAAATGGTAAAATAAATGATAAGATTACAAACTAAATTGAACTAATCAAATGTCTTCATCGGATGAAGATCCAAAGGTTTGATGTAGCTTCAACTTCAGGATTTCCTTCCCATAGTGAGCTTTCAGTTCAGCTTTCTCGGCTTTCAGCTTGCTAATGACTTTCTTCCACTTGTCGGGAGCAGGATCGCTGGTTGTCATTTCCTCAAGCTTTCTTTTCCTTTCTTTGACGTATCTCTGGATTGCGTTATCTTTCTGACGAATCTTCTCATCTTTCTCCATGAGCCATTCATCCTGGAAGTAAAGCGTCTTTTCATGCTCTTTGACTTGCTTCTTGAGCTTCTCATTCTCAAGATTAGTCTTAAGGAACTTGTTTTCCAAGGCCTCTTTTTCAAACCTTATTTTGGCCAAAGCTTCTTGGTATTCTCCCATAGTTTCGACGGGAAAAATTGTTAATTTGGAAGCGGTTGAGAACATGGGTTCTTCATAAGCATAAGGCATTCGAAATTCCTTTGCTCTTTTCTTTACCCAAAAAGTGTAGGTTTCCATGGCTACACAATTCTTTGCTTTCCCTTTTTCTTTCTTTCGGATGTGATGCCAAGCTCTGATCATCCTAGCCTTCAATCCTTGGGAATCTTCTCCTTCGTGATAGAAATAACTCTCTACTGTAAAACCAAGAGGTTTACTAGAGTTTGCGTATCCGAGTTGACGTCTCGCCAAGAATGGATTGTAGTTGATTCCTCCTTTCGTACCGATGAGGGGTACGTTGGCAAATTCTCCACAGCTCTCAATGATTTCCATCTCATTATCTGCCAAGGTATACCAATGGATATCGTCGTTTGTAAGAGACATGAGTCTTCTTGACCAATGCCACTCGTCTTTGTTTTCGAGGAAGATAGGAGATTTAGGCAAGTGTGAGGTAATCCATTTGAAAAACAGAGGTACACAATACACGATAGTTCCGTCTCCTTGACGATTCCTATGATGAATAGAGACGTAGGTGTCACCAAGCAGGGTGGGAACAAGATTTCCAATCAGAAAGATCCTTATGGCGTTGATATCAACGAAATTTGGGACATTGGGAAACAACACCAATCCATAGAGGAGTAAAGCTAAAATAGCTTCGAAGGCTATCATACTACTAGCTGCAGAGAATTTAAGAGCCTTCTCCATTAGGAACTTTGAAGTTAGTCCTAAGAGTTTTCCTCTGGTAGTTAGGTTTTTGTCTATCTCAGATTTCTTTAAGTGAGTCATCGTTGCAATGACTGGTGACTTAGGAATGGCTTCCAAACCATTGAAAGGCACTTTGTCTGATACTGAGATACCTAGGATATGCGCGTACTCTTCCAAAGTAGGCATCAACTGATAATCTGGGAAAGTGAAACAGCGATAGACTGGATCGTAAAACTGAACGAAAGTTTTGAGAAGTCCTTCATCAACGTTAGTGTTCAGAAGTGTTAAAAGAGTTCCATAGCGTTTTCTGAAATCCGAGGGATCTTCTACCAAAGATGCTAACTCTTTCAACTTTCCTACATCAGGAATTCTAAGACTGTATCTCTTGGTGAATCTTCCTCTGACGTCCATCACTCTAACCTAAAATATTTTACAAAGAAAAAATCTCTAAATTCTTTGGAAATGGGAAGAGAAATGAAGTTTTTTTTTTGAATGAATGAATGCATGAATGCGGCAAACATGGTTAGTAGTTATACACATGCGCAAGCGTTCGAAGTCACGAGCATGAAGCCAACGATAAGAATCAACGTGGTTAAGTTCTAAGGGCTTATTCATATGTGAAACGGGTTCTACTGATAATACAGGCTCAACACTCCTCTTTGAAATATTATCGGATTTGTTGAATACTCGATGGTCCAATAATATTTTTCAAGAGAAACTCGCCTGATCGTAGTCTCGCATGACAATTATTCTAGGCTTACGCCCGAATAATCTCTACACTACATCCTAAATGGCGGGATGGGTTATGTGTTCTACACCAACTCACCAGAAGTCCCCTTGAAAGCAAAATGTCTTTGCAAATACTTGCTAAACACTAATACCCCAAGACAACCTCCACCGAGAGAGAGATATTAACTTCGTAAGTATTGAGACTTCTCACGTATTAATACCTCCACCTAGATCTTAAAATGTTTCTTAAATCCGGTTAGGATTTCTTTCTATCGATGAAATCGCGAAAACACACAATAAAGAAAAACATATATGCATAATATGAAAGCTTATCCCTTTCTTTTCTTTTGAAAACAAAAAGCTTGGTGCTCTTGAGCAGAGTCACATTTTTTGAAAATCAAAGTTTCAGCGTACTCCCCAGCAGAGTCACATTTTTTCGAATATGAATTCAGATTCTCTGGCTCGAAACGATTTACTCTTTTGATTTGTTTATAAAGATGCCGCGAGCATCAAGCTTTATTATTTTCAACACAAGAAAGATGATTTAATGATTATGAAAAGGGAAAGTCGTAATACCCTCAATTGATTTTGATATGCGTAACGACTAGCGCAAACTAGACGCAACGCATTGGGAGATTCGAGTAAGGGGATTGTTATATAAAGGAATAGATGGAGCACCCTAAATATATATAGTTATCTATAGCTTTATATATGAATATGTTTGATATGTTTGTGTGTTTTTTAATTGCTATTTCTATGATTGGGAAAGTTTCTCCTTTGGGATTTTAAGAATGATAGATTATGTGAGATCCTAGTGTTTGTTATTATTGTGCTCGCAAAGATCTTTGGATCTTCTGCATACATATCCCCTAGTGGGAATCAGAGCATTTGTAGCTCGGATCTACAGGGATCTATGGTTTGTTTGGTATGAGGGAGAAAGAAATTTGCTCGGCAAGGATGAGACCTTGTGCCTACGTATTCTCAAAAGGATGTTGAGAAAGTCAGAGCAATCGTAGTTCCCACTTATGCTAGTGGAAAGCAACGGGATGTTAGTAAGAGACAGACAAATGTCATCTTAATGAAAAATGTATCTAATCTATCTCATCACATACATTTTTGAAAAGTTTGTCTGATAAAAATCTTTCATCGTAAGTTATAGGTGTTTTGCTTGAGTGTACAAGCGTTACCACTTACATGTTTAAGAAAGATGTTTGAAAAAGATTGAATCTTTTAACTGTAAGCATTGGGTGTTTTGCTTGAGTGTACAAGCGTTACCACTTACAATTAAGAGATGTTTTGTTTGAAAAAAGAGTTTGAAAAGTTTTTGATTGTATGTGATGTGATAGATGAGATACTTCTTCCATAAAGATGATAGATGTCTAAATCTCTAGGAGAAATTGATTGGATTAAAGGGATGCTTTTAAGAAGCCCATGGGTCCTTGTATTGTTAGCCCAAGAGGAGGCATTTCGAGGGTCATCGAGGGTCATCGAGGGTCCTTGTACGAAGCTCAAGAGGAAGCTATAGGGTATGGCTGGCTTTGTCTTTAAAAGGGATTTCACCGGGAAACCATCCTTTTGGAATGAAGAGCAATTTCACCGGGAAATTATACTCTCAGGGTTCTATCTTAACGTGGGTGATTCTTTGTATTGGAAGCCCAATAGGAGGCTGTTAAGAGATTTTATGGTCTCTTTCTTTGTATGATGCCCAAGAGAAGGCTAAACTCAATGAGGAGTTCTTTTGAACGAAGCCCAAGAGGAGGCTGACTCAACAGGGGAGTGTTATCTTATATGAAGCCTAAGCGGAGGCTAAACTCAGATGAATGAGTTTTCTTATATGAAGCCTAAGAGGAGGCTGACTCAACAGGGGAGTATTGTCTTATATGAAGCCTAAGCGGAGGCTAAACTCAGATGAATGAGTTTTCTTATATGAAGCCTAAGAGGAGGCTAAACTCTGTGGGGAGAGTTATCTTGCATAAAGCCCAAACGGAGGCTAAACTGTGGAGAACCTATTGGTTAGACTAGTTGTTATGTTATAACTAGACAGTTGTATAAACAAGTGTGTGTGTGATATGTGTTCACAGGAATTTATGAAGGAAATATAAACAATGCATGATGTTTATTTACAAGAGTTTATGAAGGAAATATAAACAAGTGTCTGTGAAATGAACGTTTAAAACGAGCGTAACTTGATTATTTACAAGTTTGAATGTGTACAAGGAAGTAAATATGTACACGAACGAGTATTTATGTACAGACAAAGATGGATGTACATAGGAGGGTTGGGACTTACACCATAAGGGTGGCCCATTGGTTTGAAAGCAGTTTCACAGGGAATAATGCTCCTTTCAATACCAATGGTATTCAGTGTATATACATACGAAACAGAAACAAACGACCGAAGTTTATCTGTGTTTGAGTAAAAAGTATCTGTATTATGTACAGATAAAGATTTGTATGAATATAAAAAGAATTTGATATGTACAAAGAAATATTATGTACATAAAAGAATGTTTGGTTTGTATATACACAAGCGAAGTGAAAACAAACGATCGAAGTTTGTCTGTACTTGAGTATAAAAAGTATCTGTGTTATGTACAGATAAAAATTTGTATGTATCTGAAAAGAGTTTGATATGTACAAAGAAATATTATGTACATAAAAGAATGTTATGGGACTTACACCGTGAGGGAGGCCCATGATCGATTGAGAAATTCGAGAGAAAACGAATCGGTTTTATCGTTTAAATCGGATCGATCATGGTAAAAAGATGTAAGTTTAATGAAAAAGTTTTGAAGAAATGATTTTTAAAGTGTTTTGAAATATGAAGTTCATTTATGAGAAGTTTTGAAAAGAATCGTAAGTCGAAAGTTTGAAAAATTCACCCTTTAGAGGTGTTTTGAAAAGTGTCAAAACGCTGCTTTCGCCTCGATTAAAACATAATCGATGAAAGTTTTTCTGAAAATTTTGCATAATCATAAAATAGATGTATTTATTGACAAGTGTACAAAAATCACCTCAAAATGAGGAGTTTTGATTGGTTAAAAAATGTTGAAGTTTGTAAGAAAAATGAAACAAAATATGAAAAGCTTTTTAAAAAATGGTCCTTTGAGAGTTGAACCCATGACCATTGGGGTGGCTACGTGGCACAAAGGACTACGAGCAAGCTGGAAACCGCTGGGACAAGCGCGCGTTTGTGAATCAGAACACGTGTTAATGAAATATTGGAAAGTTTGAATTTAAAAAAACTCAAGAACACGCGCGAAGTGTTCTTCATCTCCATTGATTCTCAGATTCTTCAACCCATGCTATAATCTTCGGTTCTCAATGAAATTAGATGAAGTAAACATGAAAGTTGCTCGATTTTTCACAAGGAACACGACGGTGGATGTTAATTGCATTTATTTTTTGTCTAACACGATTGAATTTCCAGAAATCGCGAAGAACCCTAGAACTGAAAATTCTAAATTAAATGATGTATGGTTGATGATTTTTCAATTTGTTTGAGGGTTTATGATCGTGTTAGGTGCAGAAAAAGATTGGCCAAGAGTTTTTTCATTTAAGTGCAAAGAATCATGAGATTGAAGTTTGAGTTTATACCTGTTCAAGCTGAGATCGAATTCAATGCAAGAGTGTTTCCAGAACTGATTTTATGATTCTTAGAGCATCAACGACCTACATGGAAGGTGTAGAAGTGGTCTGCACATCATGAATTCATCTGGATCATTCTACCCAAGTCGACCTGCACAAGCTCAAAATGAAAACTGGAAATCGATGTTAAAGTTGTTACAGTTTGTTGCTAAGGGTCTGGATCATTCATATGATGTATATGGAAGGTGTTTGAGTGATTAGAACACAACTTGTTCAAGCCAAACTTCAAATTCGAATGCTAAGGCAGTTTTGGAAAGTTTGGATCATGAAATGTGAAATCTGATTTTCAGTGGTTCTTGTGTTGATTTTATGATTCAAACATGTTCCATATTGATTATAGGCTATGTTAGACACCAAATTTCATCATGGTTTTTACAGATTTTCAAAATTGCAATGTTTCTCACTTTTGCACTATGTTGCTTGAATTTCAAGGAAGTAGAGAGAAAGCATGGATTTGCATTGCTTTGGTGTCATTTGAACTTGAAAATGATGCTCTACTTATAGGCCAATAGTTCTGAAAATGTTAGGCACAAGTACAAGGCTTTGTAATTCAAAGATGCCTTAAAGGGTAAGAAAGACTTTTACAAAAGGAAAAAGGAAGCTTCCTCTTTTTACCATGTGTGAAAATCACAAATTGATCTTATCTCTTCTCAATTATCTCTAGCTGATATTTATCAGCTCTAAACTCCATTTGGCAAGGTGGCATTGCTTCTAGATGAAGAAATCACAAAATGACCTATAATTGTGAAGTTTTGACCTTGAAAAACCATGTTCATGGAGCCTTATGTTTCAATTTCAAACGTATAGCTAGACTCCATGGATTTGAGAGTTCTTGGATATTTTGGAAAGCTTGTTCCAAGGGCTACAACTTTCATGTTTTGAGTTTTTTCAAAATCAAAGTGGAACTATGTGAAAAAATGCCATGAAGTTTGGAAAAAATAAGAAAGTTTAACACTTAGAAATTTTTCTAAGTGTTGGAACTTTTGACTTTTCCAAATTCTTTGATTTTTTATGATCATGATGGATCATTTGAAGTATTTTGATGATGGAAAAAGTTTTGTTTTGAAAAATTTGACCAAAAGTCAAAGTTTGACTTTTCTGTGCAGATGAATTTTCATCAGATGTTTCAGAAATTGACTGATGAAGTCTGTGAACTTTTGTGATGTTTTGAATCCAGAAATTAGGTCAAGATGTTGTATCTAAGATATAACGACCAATATCTATCCAAAAAAGTCATTTCTTGCTCAAAAAGTCAGAGAATACTCATGCTCGATCAAAACCCTAATTGGTCGATCCTTGATTGATCAATGAGAAAAATTGGATATCTGATGATCAGAGGTTAATGATTTGATCAAGATAGATCAAATGAGGTGAGTAAAACTCAAACCCTAATTGGTTGCCTCTTGAATCAGATGAAAATTTGATGAAACCCTAATTTTGACCTGTGAATGCTACACCCGATAAATGCTGTTTGAACTGTTAGTTATGCAATGATGCAAATGTAAGGTGGTATATTAGGTCAAAAATTGGGGTATGACAACTACCCTTGATAGCTTTCAGAGTAGTATACTGGATATCATACTTCATCAAGATCATCTGCCATTTGGCTATCCTTCCCGTCAAGGCTGGCTTTTCAAAGATATATTTGATCGGATCCATCTTGGATATCAATAAGGTAGTATAAGTCAACATATACTACCTTAGTCTGCGAGCAGCCCAAGCCAAAGCACAGTAAGTTTTCTCGAGCAGTGAGTATTTTGTCTCACAGTTGGTAAACTTTTTGCTAAGGTAGTATATTGCATGCTCTTTTCGACCTGACTCGTCATATTTTCCCAACACACACCCCATTGAACTTTCGAGCACTATCAAGTACATGATCACAGGCTTACCCTCCATTTAAGGCATGAGGATCGGAGGTTCCTGCAAATACTCCTTTATTTTATCGAATTCCACCTAGAAATCGTCATTCCACCTGACCACCCGATATTTTCTCAGTAATTTGAATATTAGTTCGCACGTGGCTGTCATATGAGAGATAAATCTAGAGATGTAGTTCAACCTCCCTAGAAAACCACGTACTTCTTTTTTTGTCCTTGGTTCAAGCATTTCTTGTATTGCTTTTATTTTGGCAGGATCAGCCTCGATACCTGTTTCACTTACAACAAAGCCTAAAAAGTTCCCAGATCGTACCCCGAAAGTACACTTATTTGGGTTCAACCTCAATCTGAATTTCTGCAATCTGTCAAACAACTTTTGTAAGTGCACCATATGCTCTTCTTCATCTTGATATTTTGCAATCATATCATCGACATACACCTCAATCTCTTTATGAATCATGTCATGGAAAAGAGTCACCATTACGCGTTGATAAGTTGCCCCGACATTTTTCAATCTAAAAGGCATCACCTTATAACCGAACATTCCCCCAAGGGTGATGAAAGTTGTTTTAGCCATATCCTCCGGTGCCATCTTGATCTGATTGTAACCCAAAAAACCGTCCATGAACGAGAAAACTTTGGCATAAGTTGTATTTTCCACCAACACATCAATGTGGGGGAGCGGAAAATCATCCTTCGGACTAACTCTATTCAAATCCCGATAATTAACACACATTCTAACTTTCCCATCTTTCTTGGGCACTGGCATAATGTTGGAAATCCATGAGGGATAAGAGATCACATTCAAAAATACCGCATCAAGTTATTTCTGGACTTCCTCTTTAATGTTATTAGACAACTTAGGGTGAGTTCTTCAAAGTTTCTATTTGACTGGAAGACAATCTTCTTTCAAGGGCAGTTTGTGCACAACAATATCGGTGTCCAACCCGGGCATGTCTTCATAAGACCAGACGAAGATATCTAAATACTCTTTGAGAAAATCAATCAGTCTTCGCTTTACACTGTCTTCTAGAGAAGCCCCTATCTTGACCTATCTGACGATATCTGCGGTGCCCAGATTCACTTTCTAAATTTCTTCCTGATGTAGCTGGATGACCCTCTCTTCTTGTTTTGACAACCTTGCTAACTCTTCAGGGAGTTCACAATCTTCCTCACCTTCTTCTTCGGCTTGGTTAATCGGATTATCAAAGTCATAAGAAATGATAGCATAGTCATTATCAAAGGGATCCATTAGAATAATGGGATTAAATCGGCATGATTGATTATATTCTTATTTTAGATTTTTGGATGATAAAAGAAAAATAAAGCATTATCATTTTGCTTTTTAAAATTGTGATGTAAAATAGAAAGAGAGCGAAAAAATATTTGAATGAAAAAGACGTTCTTTATTTAATGATAAAACTTGCATATCAAAATAAGGGTGGCCTACATATGATTCATTGTGCCTTGGGTAGCGCACATGAATTATTGCATGATAAAAGAAAAAACAGAAAATTACTCTTTGACAATAATGACTGGGACACAGTCTTTGGAAGCCCAATTGTTCAGCTCAACACCTGTGACACTTGGGCGAATCCACTTGTCGATGTTGTATTCATTGTCTGAGTCATCAACAACATTCAGTTGTCTAACACTGACACCGGCACTCGCGAACTTGATAGGAGTAGTCAGATTAGGCACTTAGAGGATCTGTCGGTGCAAAACAAGATCGAAACCCAACCCAAACTTGTTGAATTTTGGCGTGACCTCCACCACACTTCTCCAACCTTCAGGGCATTCCGCTTTAACTATGGCTCTTGCATATTTGAGAGAAGCCATGGAAGATTCAGGTTTGTCTTTCTTCTTTTCCTCTTGCTGAGGAGTCTTAATCATATGAACATTTTGAAATCCTTGGAACGGGGTCTCATGGACTTCGCCATCAATCTCGACATACCTGAATGAGGTGAGGTGACTCACAACATACTCTTCTTCCACATAGACAATGATAGTCTTCCAATTAACAGGGTACTTAAGCTTTTGATGAAGAGTGGAGGTAATTGCCCCAACTTTATGGATCCATGGATGGTCGAGAAAACAATAGTAGGCAGGTTGAATGTCCATCACAAAGAAATTAGTTGTGAACAGCTGATGACCAATCTTGATAGGGAGGTCCAACTCTCCAAAGACCGAACGTCTTGACCCGTCAAAGGATTTCACCACTAGATCACTAGGACGCAACTCAAGTCCAGAATAATCAATTTTCAGGGCTGTTTTCTGAATCACATTCAGAGACGAATCGTTGTCTACCAGAACACGAGATAGAGTAATGCCTCTAAACTCCATAGAAATATGTAAAGCTTTGTTATGGTTCCTTCCCTCTGGTGGGAGTTCAAAGTCAGTGAAACCCAGGCCATTGCTGGAAGAGATACTTGCACATATATTTTCAAACTATCAAACTGATATTTCTTGCGGAACAAAAGCGGTACTCAAAAACTTCATCAAGGCATTCTTGTGGGCCTCATAATCACGCCACAAAGAGAGAATAGAAATCTTAGCAGGGGTTTGAGCGAGCTGATCAATAACACAAAAGTCAATTTTTCGGATGTAGCTCATAATTTCTTCGACATCCTTCGCTAGATCAGGATTACCAACTTGCAACTCAGGTTCTTTTGCTTTCTTCTTACCTTTAGCTTTCGCTAAAGCATCTGCATTGGTTGGCACATTTGGAGCAGCGAAAATCCTACCACTTCTGGTCACTCCCCCACTGTCGTCGAAATTATCAATATTAGCAACATTTGGTTCATCATCCTTTTTGTCAGAAGAGGACCCCTCATCCTGTTTAAATTCGTGATAGTAAACATCTAATCCATGGTGCCAAGGCACGGCTTTAACACTAACATATGGGATGGGACTAGGTCTCGTGATCATTAAGGGAACAGGTTTCACAGGTGCAGAGATGACAATTGGAGTATAGGGAATGAAAATCACTGACACGTCTTGTGCTTCACCCTTCTTACCCTTTTTAATTCGGTCAAACTGAAACTCACCACTAGTGATCAAATTTTGAATACCAATCTTCAAACTTTCATAACTTTTCGAACAATTTTCACAATCAACACAGTCAGGCGTGCAACCTACAAAGACGCCTCTCTTGATTAGATATTCCTTGACAAAAGGCAACATTGTTTTCACCAGATTAACATCTATGATCAAATTCAAAACTTCACCGTCCTCCATAATGGCTTGCATAACTTCTTAGGACTGCGGTGGCATTGGATTCTGAATGATATTAGGCCCAGGATGTTATTGTTGGGCATCAAACTGAATAGCTTTCGAATCAAACAAATCTGGCACCTTACACTTAAATGTATAACAATTTTCAATGTTGTGTCCTACTGCGCCAGAATGGAATTCACAACTAGCATTTGCATCATATTTTGCTGGTCGTTTGTCGAGAGGATATGGCACGGGTGAACCTCTTACAGTCACCAATTTAAGATCAAGCAAACGTCTCAAAATCTCAGCATAATACAATGGGATTTCATCAAACCTTCTAGGTACACGGTTGTTCTCCTGTCTTTGATATTGTTGGCGCGGCACTTGTTGAGCTTGTGGCTGAGAGGCATAAATAGTCACAACATTTACTTGGGCTTTGACCCGATTTCCCTTAGCATAGACAACACTTGACTCTCCTTCTTTCTTCCTGGGATAACCACTGAATGATTTCTTTGTACCTGAAGAACTACCACCTTCGGTATACTGAATATTTCCTGATTTCAAACCACTTTCAATCCTTTCACCATATCTAACCATCTCAGCAAAGTTAGAAGATGTATTGCAAGCCACATAGTAGTGCCCAAAAAGAGTACTAGTGAACATGTCTATCATCTCTCTTTCCATCATAGGCGACTGAAATCGCGTTGCGAGCTCACGCCATTTTTGGGCATACTCCTTGAATGTTTCACCGAATTTCTGAGACAAGTTCTGTAATTGGGTCCGGTTGGGAGCTATATCGATGCTGAATTGATATTGCTGAATGAAGGCATCTTACAGAAGTCTTTCATCCTCAATATACATGACCATCTTACACAAGTAAGTAGTGATGTGCGTTTTCGGGCAAGTTACATTGTTGTACTTATCAAAAGTTGGAACTTTGAATTTCTGATGGAGCCTAACTCTAGGTGCCAACCCCAAGTTAGAAAGATCCAAACCAGACATCTTTTGTCCTTCAACAACCCTTAACCTTTCTTCAAGCAAACTATATTTCTGGTCCTCAGCAATAAATTTAGCCTCACTTCCATTAAGAGAGTACACCTCTTCATTTCGATTGAAATCAAGACCTTGAGAGAGGGGACGACCTCTACCATGATGCCCCTACATCTTATCATCATAAAAGTAATGGCCCTATGGTGAAGGTGGTGGTGGAGAGAATCGACCATGGTTGATGTGCAGATCCTGATCATGATGGTGATCATTAACAACCAAACCATCATTGTTCTGTACATTGACTACACGTGTGTGCCCCACGAAGAAATCATCAAATGGGTTATCATGACACTCAACCTCCAGACGAGGTCTTTCCACCAAAGCTCTCAATTCTTGTTGACCTCGGTTCATGGTAGTGATTACTTCCATAAATTGGGCCATTTGCGCCTTCATTATTGCCATATCTTCCTGAATTTGCTCCATTTGTCGGTGTTGATTGCTTCTGTTGAGTAACAGTGGAAGGTTGAATTGGCATTTTTCTTCTAAATAAAAGCAGAAGCCACTGATAAGAACTCTGATAAAAAACCTATTATGCATAATTTATGTACATGTATGGATGTAATGCATGCAATGACATATTTGAATATTTCCAGGACACTAACACTTTGATTCAAGTTTTGGGCAAAGCCAACAGACAAGATAATGGATATTGAAATCACTGATCATCATTAAATCATGATAAAGAAGTCTACAAATAGTTTGAGAATTTGCTTTTGGATTCATACAATAAAAATGAGCAATCCCATCAACAAGCCTGATGGTGATTCTCCATAAAATTCAAATAATTTATACATCTACATGACTGACATAGGGTATCCCGCAACATCTTGTATTCCCATCTGAATCTTGAATCGATCGATCTCCTCTATAGCAAGAGACAACTGAACATCTTTCTCTTTGAGCTGGGCTTCATATGCCAATTTATGATTGCGCATTTTCTTTCCCAACTCTTCGACCTGAGCCTTGTACTTCTTCTCCATATCAGCTTTGGAAGTCTTAAGGATCTCACAATCTCGAATTTTCTGCTTGTATTTCCTTTCCCAGCTAGCGACAACTTTCTTATACTCTTCCACGGGAATGAGAGATCCTTCAACTCTGGACCTCTTTCTTGGTGCGTCAGATGTCCCCCCCTAGAATTTCTTGAGCTCATGAACTAGTTGATTCTTTTCTTGAGTAACAACAAGACATTTCACTATTAATGCCTCTTGCTCTTTGAGAAGAACACAGTTTCGAGTACATACCCGCTCATAATCCCCTTTCGAGACAACATCTGGTACTAGCTCCTGAGGGTAAAAAGTTGCGGCTCTTGTAATAGAAGGCCACTGACGATCATAATTTCTTTCTTTAATCCACTGGATGTAAGAAGCATAGGTTGTAGGATCTTTCTTGCCAAAATACTGCCCTCCTTCGAGACGGACATTATTCAATGCTTGAATAGCCTTAATCATCGATCCGATATCATCAAGAACATCATAATATAGAGTTTCCCGCACAAACTCTGTGTCGGGAGGTCCCATCAAAGCATATCCCAACTTCCTCATAGAAATAGTTGAATTATAATTAATACCACCCCTTTGCCCATGAGAGGTACATTGGGGAAATCCCCGCAACAGATGATAATCTTCTCACTTTCAGTTTTGGACATGTCACGCCTGTACCAACCAATATCTTGGGATGTGAGACCCATCAGCCTTGGAACCCACCTCATAGTGTGTAGAGTATCAATAAAAGCACAATTATGGGGAAGAAAGTCCTGGAACCAATGGTATAACAGTGGCGCACAACAATGAACAACCCCACCTCTTCCTTTAAAGATCCACGACTGTATGGAATGATAAAAATCCCCTAAAATAGTTGGAATAGGATTCTTCTGAATGAATATAGCAATAGTATTCATATCAACAAACTTGGGCTCATTCGGAAACAAAACCATCCCATAGATGCAACAAGCTAAAATGGAATTGAAACTTTTCCAATTGCTCTTGGAAGCTTTGGCATTGGCTTCTCTCAACAGGAAACCAAAATGAAAACCTCTTATAGCTTCCTTGATTGCAATGTTGGCTGACACCACAGATTTCTCCATGCAGAGGGCATCGTTGATCTGATCATCGGTTGATTTCTTCATAGAAGTATAGAAAGGCACTTGATGTAATATAGGAATGTCCAAGATATTAGAATACTCTTCCAAAGTTGGCATCAACAAGTAATCATGGAACACAAAACACCTCAACTCACGGTCATAGAACTAGAATAAGGCTTGTAGGCCATCCTTCTGATATTCAGTGAGACGAGACTTTAACCATGTCAGAATTCTTCCATAATATTTGGTGAAGATGCTAACATTCTCGGGTGAAGACTTATTAGCCAACAAAATAAGATTCTCAAGAGCAGGCATGGGAAATTTGTACATTGGATGACGTCTTTGATTGTCTTTCCTTTCAGTATCCATCTTCTGAAACAGCCCGACAACTAGACTCAAAGGCTAGAAAATCCTGGAAATAAACAAATATGTATGTTAAGATATGCAAATTAAAATTTTTCATGAATGCAATGCATTAAGGTCATATCTCCTGCATGTTAAACCACTGTTGTACTGATAACAAAATCTTCATTCAAATGTAACAGGATCAAAGGTCCGACGTCAAATTGGAATTCCACATAAAATACCAGAAAATACCAGGATTACGGAACACAGAACCTCATATCACGGAACCAACATTAGTACCTGTAGTAATGATATTCCAACCCACCTCACGAGTAATTATAAATAGAACGGGGGTACCTAATGATAAGAGATCAACCAGTACAACAACAACCAATATACAGGATATATGAAAGCGATAAAATGCCATATAGAATGCAATGCATAGCATACAAAGGATGATGTGATAATGCGAATAAATAAATAATCACCCAATAGACAAGAAAATAAAAACTAGGATCGATTCGTGATCGGACCAGAAAAAGGTCTGGACGATCCTCAGTGAAGTTGCCACATGAAACAACCGACTGAACATCATCGGATAGAATATCAATGAAGTCGCCACTAAACGTTTTTATCCCACGAGAGAAAGGAAAACATCGAGTAAACCTGAGGGGGAGAAATCATAGTCTTATGACCAAGAGATCAGGTAAGGGAGTCTATTACGCGAGGGGAAGGTATTAGCACCCCACACACCCGTAGTATTCTACGGAGAAATCCCTAGCCACATATGGAATTAAACATGTCAAACAAGAGTTTCCTATGGGAGAAAGGTATCACTGCATGATATGAATTATCAAGTGTGAGGAGCATATGAGTGCGGGTGTCAAAGCAATGAATGCGAACCCAATGAGAAAGCATGGAGAGTCAGAATATGAGACTCTTGCCACCTTTATTATTGACTCGATAAAAGAAGCTTCACGATTCATGTGAGCTAAGCTGACACAGACTAGAACTGTGTGGGGGTTGATTGCTAACCCTTTCCGCGTGCCCATCTTATAATCATATATATATATATATATATATATATATATATACACACACACACACACACACATATATATATATATATATAAGTATCAAAGCGGGACTTTGTTTGGTGGTGCCACTCTGGGCTGCCTAACCACTCATGACCTATGCAAGCACAAATGTAAACTCACAATGAAAGGTACCTCCCTATGCACGGAAGAGAATTTTAAACAAACCACACACAGTTAGCAAACAGAATTTCCCTAAACGGGTCTTTAAATAAACTAGAGGGGTTCTGTCGAACGACTATTGAAAAATTCGATATATTGACACAAAAAATGAATTCGCTACCGAGATTTATTTATTCCAAGAAGGAAAGGGGGTATGTCGAATAAAACCCACAAGAAAAAAGAATAAGACGGTCCACGAGATTTAAGAGATGCAGGTTCGGGACTCGGTTATGTAAGGGGAAGGTATTAGCACCCCTCACATCCATCGTACTCAATGGTACAAATTTAGTTCAAAGTGTGTTCGTGTGTTAGTGTAAAAATTTTACGATCTTCTAAGTTTTGAAAGGAGAAAGAAAGAGAGAAGAAATGTTTTTATTATTTTTGCTCGCCTTTGGTCATAAGACTTAGTGCCTATGTACTCCCTCGTACAATGGGAAAGTCAGAGCGTCGTAGTTCGGCTAGAAAATGATTGTTTGTTGATTGATTTTAAATGAAAAGACAAGTCAACTTTTTTAAAGGAGAAGACTCGTCTAACGCCCACAAGGTGTGATAAAGAATAAAGGACTATGCACCAACATGAGGGAGGGTTTGAGAACACCTCTAGTACTCAAGTGGAGAAGTCGAAAACCTTGGGGATAGAGGAAGAAACATCTCGATTATAAATGAATCATGTCTAATCTTGAAAAGGGTTTAAATGTAAAAGGTGCTTGAACGCACAATAAAAGTATGAATGAGTTAAGATTGATTTTAAGTTGTGGATGACAAGTATCGAAATATTAGGCTATCATCTAATGATTCAAATACTAGAAATTGGCGAGTGAGCTCAACCAATCATCTCTCATCCCAAAAAAATTATTATGAAATAAGTGTTTCGAGTGAGATAAAATATTTAAATTATTGGGCTATCATCCAACAATCTAAAGACTTTAAATTCGATTAAATCGTCGGGCTATCATCCAACAATTTAAACAAATGTCACTACACTATTTTAATGCGGATAGAAGTATTTAACCTATTGGGCTATCATCCAACAACCTAAAGACTTCCAATTCAATTAAACCGTCGGGCTATCATCCAACAATTTAAACGAATACCGCTCTAGCTTTTTGACATGGATAGAAGTTTTATCTTATTGGGCTATCATCCAACAATCTAAAGACTTTAAATTTGTTTAAACCATTAGGCTACCATCTAACAATTTAAACAAACCTCATCCAAGTTTATTATAAAAGAACATTTTTGAAAACAACTCGACATTGGATCGAGGTTTGAGAAGAAGACTCGACGTTGGATCGAGTTTTATTAAAAGTGTTTTAAATGCTTGGTGAATGGAGAAAGAAAGAATCAGGTTATGATCAACCAATCCACAAGACTTGATCAATCTCGAGAGAATAGCCAAGCTTATTCCCTACTATGAAATCCTTATAGAAGTGAGAAGAATTTGGTATGTGGACCAAGGCGCGAGAGATGGAGGAGAAACGAATAATTGTAAACAAATCAATAAATTGAGAAAAGCCCATACAAGGTGGCCAACACAAGCATAAAGCGATTAAATTACATGTGTACTAGCAAAGTGGGCTAGTCTACTAAGACGACCAATTGGAACAATTGATCGAAATAGACTCACTGTAAGAAGGCTCAGGATCAAGCGTACATGTGTGCATGTGTGGTCATCGCGACGCTTCGTAGCTTTGTCGACTTACGGGTTTAAAAATGATTTACAATTATTAGTTTAAAAATAATTTTTGGTTTGTGTAAGTGACCATTAAAATAAATAATAAAGTAAAGACAAGCTAAATAATTATTACAAGTTTTTGTGGGGAGAGGGATATATCAATTACAAATAGGGATTTATACGATAAAATAAAATAGAAAGCGGTAAATTAATTACAACACAACAAGGGGATTGGGATACATTATTCCAAATGGGGATAAATTAAAATTAAAGAGAAAACGGTAAATTAATTATATTAAAAGCATGCAAGCAGAAACTAAATGCGGAGAAACTTAAATATCGATTATTGACCATTTGTATTATATTAATTAGAATAAACTATAGAAATTAATTCTAAGAAAATGCTATACGAAGAAGATTACTATAATATAATTCGAACTTATTTACGAATGAATATATAAAATATTTAATAAAAGTAATATGTATATAGTATATATTTACAATACTAAGTATAAAAATAATATGTATAATTATATTTACAATACCAAACATAAAAATGTATAATTATATTTGGAATACTAAATATAATAATAAAAGTATTATGTATAATTAAATTTACAGTATTAAATATAAAAAATAAAAATACTAAGTATATTATATGTACATTACTAAATATTAAATATAAATAGTAATATGAATATGCTAATGAACAAGAGTAAGTGCTAATTGAAAGTGATTGTTTTGAATAATCCTCGAACGTCTACACAAATAATAAACTCGTTAGTAACATAAGTGGTACAAAAATTGAAATGAAAGGCAATTGCAATATATCGGAAGATGGTTAGTAAACAAGTTATAAGAATCGAAACGAAATTAGTGTGATGCACGAACAAAAATGACACTTGTATGAATTATGCAAAAATCAAGAAACAAACAACTGATTATTCAAGAATTTCGATAAAAAAATGAACTGAAACCAAAGAGGTTCAAGCCATACTACAATTCGAGTTAAAAAAAAAAACAAGAAACACGATTACAAAGCATGTTATAATCAATAAAAGCAAAAACGGGCAGCAACTATTCACTCAACTATACTTGAAATAAAATGACTTTCTTACACAAATTCGCTCAAAATAAACGATATATTGCCCTCAAAGTTCCTTGGTTAGATGTACACGCGAAATAACGCGGTATTATCGTTAAACCATCATCGAAACTAAACAAATAAATACCAATTACCACTTCAATTGAAATAAAAACGATAATAACACAAAACACGGTATCCCAACATGTTTCTCGGTTAGATTTACACGCGAGTAATGCGGTATTATCATTAAACCGTCATTGAAACTATTCTTGAATATTATTCAAACACAAACTATAATAAAAATTAAAATGAAAACAAGATGATATCCTAATAGTTTCTCGGTTAAATCGTACGCGAATAAATGCGACATCGATATCAAACCTTCATCGAAACCGATATGGAATCCTCTTATCAAATCCAATCGAAATTAAAAAGAAATGAGAATAACATAATACGCGGTGTCTCAATGGTTTCTCGGTTAGAATGACATGCGAGTAACGCGGCCTAATCAGTAAACCATCATCGAAACTAAACCACATATATACTTACGACCAATTCATTGAAATTAAAGTGTAAATACATATGGTATCAATACATCGAAATTCATATTCGATTTATTCCACATAAGAGCCTCAATGCCATAATACCAATCAGATTTTAAATTTTACACTAATGAACAAGAATATCCTAAACAAAAATTCAATCAAAACCTAAATGCACATTAAACTGTAACAACATTTTTTCAAAGATTTTTCTCAAAACAAAACTATTAATGACTCAAACCAAATCACATCCTGCCCTTTTTTATTTCCTGAGTTTCAAGACAGATTCAGCAGCATAACAATTTAATAGAGATTACATCAAAATTCAAACAAGCTAAGGAATGGAAAGTTACCGATATGTCGAAGATGCTACGAGATGTTGCTGTAGTTCACTGTGATGCAGTTGACAGAAGGTGAGCTTGACAGCGAGAAGGACTGCCGGTGGGTGTTGAGCGATGTGAAGCACGGTTTGAATGTTACAGTGAGAGACGAAAAGTTGTTGGCGGTTGAACGGGCAGTGACGAGAGGAAACAGGGAGGGACGTGTGAAGGAGATGGCAGAGTATGGAGGCAGGTATTGAAGGAAGACGGAGGGACGTGGAACAGGTGTGGTGTGAGGGTTCTGTGAAGAGGGAACGACTGAGAGAGGCGGTTGTGTGAGACGATTGGAAGAAACAGAGGGAGTTTCGGTGAGATGGTGTTGGCTGTCAATGGAGGATGGTGATGTGGTGAGGAAGACGTTGAAGAGTATGCGAGGGATAAGAGGCAAAGAGGAACATAAGGAACGATGGAGATAATGAGGGTAGGTAATGATGATGATCGGAGATGGTGAGTTGAGAGGAAAGATAACAGCTATGGGAGGCTACGGAGATGACATAGGGTTTGAAGGGTTATGGTGGGTCTGTTGAGAATGGAAGGGATCTAGGATGAGAGAGGTGAGGGAATGGAGGAGGCTGCATTTTGAGAGGGACGGCGGTGCAACGAGAGGAGGGAGACAGAGGCGAAAGTGAAGGCGGATGAAGGAATGGAGAAGGTGAGTTTGGAAACGGCTGTAGGGAGGTTGACGGTGGGAACAAAGGGAGTTACGGTGGTTGTTTGGCAGCGGATGTGAAGCGACAGAGAGAGTGATGAAGAAGAGGAAACTTCCTTCTTTTTTTTTCTTCTGTGTTTTTAAATTTGGTTTTTGGTAGCCCTCTGATTCTCCTTGTCCCCTCTAGCTTAACAACTACATATATACTAAAGAATTAGGTTTAAGTTATTTTTCAAAATGCCAAAAATGCCCTTCATGATTAAATGGGCCACAGAACTGAGTCACTTAAAAAATAAAAGCCCAAAAGTTTTTTTGTTTAATTTTTTTGAGATAAAATGGGACACCTAAAATTGTCAAAAATGGTAAAAGTTCGGACAATAAATTATCCGAAAAAATAAAATGAGTACATTAAAATAAACTACGAATCTCTAAGATTAAAGAAAAATTATCAGAATGTTCAAAATCGAAATAAAATGATAATAAAGAATACCCGGCTTTAAAATGCTTACAGTTAAAAACGAGACTTCGAAACGTATCGAAAAATTAGAGAGAGCACATTTTTATGATTTACGCGACACGTAAATTTATAAAACAGTGAGTAAAAGATGAAAACTTGAAATATTTTCCCTGCTAATTTTCGCAAAGTCTCGAATCGCTTTTAACAGTATGTTTATAAACCCGAAATATCGATATCATCGACATATAAATAATTTAAAACGATGCAATAAACAGGCAGAGAGGTAAAAATAAATGAAGTAAAATAACGAGTATTTTTATAACTAAAAATGATGCGAATATCGATTTAGACTGACTTTCGATCAGTTTAAATACGACAAAATGATGCATATGCAATGAGTAAATGACTGATTTTTTAAATAAAAATACAATGCTAGTAGAAAAATAACAGGGTAAAATTTGGGGTGCAACAGGTTCCTGAACATGCTCCAACTACGGAAGCCCCATCATGCATCTCTATTCCTACTTCTCATGGCAAGGGAAGTGATAAAACCCTACTTCTCATGCTCTCTAGAAAAGCGGTAAAAGAATGCGATAACAAGGTATAGAAAATACCAAACGGATAACAATCTGTAAGCAAAAGCAAGCAAATAAATACACTAGAAAACTTCAAGTACTGCTGACAAGCAATAAAGTTAATCGGTGAGTAATGCACAGAGGCATCAAAGCATGATCGAAATGGGTATTCCACACATCCAAGGCAAATAAGCCTGCAAAAAGTTGCAAACCAAACAAAATATGCACACACATGTGTGCAAGATCAAGATATGTATTCCACATATCCAAATCAATCGGATAAACCTGCAAGAAGGTGAAAACCAAGCAATGAAGACAAAAAATGCGCGTTCGTACGCAAATAAGTAATATAATGTGTATCCCACACATCTGACACAAATAAACCTGCAAGAAGGTGAAAATCCAAGAAGACAATAGAATGCACACACATGTGTGCAAGCATCAAGATATGTATCCCATATATCTTAATCAAACGGATAAACCTGCAAGATGGTGAAAACCAAACAAGCAAAAAAATGATGCGCGTCCGTACGCAAATAATTATCAGAATGTGTATCCCACACATCTGACACAAATAAACCTGCAAGAAGGTGAAAACCCAAGCAGACAATAGAATGCACACACATGTGTGCAAACATCAAGATATGTATCCCCCATATCCAAATCAAACGGATAAACCTGCAAGAAAGATGAAAACCCAAGCAAGCAGACAATAGAATGCACACACATGTGTGCAAACCTCGAGATATGTTTCCCACATATCCAAATCAAATAGATAAACCTGCAAGAAGTTGAAAAACCAAGCAAGCAGACGAAAGAATGCACACACATGTGTGCAAGCAACAAGATATGTATCCCACATATCCAAATCTCAAATGTAAATGTTCAATGTACCTCGCACATGGAATAAAGTGTCAGAATTAACAAAGCAAGTGCTATAAAGAAAGTATTAAATGTAAAACCAATTATTGACATGATAACACACTAGTATAAGTATGCAAGAAGTGAAATAAAATCACAAAAATTGGCTTGGGAAAGCACTTATTCGAAATCGGAGCGAAAAAGTCAACTTCTCATAATCGATTAAAAATCACATGGTTGCTGGCAAAAGCGTCAATAAATTCAAAAATATGATCGGTTTTAATTCATTCCAAGTGGAAGCGACGTTTTTCGGACCTTAAAGGAACGGGGAAGCGATAGCGTTTTAGACATGTTGCACTTGAAATTTGGTTCCGAAACCATCAAAAACGGTTTTAAAACATGCCAAAACACTGGAAACAAGTATCGTTACCTTGGAACTTTGAGAAAAAAAAAATGAGGTTTGACTCATAAAAATGCCTAAAAAGGCTTATGGAAAGTGAAATTCATGTATTGAATTAATTTCCAATTCACATTCATTTTGGTTTTGAAATGAGGAATGAATTGGAGATTAATTCATACACATGGGATAAACAACTCTACACAAACTAATATACAAAAGAATGCACAAATTCAAAGTTGTTTGGATGAAAATGAATGCAAAGATATGTATGAAGATGCATGTTTATTCACATGTTTATGCCTCTTTTTTATGGCTGAGCTGCACATGAATGTCATACAATATGTAATCAATACATGCTCAATGTATACTACACCTAAGTATGATGCAAAATATGGACTAAAACCAAGTAAAATCAAGAGTGCAATGTGTCATGATACTTTGATTTCATACAAACAATAATGTATTATTAATACATGAAAAAGTGCCTAAAAGTTACACATCGACACCTTTCGAGTCACTAAAATCAATCATCAACACATAAACTTGATTCAATTATTTAATACAAACTTAGACTAATGCATGAACATGTAAATTGTGATCTAAATGCAAGCCTAAATACATTATGTACAATGAAATTCTTCCAACAAGTCAAATGCACAAGAAAACTACATTTCGACACAATTACGTTTACAAAACAAGCCCTATTTCGCATTATTTCAAATCAAATTAATCAATCTAAATGCACCTAATGCATGAGCATGTGAAATATGATGCAAATGATCAAATCAAGAGGCCTATATGCAAATAAATTAAATCATACAAGTGTATGCATGCCCTATGTACAAATTTTCTTCACATCAACACAATAACGTTCCAAAATCAAACTCAATTCAATCAATTTTCAATCAACAAATCAAGAATCGGAATCAAAAAAATAAACGCAATCAATTCCAATAATCAATTTCAAGAAAAGTCAAATTCGAAAAATCACTTAAAATAAGTGATTATGTGAATAAGCTACTTACTTGTTCTTGAAGAATTAACTCGAATTGATCAGAAAATCGGAGAATAAGTCTTGATTTTTGAAGAAAATACCAAAATCAAACTTGAATTGATGAGGAAAACCTCTTATTGTGCTTGGAAGCTTGAAACCGAGCTCTTGTGAGTAAAATGAAGGGAAAACCAACCGGTTTGCTTGAGAATGGAAGAAGAAGACCAGAAGACCAAGGGAAAGGGTGGAGAATAAGGTCGGTCTTGAGTTGGCTGGTGGTGTTCTGATTGGAACCTGCACGAGGAAGGGAAGGGAACGCGTGCGGAAGGCCGGTCGGAGGAGATCGCGTCGGGGAAGGTCCGGTTACCGATGAAGGGAGGCAATCGGAAAAGGGAGGCTGGCCAGAGCTCCGATAGGGGGTAGGGCGGCGCGCGGCTGAGGTGAGGGTGGCTGACCGGAATTTGAAGGGAGAAGAGTGGTGAAGGAAGGCTTGTCACTTGGAGAAAAAGAAAGAAAATCCCTTTTTGTTCTATTCAATTTTGAGAAAAAAAGAGAGAGAAAAAAGTGAGAGCTTGGGAGTGAAATTTAGCAAATGATTTTCCCCCTCCAATTTGTGAGAGGAAAAATTTATTTATAGGTGAGAAAATTGGACTTTGGAGTGCCATGGATCAAAGATTAGGCCCAAATCGCGATTATCCGGATTTTTTCGTCAACAGTCCAAAACATCGAAATCCGTGCGAAATTCGAAGTCAGAATCTAAACAAAAAATGTTCGGAACAAAAATTGCTTGACTACATCAAAATTTCGACTCAAGCAGACAAACAGTCCAGGAGATATGAATTTTTGAAGTTTCAGCACACTTTTCAGGCATTTGACACGTGCAGAATTTTAATGTGCTCTTCGAAGAAATTGCCTCGAACAAGGATCTTCTTATCAAAATCCGAACACAGAATCTTCGTAACAAATGAATCCAATGCAATTTGTGAACTTTTGACACTAGTCCCACCTTATTTCGATAAAAATCGAGCGAGATATGATTTTTCAAACATCATGTATCAGATGAAACATGCTCGGTTTGTCTCAAAATCAACTCCAAAGAATAAAATTATGGTCTTGATTGGTAAGGAATTGGCTCTAGACTTGTGAATAAAAGTCGTAGAGGACTTCGATACGGAATTTTAGACACCAGCCCCGCTCAGTTTCGTTTTTCCAGCCAAGAGTTATGAAATTTTTAGCGTACCAAGAACATGGTTCAGCAATAAAAATCAGTTTATTCCACTTGAAAGATCAATTTCTTTAGAGACTTTCTTCACACAATTAGCTTATGACTTGTGAACGAAAGTTGTAGATAATATCGAAAGGGACTTTCCAGTCGAAAATCATTAGAAAATACTCGACGAGCTGAGAGTTATGCCTTCTAGAGCGCCCAAAACGCACCAAAACCCAAAAATTCATTTTATTAAGGAATGAACTATTAAAGTCTTTTTCTTGATGAAACGGCCTCCGAAAAGTATTGAAATGATCCCAATGCCTGTGGAATCAAACCAAAATGACCTTCTGACCAGAAAATCATGCCTCAAGCTTACGAACCGAAAAGTATCAATTTCTGGCTCGAAATAACCTAAGATGGCCGAAACACACAGTTTCTTCCATAATTTGAAATGCTCAGAACCTTGTAACCACATGATTAATGATATGCATGTATATGCATGTATGTTTATGATAATAAAACTATAAGCCAGAAATGTTGAAATGAATAGGGTAAATTTTGGAGTACAACAGATGGTCCCAGGGTCGAGATTGTAAGTACCAGATAAACAACCACACGCTACATAACAATGTCTGGTCTCGCATAGTTATATATCTTTCCTAACCGTTGTTAAATGTCTTTCTGTAGTAGCCAGAGGACTGGAGTCTTCTACGATCGATAAACCAAAACACTCTTCTCTTCCTCTTTTTTTACTTATTAGCCCTTGGATCCTTAATATTATTATTCGAAATATGCCATTCCTTACTCATAATAGTAAAATAATTATTTAATTATTATACTAAAATAATAAATATAATATTTTAATTCAAATATTATTAATAAAATTATTTATCTCTCTAACCTTTCTATCACTACATTTTTTGTCATACACCCCTAATACCTTAACTTCTATAATTTCAAAGGCAACTACCTCCCATCAAGGAATAACAACACTTCAAAAGATTCATCAAAGCATACAAATACATCACATCACCTAATTAATTTAAATAAAATAATTCAAATAAAATTGGGGTGTTACAAACGTACCCATAGCAAGGTCGTTTGGGGAACTGCCCAAACATATCCCTGTGTCCTCTCTCTATCTATCTCATTCACTTTCAATTGCAAATTACTAAATTTGTTGATTGTGCAATTGACACCTTTAAATAAAACCTTTTGTAAAAAAATTTTTGTTGATTTGATTAAAATCTATAGGATTGTAATTGGTTTTTAAAATCAACAAAAATAATAATCAAAATATGACCGACATCAATTGCACACCAAGTGTTTGATAATTTGCTTCATTGTGTTTGTTGTTTTAGATTTCATTGGAACATGTTACTATTGTGATTATATTGAAACATGTTGTTTATGGAAATATATTGTCTCTATTACTTATCATTATCATTGCATATAACATTAGTTTAACGCATATCTGCATATTTTGATAACGGTTTGGATTAGACGACTGTTGATTCTTGTGTTTTCCGCTTGCCATATTTAACAAATACTTTTAAACTAATTTTTCAAAATAAATTTTTAACATGGGATATATTTTACCCCTCTATATAAGTTACATCCGTCTAATAAGTGGTATCTCGAGCTCCAGTACATTTTATGCTTCTAAAAAGCTTATTAGATTATGGCTTATGAGCCTAAAGGGACGTATAATAGAGCGTCTATTTTCATCGATGAAAACTATGGTTATTAGTGAAATTCCTGGCAGCAGATACGTGATGTCACAGAGAATGTTATGACACAGTATCTGACACTCTGTTAACAATTCACACAGTTAATTGAAACAGCAATAAAGAACACAATCAATTGTTTACCCAGTTCAGTGTGTAACTATACCTACATCTGGGGGCTACCAAGTCAGGGAGGAAATTCACTATTAGTAGTATTAATTCAAGAATAAACCAACCAGTTTATCTCCTTCACTTAAAACCTACCCAATGCAACTTCAATCTAAGTCCTACTTAGACCTGAGTTCCTACTCACTCCCCCTCAATCACAGCAGTGATATAAACCTATTGTTTAATAGAATTGTGAAGACACTCTTCAATAAACATACTTGATTTTGCTTCAAAGCTTTTAATCAAGAGACACAACACTCATGCTTCAAAGCTTTGAGTGAACAAATAACCCTTACAACTAAATCCTAGTCCAAGGCACTTATCAAATGATAATTGCTTGGCTCACAAGAATAACTACAATTCATAAATTAATAGTCTGCTAAATCTTCAATGCAGTTCAAAAGCGCAGCAGCAGAATAAGGGTTCTTTTCCTATTATAGAAGCAGTAACAAGACTCCAGTTTTGGGCTTTCATAATAATAGCTAGGGTTCACTTAATTTAACCTAAAGACTTGGTCTTTTTAACAAACCAATTTAGGGTTAAATAATATTAACCACAGAGCCACGTGAGCATGTGATCCAATAACACAATTCAGAATAAAAACAGCTCAACAGAAATCCTGAAATGTCTCAGGAAAAGTGAATCTGCAGAACAACAAATGTCACACAGAATGTCATAACATTGGTTATGACATCACCATTCTTCTACGATTTCCAGAAAGCGCTTTACTCCCAATCTGAGTTGTACTTGAATTAATCTTCTTCTGCAGAATTTATCTTCAACTCTGAATGTCATGACATCAGTCAAGACATTGACATAAACTAGTTTTACCAAAAATTAAGGCCAACATAAAAACACTTACAATTAGGTTGTATATGTATACATATAAATTCATATGATACGGGAGATTAAACTATTTTGCATGAAGCATGGTGAAACCATTACCGAAAAGCAAAAGAGGTTCACTCATCTCATAAACTGTTTCAATGCACTTGGGAAACCAATTTATAATTAAATTGCTAATAATAAAGTTTTAAGATGTCTTAATAATGAATGACAACCTAAGGTCACCATAATCAAAGAAGCAAATGATGTTACAACATTAGACCTCGCAACTTTATTTGGCAAACTTGAAGAACATGAGCAAGTTATCACTTGCTTAGAGAAGCGTGAGAAGAAGATTAACAAGGAAACAGACGTGGGCAATAATTCTATTGATTTTATCAATTCTAGATCTAAGTACTCTACTATAGAGCAATATGATAGTGGAATAAGTGATGATGATTGTTCGGGTGATGAGGAAATGAGATTGTTTGTTAGAAGATACAATAGGTATCTCAAGAAGGATGGAATGAAGCATTCCCACAAAGGTCTCATCAACTATAGAAGAAAACAAAATTCCTCAAGAAAATATGAGAATAAGAAAGAAAAATAAAAAAGTTCATGTTACAATTGTGGGAAATCCGGTCATTATAAGTTGGATTGCCCATTGCTTGATAAAGATAAAGGAAAGTGTCAACACTAGAAATCTAGCAAATCTAGAATAGCTTATATTTCTTAGGAAAGTTATAATGATTACTCAAGTGATGAAGGCTCAAGTGATAGCAAATAATCGAAAAATATTTTTATCTCGGCCTATTATCATGAAAAGAAGAAAAAGAATGCAAGTAATTCTAAATATGAACATGTTGATAATTTGTCTTATTCTGTATTGCAAGTTTCTTTTGAAAAACTACATGGAGAAGCTAAAGAGTTTAAGAGTTTAGGTTGAAATAAGAGAATGTTTTCATACTTAGAAGCTAAATCTTTAGAAACCAAAAAACAAATGGAAGCTCTTAACCAATCCATGTTAGATATTTCAAAAGATAAAAATGATGATGAGGACCCTTCTTGGTTTTGTTGTAAAACTTGTCACATTTGGCAAAAATAGGCTAATACCTTAAAGTCTAAATTGAACAAGACTTTTGAACCAAAGGTCACTTATGTTATTGATTCTATTAAATTTAAAAGATATTTTAATGTGTCGTACAAAAGTTACAAATTTGTTCAAAAGGAATCAAATAGCAAAAGTCCCTCTCAACATCATTTTACTTGTCACTATTGATGCAAGAAAGGTCACAATATTTCCAAAGGCAAATTTAGGAGATTCTTTATTCCTAAAGATTCTTTTAAATTATTGTCTAAGTGCAACATGATTTCAACTTACCCACAAGGACCCAACAAAAATTGGGTACCTAGAATTCTTAATTGATTTTGTAGGATAAATTTTGGCTCAATGCAAAGAATATGGGTTCTTGATAATGGGTGTTCAAGGCATGCGATGGGTAACACTTCCTTTATTCATTGACTTTGTGGAAATGAAGAAGGGGTTTGTGACATGTGAATACAAAAACAAGGGTTTCATACTTGGTAAAGGTAATGTAGGTAAATCCTTATTACACTACTATATTTATTGTTACTTATTGTTGAAGAGTTTATGTTGGTCATTTGTAACGAATCTTATCTTAGATAAGCTGGGAAAGGTATTTGTTTCATGATGTATGTATATCTTATGAAGACATACTCAAAGATACTAAAGAAGGAAGTGATCACTCTAAAGTGTAGAAACTTGATGAGGAATAAGACGATCCTAAATATGAGAATGATATCAAATCAAAAATATTCTTGGAGACATCACCATAAGTGATCACACTCTCTAAGACTACTCTAAGAAGGGATATTTATATGACAAACAATGCTCTATCAAAAACAGTTGATGCAAAGTCTCTTGATAATCCAATGCCTGCAAATGGAAACCTTGGCAAACATAAATGGGTTATAAACATTGAAGTTTAAAAGTTTTAAGGCATTATTTACAATTATTTCAACTTTTGTTCGAAATTTCCTCTTTCTATAAGTGCATCCTTCATCTTTCGTCCGGTGAGGTAATACCTTTTCACTTATCTCTTTGCTAGTAAGTTTTATGTCATGTATTTTTATCTATATCACTTGCAATTTAATTTCGTATTTATGTGATATATTTGATGTGTAATATAATCCCATGAATGTTCACTTCCAAAAAATTTGTTGTGAACCAATGAGTATTTTCAATCCATATGTTTATAGTGACTTCATGTTTTAATATTTTGTATTTTATCATTATTTGTATTTCATGATATATTATCTTAGCATTTAAAATATATTTTGATAGTATGCCTGAGCGTGTTATTTATCATTACTCCTTGCATGATATATGTAACCTTGTTATCTATCAATTCTCGCATGAATTAATTTGAGTGTGTTATAGTGAAAATGAAATTATTGAATAAGTCATGTCACATTTTATGGAAGCATAATGATTTTTAGTTTTATTGGTGATGTCTTTACAATTTTCACCAAACTAGTCACATGCATGTGCAGCTTCGGGAGCACCAATATGAAGAAGAGTTGTGTAAACATGACATTTTTGGAAGTGACTCAAGAGTTTTTTATTGCATTGTATCCATCATTATTCATGTTATTGTATTTGTTATTGGGGTGATTTGTGGAAAAATAAATATTATAATTTTGTTTAAATTTTCTTTTTATCTATTTTTAAGTATTTCATTTTTTGTGTAATTTCACATATGTGGTGTATATGAGTGCATACAATTTCTTTGCAAACGCCTTTGTGTGATTTTAGTATATGGTATATGTGTTATGTTGTATCTATGTAATAATTCTAATGGATTTCTTGACCTCTTTTTGATGTTTTGAAAGGGGGAGAAACATATGCAAGACGAAGTTATGATGCACACATTCAGGGGGAGCCTTCATGAAGACATCAAATGCATTATCACGAGTTTTGTCATCATAAATATAGGGGAGTGTGTGAGTTCCCCTTCCTATTAGATATGTTTTGTATTATGTTAAAACTAGGACATTTTAGCAGTTATGTATATTGGATTGTATTCTCTAATGTGCATCTGAGTGTTTTACTCATCTCCAATATGTCGATGATACTTTAATCATCGGTAATAAAGGGTGGGGAACATTCAAAGCATAAAGTCAACTATCTTTCTATTTTAACTAATGTCGGTTCTTAAAGTGAACTTTAAAAAAAGCATGCTGGTTGGGATTAACATTCCAAAAGCATGGCTAGGAGAGGCGTCCAAGATTCTTCATTACAAAGTTAGATCCTTTTTGTTCATTTATCCAGGCCTCCCAATTGGGGAAAACCAAGGAGAAAAGCGACTTAGAAACCAGTGATTGATGTTGTGAGATCTATACTATCTAGTTGGAAGAATAATCATTTGACCATCGGTGTCTTTATGGTAACGATTAAATCAGTTTTGTCTGCGGCCCTAGTGTATTACCTATCGTTCTTCAAGGCTCTGTCAGGTATAATTTTGAAACTTGAATATCTCTTTAAATAATTTTTATAGGGGGGAGAGAGAAAGACAAGAAAATAAATTGGGTAAAATGGGAGAAGGTGTGTAAACCTGTATATGAAGGGGTTAGGTATAAAAAATCTGAAGTGTTTCAACTAAGCCCTCTTAGATAAATGGAATTGGAAGATTATATGTGGTATAAGAGAATTATGGTACACATCTTTGTATAATAAATATAGAGGTAACATTTATGTCAATAGAATCGTGGGGAGAGAGTGCTCCACCTGGTGGACAGATCTGAATGGTTTAGACTTAGGAGTAGACGACCAATCAAATGTATATTCTGTAAGAGAAACTTTCAAGAAAAACATGGATTCCGGAAGTAGTTCCACATATTTTACGTGGTCGAAAATATGGAGCAAATCAATTCCTTCAAAAGTATCCTTCCTTATTTGGAGAATGCTCTAAAACAGAATCGCTACAAAAGATAACCTTCATAAGAGAAGGGTACTTGGACAGGAATCTATTTACTGTTGCAGTGGGTGCTATAACACCCTTCTAAATACCACTGCGATTTATAAAATATTCCAGAGTTAACATGCATTAAAGGGCGTCACAATTAATTAAAATATAAAATTACAATACCTATGTCATGCTTACTGAGGAAACATAATTTAATCATCTATCAAGTACACATGTTTAACACAGCAGAATAACTTCAAACTGGGATAATTCAAGATACCAAATAAATATCATAAGGTCAATGCATTAGTTTATAAACAATTATCCAAAGCAACATAAATTAAAACAACAGAGTTTAATGATAACTCTAAACCAAACGTTCCCCAGTGTTACAAGATCAGAGCATGACACCAACACGCGATAAAATAAATAACATATCTCTACGAGCCACCCTCACCAACTCCTAAGTCGCTAAAGATTTAATCTAAAATCATCAAAGTAAGGGTGACACTTCATTATAATTAAAATGCATTATAAATTCATAAAACAACAGAATTTCATAAGCTATAATTCCACCCTATTCAGTATAATTAGATTTATTCATCCATTCAACAACACAAGTTATAAATATACATGACACACAACAACCAGATTATAACACTCGAATTCTTCATAACATGTTATAATCCATACAAATGCAATGTAAGACTCTATGCATGTGGTACCAAAAGTGAACTAAATTCACCATACTGTTCTATTCCAACTCGGACCCAATATCAACATCTGCTCCATTCCAAGTCGAACATAGATACATTGATTCATCCATAATCACCCTGACATGAATCCAGCCTCACCGCTCATTCCAACTCGACAACGGTTATTGGCAATACTCATTAATTCCACACAATGGGAATTAGCTACCCCCAAATGTATATGCATGAAACATTCAACACATGTTATGATAATATCATACATCATAAACCATCATCAATCCAAAACATGATAACCGTCATTTATCATGAACATCATCAAACAACATAAATATGCACAAGTAATTACTGCAACATCATCACCAAAACATGATAACTATCATTTATCATGAACATCATCAAACAACATAAACATGCATACCATCAGGCATACAACATTATCAGCCAAAACATGATATCAATCAACTATCATGAACATCACCAATAGCATAAACATGCAAGCACTTACTCATCAATTAGTAATGTTATCACCAACATACACATATAGTCATTAGTATACACACAAACATCATCACAACATCTACATATCATTGCCTATCCACCAAGTATGCAAGGTACGAATAACCACAAAGTCGGAAAACCAACACTTTCCAAAATAAAACCAAGTTACCATTATTCTCTTTATTTCATAAAATAGAATATTTAATTTAAGGGATAACATCCAAAACAGCGGTTAAAACGGACTTACGGTTTGAAAGTTATGAATTTTTAAAGTTTAGTATTTTTCAAAAAGTATCAGTGGTAATCTGTTCCTCCAGGGGAGTAACCGGTTCCCACGTTTTATAAAAAGTGTTTTTCTGAAAAATATACTAGGAACTCGATTCCTCCAATTGAGTAACCGATTCCCACGAATCAGGAAAAATATCTTCTGGAAAATGTACTAGGTACCCGGTTCCCCCCACAGGGTAACCGGTTCCCAAGACTCATGGAAACCACCTTATTGGAATTTGTATGAGGAACCCGGTTTCTCCCAGAGGGTAACCTGTTCCTGCGACTCCTGTAGTAGAAAAACTTAATTTTACAACATTTTCTTATTCCCAATCCATCCAATAGTTCCAATTACAAACCCATGCACAAATAACACCAAAATACATCCCAATACATGATTCCAATGCCATAACAACACACCACAACATCATACAACAACTCTATAACACCAATTTCATCAAAAATGTCAAAAATCATGCATTTAGGGTTAAAACTCATAAACCTAAAAATCCTAGGGATTTTTAATCTCTTATTCTATTCTATCATTCCCAAAATCCATAAGGCATAATAATTAGAGAAAATCACCCCTTACCTTAGCCAAATTCCTTGAATCCTTGAGCTTTGGGTGTTCCTCTTCCTCTTTGCCTCCTCTCTTCTTACGATCCTTTCTTCTCACTTTTCCCAATTCTATCTCTTTCATTCTTATTTTCCTCTTTATTATAATAATAATAATAAAAATAGGGTTAGAGGTTTTTACTTCACACACCCCTTACTTCTACTCACCACACCACAAGTCTAATTTCTTTTTCTTTATTTAATTATTTCCAATAATTCCAAAAATATCAACAATTCAACTTTTAATTAAATAAATAATTCAAATTATTTAATAATTGAAAATATTGGGGTGTTACAGGTGTGGGTCCGTTGATTCTGTTCCACATATTTTCTTCGAATGTCCGTTTTTTACAAGTATCTTGTATCATATCTCGAATGGATGGCCATCTCAACAACACTAAATAATACAGAGGTGGACCATCTCACTCAATTTGAAAGTCTCATTAATAATGGTAAAGTTTTTGTAGACAAAGTCAATGTAATTTGGTCGCAAGTATTTGGTGCATCTCGAAGGCGCCAAATGACAAGGTATTCAAGAACAAGGACTTAAATCTGATTAGTATGGTTGAACGTGTTAAAAGATGGTTGTGGGATTGGCTTAAAATTAAATCCAATAGCTTCGATGATAGTTTCACTACTTGGTATCGCATTAGAGAACAATCATGGGATTTTCCTGCTGACTTAAATTTGGACGGGTGCTTCTATGCTACCTTAGGTGATCTCCTGGAGTTTCATAGCTTCATCTCGAGTTATAATCTTCTGGCTTTTCTTCTGATTTTGGGGAATCAACAGTTGATCGCATTCGTTCAATGTTCGAGCTACTGGAGAATTACTAATTACATTGTTCTATATCGTAGTGTGGTTGTTCTTCCCCAACATAGAGTAGGATCGTGTAGTTGGTTAGTATTATTACGGTTTTTCTGAAAGTTGTATTTGGTGTATGAGATATTGATTTTGCAGAAGTCATATGTCTGTATCTCTCTTGTACTGGTTAAGCATTGATGGTTTCGATCAATTTTGGTTTTTCTGTCTATTGTATTTGATGTATGAGATATTGATTTTGTATAAGTCATATGCTTGCATCTCTATTGTACTGGTTAAGCACTGCTGGTGCTATTATATTGTAATGCATTTGACTTTTTTCAAAAAAAAAATACTGTTATGTGTTGTTAGTGTAAAACTTTTTACAATATCACGGATCACAACCACTCAATTATACTACTTTAAAATAAATGAAAATTAAATATTTTAAATAAATTAACAGTTGTAGTTAATTGAGGATGTGAAAATTTTTTATATCAATAGATCAATATATTCTTACGAGGCCTAGGCTATCTCTTGAAAATTTGGGGGTAATTTACCCTCAATGATCTATACCAATGAAATTTTACCATATAAAATTAATTTTAAAATCACATATTAATCCAAAAATTTAAAATATTGGATCTATGCATTTTCTCATTAAAAAAAAGAAGTTCAATATCTACTTTTTCGTTCAATGTGAGATTCATTACTCAAACTTGACATAATAACATCTTACTACTAAAAAAATATAATTATATATTATTTTCTTGATTTTATTTTGATTCTTTAAAATTTTAAATTAATATATAATTTTAAAATTTTAATTTTGAGACAAATTTTAATTAATATATAACATAGATAAATTACTTCATAAATTTATATGATAGTAAAAAATTTATCATATATTCCAATTAAATTCTATAAAAATATTAATAAAATCGTTGACCCCACCCTACTTCCCTCAATTACACCCGCTAATCACGCCCAACAGACCCCTTTAAATCTTAGGTCGTTTTAACTTTTAACCCCTTCCCATTTTCTTCTTTAACTTTCTTCTTTTGTCGCTTTCTTTTAGTCTTACTTTTCTTCTTTCAATAATCTACACTCTACGAAACACTCACAACACAAAGGAGCATTCACCTTTTCCCACTTATACCCCCAGGTTTTGCTTTCTGACGTCACCCAACCTCATCAAAATACCCAATATTTTCCAAGGACACTTTTGTCCATCCCTCTTAAACCTAAATATTTAACATTCATTTATTAATTGTACCTCAAATATTATATGATCTACCCTTTTTAAAGTTATTTTTCTCTTTCATATATTTATTTTATCTATTTTCCTGTCACATAAGAGTAGCATTAAAATTAATAATGACAAAAAAATGAAATCTAAATTCCAAAAATTACCCCTACAAAGCAAGTTGCTGTAACCAGCACTTCCCCACACTCCATAAGTACTCCACCCTCCCTCTCCCACTCTCCAATCAACTCTCACCTCTCAATTAATCTCTAGAGTACTCTGTTTCTTACTTAAATCTCTCATCATTCTTGAAGAAAACCAAAAACCTAGAAACAACCATGTTGGCCAAACTCCTCTACATTGTCTTCATCATCTACACAATGTCGGTTACTGAAGCTAAAATTCCCGGAATTTACTCCGGCGGTCAATGGCAAACTGCTCATGCAACCTTCTATGGCGGATCTGATGCTTCCGGCACCATGGGTACGCACAATGTACCTAATTAAATATTACATGACTATGTTTTTGTTTGCTTATGTTGTGATGATTTGTTAAATTGGTGTTTAGGTGGAGCATGTGGTTATGGAAATTTGTACAGTCAAGGTTACGGAGTGAACACGGCGGCATTGAGCACTGCTTTGTTCAACAGTGGTCTGAGCTGTGGTGCATGTTTTGAGATAAAGTGTGCTAACGACAGAGAATGGTGCCATTCGGGAAGTCCTTCCATTTTGATTACTGCAACTAACTTTTGTCCTCCTAACTTTGCTCTCCCTAATGATAATGGCGGTTGGTGTAACCCTCCTCGTCCTCACTTTGATCTCGCCATGCCTATGTTTCTTAAGATCGCTGAGTATCGCGCTGGGATCGTCCCTGTTGCTTATCGCAGGTTAGTCTAATTTACTCTATACGCGTAATTGCAGAGACTAAACTGTAAAAATTATTTATAAATTATAATTTTTAAGGAAAAATAATCAAGAGTTAATGAAAAAGAAAAGAAAAAAAGCTTACATTATTAACCCTAGTTACTTCATTCATTTATGTATATGGTTGCTTGAGTCAAATTGATGGCATTTTGGACTTTTTGGTTATGTGAGAAACTCTACAGTTCACACATGATCTGTGTATCATTCATGAGACGGGATAGGGTTACGAAACATCTGCACGAAACTATGAAACCACCTACGTATTTTCTTCCTATTGGTCTATAATTTTTTCGTTGGTTTGACACTAAATCAATTGTATAAATATAGCATAAGGAGGTTAAGTGATAGGATGATAATTGATAAAACTGTTTGTTCATTAATGATGTTCATTTTTTTCAGAATTTGTTATTGTACTTTTGAATACATACTTTTTAATTTTTTAGTTACTTTCGGTTTTGTTTTTGCTTTATAATTAATTGTTTATCTTAATTACGTCCATTCCTATTTAATATGCACATCTACTCAACCATGAAAAAAATTGGTTGAAATGGATATTAATTATGGTAGGGTATATATACTATAGGCATGATGTGTAAAAATAAGAAAAAAGATTAGAGATGTGAAAAGTCAAAAGTGGTGACGTTATTGGTTGTTATTTACGCAGGGTGCCATGTAGAAAGCGCGGGGGAATAAGATTCACCGTGAATGGGTTCCGTTACTTTAACCTGGTGCTGATTAGCAACGTCGCGGGTGCTGGTGATATCGTGCGCGCGTACGTGAAAGGAACCCGAACCGGGTGGATGCCACTGAGCCGAAACTGGGGTCAGAACTGGCAATCCAACGCGGTTTTGGTGGGCCAGGCTTTGTCTTTCCGTGTCTCAAGCAGTGACCGTAGATCTTCAACTTCTTGGAATATTGCTCCTGTTAATTGGCAATTTGGTCAAACATTCACTGGAAAGAATTTTAGAGTCTAATAATATTGAGAAAATTGATTTTTTTTTACTATTTCTAGTTGGTGTTTTTCTTTTATTATGTATGGTGAGAATGAGGTGAAGATAGAGAGAGAGAAATGACAATTTAATTGTGACTAGGTGTTGATTTGTCTTTCTTGTTATTGGTAGGGTTTGATATGATAATTATATTAATATAATATAATGAAGGTGCAAGAGTAAGATTGTACTTTGAATTTGTATGCTATTGCTAGAGAGGTTAACCGGAAGTGAAAAGGGAAAGCGAAAGCTAAGAGGGTGAAAGGAAGTGTAGGAAATGCTGAAGTGGTTAATAAAGATAGTAACCCGCAGCTAATTTGTATTTTTATAGAATGATGATGATGGTGTAATATACTCCTACTAATATTAATTAATTACCACTTGCTTATAATGCTATCATATTTTTTTCCTGTAAGTTCAAATTATATGTTTTAGTTGACTTTTTTTTAATGAAAAGATGATTAAAATAATAATTTAAGTGTGAGTATGAGTATGATTAAAATAATAATGTTAGTGTGAGTAAGAAATATAATTATTTGAATATTTATAAATGGGACAACTCAATTATCTATCATTTTAAATTTTTATATGGATAAGTGATACGTCTCTCATAAATATTTGTTGTTCAAATGAAAAATCACAAAAATAAGAGTATTCTTTATTCGACCTTCTCTCGATTGTTGCGCTAACAGAGATCATGCTAACGAGATTTTATTTAAATAATTTTTAATTCGAGATTTTCATATAAAAGCACTTAAAGAGTGCCCCTAAAACAATCATTAACCTTTCTCCTATGTTCAAATTAAACAAAATAAAAATTGTATATGTTGGATAAACACCTAATATTTGACACCATATATAACCATATATATCAATTGTATTATTGTATATTAATGTCTATATCTCACTCCTACATTTTTTTTATTTCATACACTTATATAAATTTTAATAATATACGATATACGATTACACTTAAAATTACACTAAACACTTTTTTAACATCCAAATTTAAATATCAAAATATCATTTCTTTTCTAAGAGACTGTACATATCTTCTCTATAATTAGTGTGTTAACGAGTTTTCTTGTCGACATATATATATATATATATATATATATATATATATATATATATATATATATATATATATATATATATATATATATATATATATATGTCAAAATTTATTTACTCTTTATTGTTTAAACACTAGATCAGACCGATTGATTAAACTAAAAATTAAAGAGATCATCGATCTGATTTGATTGTTGTATTGAATAAGCTCTTGAATCAATAAAAATTATTGCAGCTACTTATTATTCAATTTATATTGTAATTAGACTTTGTTCAAAATTAATTGAATTTCTATTTCACACTATTGTTGCGTGTGATGAATATATTTAATATTTGAATTTAAAGAATGACTTTTGAAATTATGATTTTATGAAATTTTGAAATTTTGTAGGTGTCGTATTTTTTAAAGTCAGAATAATCTGATTCGACCAATCTAATAACTATATAGTTTTTGTTACAGAGACTAATTTATTCAATCAATTTTTATGGTTTAATCTAATTTAGTCATGCGGTTTAATCAATAACTCGATGGTTTGACCAATAAACCATTGACCCAATACCCTCGTCGATTTGATAATCAGTCCAATTTTTAAAACATTACTCTCTTTTATTTCTATTTCTATTATGTTGTGATAATGACAAAGTTCAATTTCAATAAACACTTTGATATGTGTACTACTACAAAAAAGACATACAACAACGGTTGGAAAAGATATATAATCACGCAGGACCAGACATTGTTTGTACCATGTAGTTGTATTTGTGTTACTTACAATCACGGTCCAGTGATAGTTGTAGTAGACTGGAAAGTGTGCACCCTATCACAATGGTTGTTCCAAATAACCGTTGTGATAGACATAAAGGTCCTTGGTTCGATTCTCAACATCGCTGTTTTGGTAGTTGAAATTCTGGTGCAGCAACTCAGATGACCTATAAGGATGTCGAGACATCTGATATGACATTAAAATAAAGCAGACAAGGTAGAGTAATACAACAGTGCAGAAAGGCATAAAGAACACAACAGAATTGATAACCCAGTTCGGTTCAAACCAACCTACATCTAAGGGCTACCAAGCCAGGAAGAAGACTCCACTATCAGTACTATTATTTTATGTAAACAACATATGGTTTATAGATAAACAACCTCCAATTTACCTAATCACTACCCAATGAAAACTTTTATCTTAGAAGACCATATAAGACAAGAGAACCTCTGCTCACTCCCTAGTGATACCTAACTATTGCAAACCCCTGCAACAATAACAACCTATTTGAAGAACACCTCTTCAAATAAAAAAACAGTCAAACTCGTGACACACATATATATACTTGGAATTGATCCAAAGCTTCTTCCAAGAACACAACTCAATTAGGTCGAAACTAGTCCTAAAAGCATACGAAAGGCTAATTGTGCGAAGCGTTAGACTTAAAGGAAGTTAATGGACAATTAAAGAGTAAAATGACACAAACGTCAGTAGCTAAACATGTTAATGTTTCATTTACATCATACAAGCAAACCTTAAAGATTCATGAACCAAAATCTACCAAAAAGGGCGTAAACATGCAACAATCGCGTGTAGTGAAGTGGATCTAAGTGTGTGAGACTTATGACATAAAAAGAAGGTGTCAAGATGAAGAGATTACAATACCAATTGTCATACGAATGAATTAATAAATAAAAGTGTTTTTTATTCGACCTTCTCTCGATTGCTGCGCTAAGAGAGATCACGCTAACGAGATTTTATTTATATATTTTTTAATTCGAGATTTTTCATATAAAAACACTTAAAGAATGCCCCTAAAACAATCATTAACCTTTCTCTTATGTTCAAATTAAACAAAATAAAAATTGTATATGTTGGATAAATATTCTAACTTAAGTATTATTTAAACACTTAATATTTGACACCGTATATAATCATGTATATCAGTTGTATATTAATGTCTATATCTCACTCCTACATTTTTATTTATTTCATACACTTATATAAATTTTAATAATATACGATTACACTTAAAATTACGATAAACACTTTTTTAACATCCAAATTTAAATATTAAAATATCATTTCTCTTCTAAGTGACTATATATATATATATATATATATATATATATATATATATATATGATAAAATTTTATTCTCTCTTTATTGTTTAAACACTGGATCAGATCAGTTGATCGAACTGAAAATTAGATCATCGATCTGGTTTGATTGCTGTATCAAATAAGCTATTGAATCAATAAAAATTATTGCAGCTACTTTTTATTCAATTTATATTGTAATTAGACTTTGTTCAAAATTAATTGAATTTCTATTTCACACTATTGTTGTGTGTGATGAATATGTTTAATATTCGAATTTAAAGAATGACTTTTGAAATTACGATTTTATGAAATTTTGAAATTTTGTAGGTGTCGTATTGTTTTAGAGACAGAATAATCTGATTCGACCAATCTAATAACTATATAGTTTTTGTTACAGATACTGATTTATTCAATCAATTTATATGGTTTGATCTAATTTAGTCATGCGGTTTAATCAATAACTCAATGGTTTGACCAATAAACCATTGACCCAATATCCTCGTCGAATTGATAATCGGTCCAATTTTTAAAACATTACTCTTTTTTTTTTATTTCTATTATGTTGTGATAATGACAAAGTTCAATTTCAATAAACACTTTGATATGTGTACTACTATAGAAAAGACATACAACAACGGTTGGAAAGGATATATAATCACGCAGGACCAGACATTGTTTGTACCATGTAGTTGTATTTGTGTTACTTACAATCACGGTCCAATGATAGCTGTAGAAGACTGGAAAGTGTGCGCCCTATCACAATGGTTGTTTCAAATAATCGTTGCGATAGACACAAAGGTCATTGGTTCGATTCTCAACATCATTGGTTTGGTAGTTGAAATTCTGGTGCACCATACTCAGATGACCTATAAGGATGTCGAGACATCTGATATGACATTAAAATAAAACAGAAAAGGTAGAGTAATACAATAGTCCAGAAAGCATAAAGAACACTACAGAATTGTTAACCCAGTTCCGTTCAAACCAACCTACATCTGGGGGCTACCAAGCCAAGAAAAAGACTCCACTATCAGTAGTATTATTTTATGTAAACAACATCTGGTTTACAGATAAACAAACTATGGTTAACCTAATCACTACCCAATGAAACCTTTATCTTAGAAGACCATCTAAGACAAGAGAACCTATGCTCACTCCCTAGTGATACCTAACTGTTGCAAACCCCTACAACAATAACAACCTATTTGAAGAACACCTCTTCAAATAACAAAAACAGTCAAACTCGTGACACGCATATACTTGGAATTGCTTCAAAGTTTCTTCCAAGAACACAACTCAACTCATTGCTTCACAACTTCTGAGTGAGTAAAAACATCCTATTGCCTACGGGCTTTGAGGTACAAATCAGTGACCATTCCACAATCCGGGTGGTTCACACATGGCTAACCCTAATGATTACATCTTTCTATATTTGGATAGCTTGCTAAAACTAGGTTACAAAGTCCTTATTTATAACCTATCACTCAAATGGATTTGGCTCTTCAAACAACAGTATATAGTTGTAACAAACTGCAGAAACAAACGCTGCATAAAATAAACAGCAGAAAACTTCTTCTACAATCAAGGTCTTCAATCTAATTCTTCTCCTTGGCTTCTGATTGAATCTTCTAGACCTCTACATATGCCTTCAATTACATGCCACATATGATGCATAATATTCCCATAATATTTTGCACAGTTTAAAATAGGATTGTAACAAACTTAACAGTTCAGTAGCGTGATGTCTGATGTCACGACATCTCTTTCGAAATGTTGTTCCAGATTTTGATTTTACTCAACACAACATGTTCAGGCATTCCAATAGGATTTAAAAGTTCTTAAATTTCCTATTGAACATTACATTATTGCTTCTATTATTTGTTTTACAAAATTAATACCAAACCTCAAAAACAAGGAGCTTACAATCTCCCCCTTTGGCAAATTTTGGCTAAAACAAATAAATACAGTTACATTAAAACAACAGCAACAATTACAATTAAAAATAAAAAATTCAATGATCTTTTCAGATCTTGAGTTGTAGGTAGTGTCTGAACATATCATTTGACATCTTCATCTCTCCATTGAACTAACACCAGGTGTGCAAGGTATGGGAGTTCTGAAGACTCGGTGCTAGATTTTGAGATAGACTACCCCCTAAGTCGCATAAGCGATATTTGAGAAGGGAGAAACAAAACTCAGATCACAAGTCACAAAAGATACTTTCAAGCTGGAACCTGATAGAAGTTTGGTATGATCCATTTGAACACTATGACTTAAACAAAATTTCACTCTCTCTCTCTTTCCATTTTCTGAGTGATACTCTTTCTCTCCGCCTTTTTGGCAAAAATTTGACAATTGGAGCCTTCACAAAACCAAATCCAAGAGCATGTAGCCCAGACTCGAATAAACCTCATGATGTTAATAACAATAAGTTTTCACTTGATAATAGAGGTAGAGAGATCCTCCATAAACAGGCCAGAAAGTAACAACTTTTGGTCTTTGGTCAAGGGGAATAAATTTTGGCTTGAATGATTGCACTAAAAACAACTTTGTATCGTCTAAACTAACTTTGACCATCTTTAATAGAGTTTGGCACATTCTGCTGAGAGGAGTTAGTTCCAATAAAGGCACATGCTACTTCATCTTTGTACATCAAGCAGTTGCACGTGATTACTGCCTCTTCTTTCACCAATCCGGATTATTTCATAGCATGTGACTTTGGCCGGATTCCTCCAGGGAGATACATTTACAGGAACACTTCTCAATACTCCCCCTAAGTAGTATGAATTTAATCACAATTTCTTCTTAGTGTATAATAATTTTTTCTTTTGCATTCAGACTATACACATTATCTAATGATGCTGAGACTTATATACTAAGATGCTCAAAATATTGATGTTCCAACATCATATGGGACATCCACTATAGAACGTATTTTCCTTGGTTCAAATATCATAATTGTTTCTCAGCTTCTCTTCTAAGATATCAATTACAAATTTATCTCCAGGACATTCCACTCAAAACAATATAAATATTCTTTCACACTTGCTACAGAATAATTACTCCCCCTCAGTTGTAGCTTGACATACATATTAGCACTGCATAATCAGTATAAAAAAGAATACATGTTAAAACATCAGTTAGAACATTCACAGATGCACAAACATAGTCATTTACTCCCCTTATACACATTACCAGTAACATTTGGAAGCAAAAAATTAGCACACATATAGCTGCTCCCCCTTAACTTCAGCACTTCAGAGATTTCCAAAATACCCTTGCTCCCCCTGAGTTACACAAAATAAGGGCGCATTTTCTTTTGGTCCTAACAATACTAGAAGCATTCTTTATTTGGAATTTGCCACAGTTTTCAAATTAGGAATCCTTAGTTTGCTTGATACACAAGGTTCAGATTGCCACACTTTGTAACTTGTTATAGAAGAAACCACATTATTAACCATGCGTATGACCAAAGATACGTCTTCAAGAGATAAGTCTGGATCTTATCTGCCTTCTCTCAATATCTGGTGTCTTCAACAATTGTGATGTTATATCTTCATGTATGACTTTCTCTTCTTCATATCACACTTGATTCTGAATTCATATTTCCACACATCTATCACAGAAATATCCAGCTCCCATCAAGATATTTTTCAATATTTGTATGCATCTCTTAACTAGGAATCAAATCTTCATATAAAATCACCAAATAATATTGCCACACACCAGAAACTTGTGAATATTAATATGTGCTCAATATAGACATTCAACTTATATTTTAGCATGAATACATCAGACAAATACTCAGGTCCCGACAGAGTATATGAATTTGGCATTCAAGAGACATACTAATAAGTACTTAGTCTCCCATCAAAGTACTTACCAATTTTCCAGTTAGTATTATCTACTCAAACTAGATGATCCTGACTGATTACTTCTTCACACTTTGCACTAACTTCCAAGCAACAATACATATTTTCATGGCTGAAGACACTGAGATGATGTTTCAACATCAGATACGACATCATCCATTATAGTATGGTTCTAAGGGTAACATCCATACTAACACATTCAACACTTGTGGATGGAACATGGAAAGCACAACTAATATCAGCTAATCAAATATCAGGATCAGACAATCAACATAAACAGGGAATAACATGAGCCACATCTCAATAAGATTTTCTTTAGACTTCCATTCTAACTTTGAGATGATGGATGCCATTTTCTGTACCTACAAAGGAGATTCCATCTACTAGGTTCCTAGAACAGACTTACTTAGGCATGACACAAAAATATACAGACTTTTCAAAGAAATCTGTCTCCCTTGATTCTTCAAGACAATACCCATCCAAGACAGTATACCACAACTACATGTTTGATATTTAGGGCAGTCAACATTTAGGACAATTAACCATTGTGGTTGGATCACAATATTTTACTCCAAACAGAATCTATTCTATGGTCATGAACAGAAATCCATAATTCTGGTTCCTTTGATCAGAAGGGACTTCCAGATACAAGCTCATCTTGTGTTCATAAAGGGACTGTAAGATATACCTTTATGAGTCCTTTGTAAGGGCATTGAGCTCAACTTCTATACTCTCATAAGCTTTGGTCAGAAATAAATTGACATTTGGAGTAGATAACATGTTGATCGTGTCCTGATCAACTTAACACAAAGCAGATGTCTCCTCTTTTAGATCAGGAGTAGGTTCCAAACATAAATGTTCAACACATCCTTGTTTAGCACCCAAAGCACATGTTCTTCAACTGGTAGTTGCATACCTGATGAACTAATGTTCTAACATCCCATAGAACATCAGTTCCATCTTCTTCGAACACACTATCCTTGATAATCTTCAAGGTCTTCAAAATAATATGAAAATTTGCATGAGAATCATTGATCAATTGATTCTCATTAACTCCATTAGTAAATGTCTTTATGAGTGGACTTTTGAAAAAGATCTCAAGTATCTTTGACACTTTTTAATATGGTTAAATTTTTTTTGCCGTAAATTCTATTGAGAGAATAATAACCCTAGAATCTTTTATGTACTTTAAGGGTTATATCGAAATTCATGTAGCGGAATACAGTAATACTTCAACAGAATTTACACACAATGCTTACTCTCCAATTTAAGCATCAACATGGAAACGTAGGGTTGAAAATAAATCAACCTTATATATAGTAGCTTCTCACCAAGCTATCGACTAGACATCATCAATACCATAACCAGAACACACATAAGCTTAACAGTTACCTTATCAATGTCTTCACTCCCGCATGAAGGTTTTGAAAATTTTGCTCTTTTGCTAAATAACAACTGAATAGTAATCCTTAAATTAATTCAAGGTCTCCACTCCTGCATGAAGCCTTTGAATTTACACTCCTTTAGTTCAGCTTTATTATCTTCTTTCATCAAGAAGGTACAATAATTCTGGTCAGGTTTCAATACATGCTAGTCTTCCACAAATAGGTCCATCCTCCACTCCAAGGGACCATACAATATGAACACACCTTGTTCAAACAAATCTCCTACCTTGTGCACAACTAGAAAGTATCCTCCCTAGGATCTCATCTAGAAACAGACAAGATGCTTGCTCTTATACCAATTGAAATTCTGGTGCAACAGACTCAGATGTCCTATAAGGATGTTGAGACATATGATCTGACATTAAAATAAAACAGACAAGGTAGAGTAATACAACAGTGCAGAAAGCATTAAGAACATAATAGAGTTGTTAACCCAGTTCGGTTCAAACCAACCTACATCTGGGGCTACCAAGCTGTCATACCCCAATTTTTGACCTAAGATACCACCTTACATATGCATTAATGCATCACTAACAGTTTCAGAATAGAATAGATCGTGCGTGGCTTCTAGAAGTCAAAGTCAGGGTTTCTTCAAAAATTTCATCTGTTCAAGATCTAATCAATTAGGGTTTGAGTTTCCACTCACCTCAATTGATCTATCTTAATCAATCATCAACATTTGATCTTCAGATTCCCAACTTTTTCTCATGATCTATCATGAATCGACCAATTAGGGTTTTGATCGAGGATAGTGAATCATTGACTTTTTGCTCAATGAATGACCTATTTGATTGGAGATTGATCTTAACATCTTAAATGCAACATCTTGACCTAATTTCTTGATTCAAAACATTTCAAAAGTCCATGTTTCTTCATCAGACAAATTCTGAATCATCTGATGAAAATTCATCTGCTAAAAAAAGTCAAACTTTAACTTTTGGTCAACTTTTTCAAGACCAAACTTTTTCAATCATAAAAACATTTCAAATAATCCGTCATGATCATAAAAAATCAAGAAATGTGAAAAAGTCAACAAAAAGTCAAGGTTTGAAAAATTTCTAACACTTAGAAAAATTTTCAAGTGTTAAGAAACATGGTTTTTTCTCACTTTCTAGGCCATTTTTCACCTAGATCCATTTGGATTCAGAAAAAACTCAAAACATGAAAGTTGTAGCCCTTGTTAAAAGCTTTCCAAAATGTCCAAGAACTTGCAAAAACACTTTGTCTAGCTATACTTTTGATTTTGAAACATAAAGCTCCAAAACCATGGAATTTCAAGTACACACTTCAAAATTATAAGTCATTTTTCACAAATCTCCCTTCTAGAAGCCTTGTCACAAGCTAGAGGTAGATCATAACTGATAAATATCAGTTTGAATGATTGAGAAGTGGATTGAATCAAAGAGAAAAACTTAACCATGGTTAGGAAAGTAACTTTTGCATTAAATGTAAAAGATTCCTTCTTACCTCTTAAGCAAGTTGTAAGTTTCCCTCAATGATAGCCATGCCATATCATTCAGTTTTCTTGGCCTATAAATAGAGGTCATTTCCTCAAATTCAAATCACACCAAAGCTATCATAATCAAGCTTTCCTTCTTTCTTGCTTAAATCCCAAGTTTCAAAGTTTCAAGAGGAGAACTTTGCAATCTTCAAACCTTGCAAAATCTGAGTAAGTTTAGGTTTCTAAACATGTTTTAAACATCAATTAGAAGTTGTCTAAAACTTAAAACCATCACAATAACTGCCCAAACTCATAATCATTTTCAAAAAATCAAAAGCTTGCAAATGATGCCTTAACTTGCCATCTCTTAATTTACTTGAGCTAGCTGAGATTTAAGACTTCAAAAACCTTCCATATACTTCATATGAGTGATCCAAATCATCATCACTGACCTGCAACATATCCAAATCCAAATTCGAAACTCACATCAAGTAGCTGCAGTTGGACTTGGGTAGAGAGTTCCAGACCATTTCAAAGCAAGCATAGCATTCAAACACCTTCCATAAGGTCCAGTGGTGCTATAACAATCATCAAACAACAACTGGAAACACTCTAAATAAGAAATCAATTTCAGTTCGAAGAGGTAAGCCACTCATACTTTGAACTCTATGATTCATGCATTCCAGTTCAAAAATTGCTTGGCCATCTTGTTTCTGCACTCATGCTGATCATTAACCCTCAATCAATTTCACAAATCATGATCCATACACGATTTCATGTTGATTCTTAGAATTAGGGTTCATCTGGTCACGTTTGAAATTAATCATTTTAAACTTAAAATAAATGAAATTAATCATCACCATCGTGTTTCGTGGTTCAAAACGAGCAAGTTTGATGTTTACATCTTTCAATTTCATTGAGAAATGAAGAATCCATGGATTGGTGAAGGTTGGAGAAGACGATGAACAAGTGCGCGCGTTTTCTGTTTGATTTTCAAATTTAAATAATTAGTTTATAATATAATAACATGGAATGAAATAAATAAACGGATGTATAGCCACCCCAGTGGTAGACAGCGCGCTTTTCATGTACTTTGCCTTGCCTATGGTCCAGGGTTCGAATCCCCCTGAGACCATTTTGTCATTTTTTTCACTTTCCTTCATTTTTAAACATTTCCAAAGACTTGTTTTTAAATATAATTAAATGGAAGCGTGTAAATAACAAGATAAACACATGGCTCAGTGGTAAAGCTTTTCATTTCCAAGCCAAAGGTCTTGAGTTCAAACCTCCTTAGGACCAAAATCAAATTTTTACTACTTGTTTTCTTCACATTTTCTATCAAACTTCAACATTTTCAAAAACCAATCAAAACTTCTCATTTTGAGATGATTTTTTGCACACTTGTCATTTAATATACCTATTTTATGATTATGTCAAAAAAAAAATCCAAAAATATTTTCTTTTGATTATATCTTTATTAAGTCAAAAATGAAACATTTTAAGTATTTCTTAATACTTTTCAAAGATGTTTTCTTTCAAACTTTCAAAACTTAAATCTTTTCAAAACTTCTTGTGAATATATTTCACTTTTCAAAATCATTTTCAAAACCTTTTCAAAATATTTCAACAAACTTACACTCTTTTTTCCATGATCGACCCGATTTTGAAGATAAAACCAAACCAATTTTTTTTCCTCGAATTTCTTAATCGATCATGGGCCTCCCTCACGGTGTAAGTCCCAATACTTTTTATGTACATATTAAACTTTCCTTGTACATATTCAATCATCTTTGTAAATTTTCAAGTATAAACAAACTTCTTTCGTTTGTTTTCATTCGCTTGTTTATACACCAAATCCATTGGTATTAAGAGAAGAATTATTCCCGGTGAAACTCCTCTTAAAGATAATGGGCCTCCCTCACGGTGTAAGTCCCAATCCTTTTATGTACATATTAAATTTTCCTTGTACATATTCAATCATCTTCAAAAATATCCAAGCATAAACAAACTTCTTTCGTTTGTTTTCATTCGCTTGTTTATACACCAATTCCATTGGTATTAAGAGAAGAATTATTCCTGGTGAAACTCCTCTTAAAGCTAATGGGCCTCCCTCACGGTGTATGTCCCAACCCTCCTATGTACATATTCATTTCCTTGTACATAAACACCCCTTCGTGTGCATATTCATTTCTTTGTACACATTCAAACTTGTAAATAATCAAGTTACACTAGCTTTGAACGCTCGTTTTATACACTTGTTTATATTTCCTTCATAAACTCTTGTGAATACACATCACACACTTGTTTATATAACTGTTCAGTTATAACATAACAACTAGCCTAACAACTAGGTCCCCCTTTAGCCTCCTCTTGGGCTTTGTACAAGATAACTCATTTATTGAGTTAGCCTCCTTTTAGGCTTCATATAAGAAAACTCATTTACTGAGTTTAGCCTCCGCTTAGGCTTCATATAAGACAACACGCCTTGAGTCTCTCCCTTGGGCTTCGTTCAAAAGAACTCCTCGTTGAGTTTAGCCTTCTCTTGGGAATCAAACAAGAAAGAGACCTGGAAATCTCTTAACAGCCTCCTATTGGACTTCCAATACAAAGAATCACCTGCGCTAGGATAGAACCCTGAGAGTATGATTTCCCGGTGAAATCACTCTTAAATCCTAAGAGGATGGTTTCCCGGTGAAACCACTCTTAAAGCCAAAGCCAGCCATACCCTATAGCTTCCTCTCGAGCTTCATACAAGGACCTTCGATGACCCTCAAAATGCCTTCTCTTGGGCTAACAATACAAGGACCCTCGATGACCCTCGGAATGCCTCCTCTTGGGCTAACAATACAAGAACCCACGGGCTTCTTAAAAGCATCCCCCTAATCCAATCAATTTCTCCTCGAGATTTAGACATTTATCATCTCTATGGAAGAAGTATCTCATCTATCACATCACATACAATCAAAAACTTTTTTGAACTTTTTTCAAACAAAAACATCTCTTAATCGTAAGTGGTAACGCTTGTACACTCAAGCAAAACATCCAATGCTTACAATTAAAGATTCAATCATCTTTCAAACATCTTTCTTAACTCGTAAGTGGTAACGCTTGTACACTCAAGCAAAACACCTATAACTTACGACGAAAGATTCAATCAATAAACCCTTCAAAATGTATGTGATGAAGTAGATTAGATACATTTTTCATTAAGATGACATTCGTCTTTGTCTCTTAATAACATCCCGTTGCTTCCACTAGCATAAGTGGGAACTACGATTGCTCTAACTTTCTCAACATCCCTTTGAGAATACGTAGGCACAAGGTCTCATCCTTGGCGAGCAAACTTCTTTCTCCCTCAAACCAAACAAAACCATAGCTCCCTTAGATCCGAGCTACAGATGCTCTGATTCCCATTAAGGGATATGTATGCAGAAGATCCCAATGATCTTTGCGAGCACAATAATAACAAAACCTAGGATCCCACATAATCCACCTTTCTTAAAATCCAAAGGAGAAACTTTCCCAAGAATAGAAATAAAAAATTAAAACACACAAACATATCAAACTATTCATATATAAAGCTATAGATAACTATATATTTAGGGTGCCACATCTATTTCCTTTATATAACAAACCCCCTTGCCCGGAATCTCCCCAATGCGTTGCGTCTAGTTCGCGCTAGTCGTAATGCATATCATATCAATTGAGGGTATTGCAGCTTTCCCCTTTTTCATAATCATTTTTCTTGTGTTGGAAATAATAAAGCTTGATGCTCGCGGCATCTTTATAAACAAATCAAAAGAGTAAATCGTTTTGAGCCAGAGAATCCGAATTCCAATTCGATTCCCTCGCGCGTCACTTTTTAACGCGAACACAAGCCAGGAAGAAGACTCCACTATCAGTAGTATTATTTTATGTAAATAACCTTTGGTTTACATATAAACATCCTCTGGTTTACCTAATCACTACCCAATGAAACATTTATCTTAGAAGACCATCTAAGACAAGAGAACCTCTACTCACTCCCTAGTGATACCTAACTGTTGCAAACCCCTGCAAAAATAACAACCTATTTGAAGAACACCTCTTCAAATAACAAAAATCGTCAAACTCCTAACACACATATACTTGGAATTGGTTCAAAGCTTCTTCCAAGAACACAAATCAACTCATTGCTTCACAGTTACTGAGTGAGTAAAAACATCCTCTTGGTTACGGGCTTTGAGGTACAAATCAGTGACCATTCCACAATCTGGGTGGTTCACACATGGCTAACCCTAATGATTACATCTTTCTATATTTGGATAGCTTGCTAAAACAAACAGCAGAAAACTTCTGCTACAATCAAGGTCTTCAATCTGAGTTTTCTCCTTGACTTCTGATTGAATCTTCTAAACCTCCACATATGCTTTCAATTACACGCCATATATGATGCATAATATTCCCAGAATATTCTGCACAATTTAAAACAGAACTGTAACAAACTTAACAGTTCAGTAGCGTGATGTCTGATGTCACAACATCTCTTTCGACATGTTGTTCTAGATGTTGATTTTACTCAACATAACATGTTCAAGCATTGCAATAGGATTTACATATTCTTAAATTTCCTATTGAACAATACATTATTGTTTCTATTATTTGTTTTACAAAACTAATGTCAATCCTTAAAAACAAGGAGCTTACAGTAGTTATATTATTCTAGATAACACGTGAGATATTACAACGGTTGTGTAATATAACCATTGTGAATGTTTTTTCTTAATTAATAAATATAATCCTGCTTTTATAATTTTATTATTTTTAACTTGTATTTTTGTGAGCCATGTCACAGCAGAACAAAAATACATAACCAAAATGTCACAAAACAACACGTTATCATAATCATAATAATAATAATTGTATCATAATAATAATAATAATTTTCATAAACTTCCAAAATCGTCGATGAGCTGAAAGGAAAGGGTAATATGACGTTCGCACTATAGGTGGTTGTTGAGGATGAAACTCATTATTGTCTTGTTCTCAAGGGATGTTAGGAATAACATCATTTTTTCCAGAATTTGTTTCTGGAACAATTATAGGTACAAAGACTTGATCGTTGTAAGAAATAGTTTCTTCATCAAAGGAAACACTCCTTATGGTTTCCTTCATCAAAGGAAACCCGTAAGAGCGCTCAACATATTCAATAAAATAACATCTAACTGTCTTTGCATCCAACTTACCTTCATGAGGCTTATAAGGCCTCGCTTAAATTAGACATCCCCAAATGTGTGGGTGTCTAATGCTGGGCTTTCTCCCAGTCCATATCTCATAAGAGGTTTTAGCTACTACTTTTACTAGGTACTCTATTAAGGATATAAATTGTAGTCTTTAATGGTTTTCCCCAAAATGACTATAGAAGAGAAGAATGACTAATCATACTCCTTACCATATCCTTAAGAGTCTGGTTTCTTTGTTCTGTGACTCCATTCATGTTGGTTTTCCCAACAATGTGTATTGCGGAATATTTCCAACTCATCGAAGAAAAGCGCGAAGGGCCTTGGACGTTGTTTCCATGATCCATCATATCGACCATAGTATTCACCACCATGGCAGATTTGACATCTGTTATATTATTTCCAAGTTGAAGTTCGAGTTCAGCTTTGAATGACTTGAACACGTCCAAAGATTTAGATTTCTCATGAATCAAATGAAGGTGTGAAAAACAAAGAAAGGGGGTTTGAATTGAGTTTTAAAATCAAAACTTTTCTTTTAAACAAAATCCCCTTAACAAAAAGACTTCACTTCTTAATAATAAATCCATATAAGCAGAAAAGAGAGAACACATTATGTTTATACTAGTTCATTTGAAAACTTCAAGCTAATCTAGTCTTTAGAGTCTGCAGAACTGCGTCTTCAGAGTCTTCAGCACTTCATCTTCAGAGCCCATTGTCTAAGAAACATAAGTCTTCAGCATCTGGACTTTGTTCATTAGAACTACTCTCTTCAGATCTTCAGAACTTGTTTTCTTTGACAACGTATCGGAGTCACAGAACTTCAAAGTTTTCTGAAGCTTTTGCTACTATTCAGCAGAACATATTTAGCACAGAAGAGGAACATGTCTCTTATAATAACTTAGCCACGTTATTTATCAGAAGTAGAACCTGTATGTTACTTTCTCAAAAATAATAAACATTAGGATATCAAATTTTTTTATGCAAACATACTTGTTTGTTGTCATAAAAACTTAGAGGTATTGTTGCAGAACCAAATCTTGTTCTTACAATCTCTCCCTTTTTGATGATGACAAAACTATGTATTTTGACGACACAATTTTGTACATAACATAAAAAGGTAACAAAAATGAGAAGGTTAAGGAATACTTATCCTTTAGATGTGAAACTCCCCCTGAATATCAGACTGGGTGAAGATCAAATATTTTGATTATGAACCTTCTGGGTCAACACCAATATTTTGAAGTCAAATTCATCATACGATCAAGGGTCGATCATGATTCATCAAGAAAAGTCAAGATTTGCTCAAAAGTCAAAGTTTCCAAATTAGGGTTTTTGGACAAAAAGTCAACAGAACTTTGACCACGCATAACTTTCACATACTTTATCAGAAAGTTTTCCATCAAATCTCATTTTGAAGAGAATTCAATCCTCTACAACTTCATCTCTCACAAGCTTTGGCCAAAAATGCATCATTTGAGAATTATGGATCAAAACGTTATAGGTTCGTCTAAAAGTCAACAAAAGGTCATCTTTTTGAAAAGAAGTGTCCATGAACATGGAAACTTCAAAGAATATGAAACCAAAAGGAATGTTTATAGGACATCTTAGTCTTTCTAGAAAGTCCAAGAACACCTAAAAGTGTTGAAAATTGAGCAAGATACAACTTGTGCAAGTTGAGCCTTTTTGAGGAGGTGCATGAAGAGAGATACTTAGCAAATGCAAATATTTTCCAAATGGGCCTAAGTTTTCATGATCCAAACTTAATCTTGTCATTACCCATGGCCTTAAAACTCAAGTGCACGCCCATCTTCTATTTATTTGATTTATTTTTGAATTTAATGATTTAAATTCAATTTTAATTAAATAAAATACAAAGTTAAGGGTTAAGATGAGTTGGGCCTGATTTCTACTTGTCTTGAGGTCCAAGACAACCTATGCTAGCTGGAAATTTCGTGCACCATGCATTAAGGTAAGATTGACCACTTTTGGAAAGTTTTGATAAAATTTCTAATGGAATATTTTTGCATTCAAGACAATATATTTCCTTTCAATTCTTGACCTATTCTTATCCTCTCTATATATATGATACATTTAGACATAAAAAAGAAGGAACCCTTGCCTCAAAACAAACCCTAAAACTCACAACATTTTTCAAGAAACTTGCATTTTTGAGTTTCAATCTCCAACCACTTTCAATCAATTCCAAGCACACAAACGTGCTCCTGAGGTAAGACTGAGTAAGTACACATCATTATCCATGGCCAAACATGCTTGAATCGTGCATACCATGAACATTCGTTTACATGTGTTCATGAATTTGTGTTTCTCTTTTTATTGCGTTTTAATTCAAACTAACATCACTAACGTGTTCTTGAGGTTTAATAGAACAGATTTGGGCTATCGTTTGCAAAGGTTAACGTCCAAATCGTAACCTGCCATTGTTAGGGTTTAAGAAACTTTGAGTTTCAAACCAGGAGATCCAGCCAGTTTCAGGTCAAACTAATGCCATGGATGAACTCGCAACGATCGATTTAGGGGGGGTAGGTTTGATTTATTTGGCTTAAATCTTCTGTTTTTGCAGGATTGAATTTTTGAATTTTTGCAGGATTGAAACGATGGTGTTTTCCACCGCATACGATGATTTGAATTTTTCAGATGGAGGTCAAAGCTCACGTGGCCATACCTTTCAATCCAATTGGTCCATTTAAATTGTGACTAAACACGCGTTTGTTTTTTTTATTTATTCTGATTTTTTGGAAGTTATATCACACATATATTTATGCTTTCAGTAAAATAAATGGATGCATCACTGCCTAGCGGTCTACCATGTGCGCTCTAGTCCCTTGCTCTCTCTGAGGTCGCGGGTTCGAATCCCACCTTTTGCAAAATAAATTCCAATTTTCTAACTTTTACACAAGTATCACACATATACAGATGAAGGCATGTTATTGACAACATGTGCAACATGATTGAGTGGTAAAATTTTGAACCAATGACCTCCAGGTCACGGGTTCAAGCCTTGTAGGGACCAAATCCAATTTTTTACCACTTTTCTAACATTTTTCTTTTCTTTATTTTATTTGATTTTCTTTACAAAATTAATTCAAACCTTTTTAAAAATCACAAAAAATATTTTCTTTTTGCATTTAGTTCAGAAAAAGACTTATTTAATTTTTGACATTAAAAAATCATTTTTTCACTTATATTTTAATTAATTTTTAATTAATCATAAATTAGCTTTTAATTACTTTTTTCGCATTAAAATTAATCCAAAAAATTCTCAAAAAATATTTTCTTCATATAATTAGGTTTACTAACCTAAAAAGCATTTTTCTACTAATTTCCAAAACATTTCACTAACATTTTTCTTATTATTCTGATTATCTATTTACTATTCCGCATTTATAATTCTAGAAAAGATGTATAGGTCGCAATGTTTTTATTCTGTAATAGCGTAGATTTACATTTTCTGCCTTTACTTTTCGCACTCCTATTATGGATCTTCCCCAAAGCCATGTAATAGCGTATGATTTACGTTTCCGCACTTTACATTCCGCACTTTATTTTCCTGTACATATATCTAACTGCTAGTAATTAGGGTTTACATGCTAAGACTAAAATCAACCCTAGATCACTTCTAATTTCAAGATAACATATCTGAATACAACACACTCTTCACACTTGCACACCCCTTAGGGTATCCTCTCTTATTGCCTTACGAATAAACAATGGTCATGTCCCTCGAACGTAGGGATACCATTAGCAAAGTTGCCTACGAATAATATCATCACAGTCCCTTAGATACAAAGATCATAGTCCCTCGATGATCCTCGATGTTGCCTACGAATATATGATCTCGTCCCTCGGTTGTTGCCTATAAAAAGTGATGATCGTCCCTACGAATTGCTAAAGGTATCCGTACATGTTGCCTTCTATGACCAAACGACGATCCTTCGATTGTTTATACGGATGAAAAGGGTGCTAATACCTTCCCTTTTCATAACTGCCTCCCGTACTCAGAATCTAACGAAGGTATTTTCCTGTTCTTTTCACCTTCCCTTTATTGGATAAAAGAAAAGTCAGTGGCGACTCTTGCTATCCACAACATTTGCGATCAAATGCAAAACAAACAAGTCAGTTCTCCCACCGTATTACACATGCCATGGCCTTGTTCTTTCATCATATGAACAAAATGAGCAATGACAATGGGACCACCGCCTCTATTAAAAAGAGGATAATTGGCCACATGAATCCTACGTCCAATGACATCATCATAAGGTACCGCCAGAGGTTTCACCTTAAAGTCCTTTATAATTCCCATATTCTTAAGATTCTTTGCATTGAATTCTTCTCCAATGCTTGGAGTCAAATCTTGCATCCTTTATAGAGAAGAATATAGTGGAAACAAAAAGAAGTTAACACACCAGAGTTATAATATATGAAGCATAAGCACTTTTAAATTGGTGAAATATCTATAACGAGTACGCACTAGTATCGAATACATATACCCGTATGTATGATATTTTACTCTTTTTATTATCATTTTATTTTGAGTACAATTTGTGGTTTTTGTATTTATTAATATAATATATTATGTATTTTAGATTTTTATGTCATTGTAACTTTACAATTTTTTATGTATTTGGATTCACCAATTGTTGGAAAAAAATTGCTCCTTCTAGAGAGAGATGCTCTCTCTTCTCTCTAGAAAACCTCCCCAATACCTTTAGGGTTTGATGGTAGCCTCCTCCCATCTTTATGGATGATTTCACACTACTACAAAACGTGGATACAACAACGCCATAGTCACCACGGTTCTTCCAAACAATGTGGTGACATCTCTAAATGAAAGAGCATACATTTTTTATTTTTTAATTAATAATTGTTAGGATATAATAATAGTTATTTAACAGACCGTGGTGATATAATCAAGCTTTCATGGGTTCGAACCCCATTCCTCTCAATTAGGTTTTCCTTTATCGTTAAGGCGCGCCTTTTATTTTTATTTATTTTTAAATTAAAAATAAAAGGAATAGCACTACGGTTGGTTAGCTCAACCGTTGTGATATTTTTTTATTTATTTAAATTTTTTAAATGGCTAAACACTTTAACTTCTTTTTGAAATTTCATTATGAAGATAATATATCATTACAGTTTAGAGTTTTGACTTTCGTGATATCTTTATAAATATTATACACTTATAACTAACTTGTCTCTCTTTAGCTTTCGTTTTCCCATTAAAAAATGAGACGAAACAACACTAACCTTCAATATTGTGAAACGATGCACAATTTCAACCCTAACACCATTTGTAACACACTTCTAAACCCTGCTGAATAATACAATATAAAATCAGAGTAAAATTAATCATGTTTCTTAAACAAGGGTGTCACACATACTTTATACAATCACATACACATGTCATACCCAATTAACACTTATTTAATACTCATGTTTTCCATACACTTTCATATAGCATATAGTTGCAAAATGATTTTCATTCAAACAATTAACAACGAAGTCTCATAATCAATCCCTTTATTGAAATGTATTAGGCATAAAAGTCAATTTACCACATAACTCAAAATATTTTCATAAAATAAAATAGAGTATACAATGTATTCCTTAAAACATGAATTCGATGTACCCCAGTGTTACATGATCAGAGCATGACTCATAATGAAATACAAAAATGAAATAAACCTAGCTTCTTCAACTTCACTCTTGCCAAAGCAACTCTACTCTTCAATACCTGAGTGATGTCATATGTAACATCCTTCTAACATAAGGGTGAGAATTCACATAATTATTCAATACTCTTATTTTTTATTTTCTAAAATGGTTTTATGGATTGGCTAGTTGATCTGGTTTAATGAACACTTCTCCTAAACTGGTTTGTAATGGATTTTAAACGTGAATTAGTTCTGTTAGAATATCTCTGTTTGGGTTATGTTATTGAATGAAACATTTCCTTTGTGTATTATGAACTGATTTGGCTCTTTGAACCGGGCAGGGCATGCTTTATTCAGATTGACTACTTTGGCGAGCTGCTATTTGTCGTTGTTGTTGCAGTCCTTATATATGTTGATTTGAGAAACCACTAGTATTGTTGTGAGTAAAATTTTGCGTAAAATCGGAGGTTATAGCACCGGCACCAGCACCGCCTTCATACAGACGTTTCACATCAATCAAAGGTTGCATCATTTATTGTTGTATTTGTTGCCTCTGCGTTGAAACAAATGTATGTACGAATGTTGAATTGAATATGGTATGGATGTATTTTAATCTTATCATGATGAGATGAATTTTTTTGAATGAAACACGATGATGAGTGTCAATGTAGAACTTGTGAGGGTAAGGTTTCTTATCCCTAGTTTTCATGATGTCAAAACATATAATCAATTATACCGTGTGTACTTTAGACGGTATCATCACATTCTAGATTGTACTCATCATAAATTGATTCTATATGTCATTAGTCCCTATGTCGATTCATATAGGAGCATTGTATATGTGTTTGTTGTTCATAGGAACTTTCTTCTTTCCCGTGTTCCTTTTTTTCTTCTAAATTTAGATATTGAATTCTCTTTCTCAAAGTTTTCTCTACTATTTCTATGGATCACCAGAGCTACTCAAATTTTGCAACAAACTCTGCAAATCCTTATTACCTCCATCAAAACAAGAGTATTGCATTGATTCTTGTGCTCCACCCTTGGATAACAAGAATTACCACACCTGGTCACGTTCTATGCATCTTGCGTTGATCTCCAAGAATAATGATAAGTTCATCGATGGTTCCTTTTCCCAAACCCTCATTTCCGATATGCTATTTACTCAATGGATTCAATGCAACACTATGGTTCCATCTTGGATTCATAGTTCAATTTTGGATTCAATTATGAAATCAGTTCTATGGATCGACAGAACATCGAGAGTTTGGAAGAATCTTCGAATTAGGTTTTCAAAGAGCAACATTTTCCACATTTCAAACATTCTAGAAGAACTATACCGCATTCGCCAAGGCACTCTTGATGTTTCTGAATATTTTACACAACTAAAAATGCTTTGGTATGAACTAGAAAATTATCGTCCCCTTCCTTGTTGTAAATGCTCTTTTGCTTGTTCTTATGGTGCTGTTGATTCTGCCAAAATATATCGTGAACAATACTATGTGATTAGGTTCCTAAAAGGATTAATTGAGTGGTTTACACACTCCAAATCATAGATAGTGATGATGAATCCTCTACCTAATATTGATAAGGTTTTCTCACTAGTTATTCAATAATAACGAGAATTGAATCTTGCTACTCCCATTGAATATACTGATTCTACAGTCTCCACATTACATGTTCGAGGCCCTTCTAATGTCAAAGGATATCAATCTCAGAAAGGGAAATGGACACATCCTTCAAAAGGAGAAAATCTCGTTTGTACTCGTTGTGGAAGGACCAATCACATAGTGGATACATGCTTCTTGAAGCATGGCTAATGAGGTTTGGAATTTATGGTTAATGGGGAATTCGACAACGTTTCAAAATAAGCCGTTTATTTTTTAGGATTGTTTGACTTCTATTAAGTTTATGTCTTGGAGATGACTAGATTTAAGTTGTAAAGCTTCTCCCATCTTGTTCTTTTTATAACTGGTTTGCTTCGCCGTCAGATTGTTTTAAATCACAGAGGTAGTTTGTATTTCAGGTTGAGTACCCTTTGTACTCAATTTATATATATATATATATATATATATATATATATATATATATATATATATATATATATATATATATATATATATATATATATATATATATATCTTATTACCTATTTAAAAAATTAATGCTTCTGGATATTGTGTCTCACTCAAAAATTATGTCGTAATTTTATTTTTAATAAGTTTATTGATTACTAACTATTAATTTGAAATAGAATAAGAAATGAAAGCCCAAAAGCCAAAGCCAAATCACTCATGAAACTACAAACTCATGAAACTACAAATATTACCAAATATATGTATTCCACAAATATATTATCCAACTACTTTATAAATATACAAGAAGAAGATGAACTAACCTTGTGTTAATATTTAACAACAATGGGTTATGTAGCGAGGTAGATAAATACACGACTCGACCAAAGTGAGGCAATGAGTTTTTATGAGAAACTTTCTCAATGAGAGAGGGAGGGAGTTGGTTTGTTCAAAATGAAAGGCAACATGAACACAAATGTGAGAGATGTTAGAACAAGATTTGGTTATGTAATAACACCTTTAAGTTTTGATGATAACAAACAAGTATGTTTGTATGAACAATTTTGATATTCTAATGTTTGTTATTTTGAGAAATTTACAAACATGTTATGCTTCTGATAAATGGTGTGGTCAAGTTATTAGGAGAGACATGTTTCGCTTCTGTGCTACAAATGTTCTGTTGAACAGTAGCAAAAAGCTCCAGAAGACTGAAGCAGTGTGACTCTAATACGCTGTCAAAAGAAACTAAGTTCTGAAGATCTGAAGACAGAAGTTCTGATGAACAGTCCAGAGTTGCTAAAGACTTATGTTTCTAAGATAATGGCCTCTGAAGACCAAGTGTTGAAGACTCTGAAGACAGAGTTTTGCAGACTCTGAATACTTGAATATTTGAAGACCGAAGTTATGTTTTTCCTTCTTCTAATTCATGCTCTCAGAAGCCTCTGAAGTCCAGAAGTTGAGAAGACTAAGAAACGTGGTACAACAGTACAACGATATAATCAAGACGCTTCATTCCACTCTGGAAAGAGTAGAAGAAAACGGACTATTTGTCCCCCACGTACCTTAATCAAAATTCTGTAAGTATTCAAAAGTTGCTTGGACTAACTCCGGATCACAATTTAGTTGAATTGGTAGATTATCTCGATTACACACCGATTTTTTCTTCATATGAGGAATTTTGTAATGATTAGATCCTTTAGCCTTCATTATCTCAATCATGCATGATTGGAGCGTAAGAAAAATTTTATTCGAGTCTTTGCTTGAAAAATTTTCAAAAGCATTTTGTACAACTTGAATAAGTTCATTCACAGTTTTCACCATTTCCATCCGTTGCAATGATTGAATAACACTAAAAAACTCAAATCTAAAACATTAAAATCGGGAGAATTAGGAGGTTGACATGTTAAACGAATGTCAAATCCACCATTAGAAGCCGCTCTACAAAATTCCTCGTCATCTATAGCTATATGACACGGTGCATTATCTTGTTGTATGTAAATTGTTTCCCTTACACACTCATATGGCCACTTTTCTTTGATTGCAAGTAAAACCTTGTTTATTAAGAACATTTTGCTCACTTCTTTAGTTATAGAAGTGATCGGTTTTGCGACAAGTGTTCCGGATGGTCTGTTCACACTTGACCTTATTGCTTGTTCTTCATAAACTAAAGGCCACATGCCAATTTTTCCCGAAAATGTTTCCTTACCATCTTCGTCAAATCTAGGTCTAGCCACTGCAACTAAAAACATAACCTTAGTAATGTAGTTTTTGTTTTTGCAAGTACGGTGTGAATCATCCTTATTGGCTAAAAGGTAATAGTTCTTGGTTTTTTGGGACATGTAGAACCATTTTTCATCAATATGGACAACATTATACATGGACTTGAATTTTGGATCATGAGGAATGCTACTTTCCTCAAGCATGGATATACAAAATCTAAGACGCCCTTTAATATTATCTTCCTTTAAATGTGGTTTTAATCCGCTAGAATGTCGACGCAAAACCCTTCTTTTTTTTTTGTAAATCAACAATCGATTCTTATTAACGCCCAAGGTACGTCCTAGAGCTCTATAAGTACTTCGCTTACTTAAAGCAACTTCGCACACCTTTTCGATATCTATCTCAATTCTTTTGCGACCATAATTTTTTGTTTTTTTATGGCAAACATTGTCGGTTTCACGTTTTTGCTTCCAAATCCGATAAATGACTTTTATAGAGACCGAATAAAATAAAGCCAACTTTGCTACAATTCCGCGTTTAAGCTTACTGTTGTGACTTTCATTTGTCAGTATTTGAGAAATTGTATCTCGTTGGATATTTCTCAAGAATGAATGCTTTCTTTAAATTGGCTCAGCCTCATATGGATCAATATATCCAACTACATATTTTAAAAAAAATTGTTATGAGTTACAAACATGGTTATGCATGTGATAAATATGACCGAAAAACATTATGCATGAGTGAAGAATCACCGATGAATCACATGTTAAAAGTAGAAAATATTATGCATACCTTCGGTTAGTGGCTCGGTGACTTCCTCTTCAACTACATCATCATTTTGATCTTGTTGAATTTCTGGAACTGTTGTATCTTCTGCTATAATTTCATTAGTTTCAGTAACAGTTGGTATTGTAAAAGCAAGAACTTCATTATCAATGAAAGCCATGTGATTACTTAAAAATTTCAAAAGCTGTTGTTAAATTTTAGAGAAGTTTTTAAGCTTTGATGGAATAAACAAGAGAGGGTTTGGTTTTGTACTGAACGTGAATGTAAGTTGGCGGAAATTAGAAGTATTTTGGCGGCAATGTATAAAAGTGGAGTAAAATCATGATCGGAGGGAATTATAATTAGATTGACGGTTTACTAGAAATATAACTAGAATGATGCAATTGAAACCAATTAAAAAGAGAATTTTTGGAATAGGAAATGAAATTATTAAGAGAGAGAGAGAGAGAGAGAGAGAGAGAGAGAGAGAGATTTTGGGTCATGCATCTATTGAGAGAGTAAGAGAATAACGTAAATACTGTTATAAATTTTGGCATGCAATTAATGAAACATGGGAATAAAGTTATAAATACTATTATTGATTGTTTATATTAAAAATTATCATTAATATTAAAAAGGGTAATTTAGGAAATGTCAATTAAATTTTTGACTATTAAATAGTTTTCTTAATAAGTGTGTTTTATTTTTTTCTCTTATAATAAGTGTGTTTTTGTTTTTGTTTTTTTCTCTTATAATATGACATGGGTCTCGTATAGATTCACATTATATGTTTACTACATTATCATTTGTAAAATTTGAGTTTATAGTTATAAATATAAGTTAATAATAATATACATAAACTTTTAAATTTTAAATTGTATTTATAATAAATTGTATATTTGATTCTCTAACTTCAATTCTATAAAATAACAGCAATAGATATATTTAAAAGATAACATTAAAATGAATAGTTTACAGCTAGTATCTCATAGATAGGTTCACATCTAATTCAAATGAGTTAACAAACCCAATTGAATCCAAATGAGTTCACTCTAAAAAACATTCTACAATGTATGATAGCTAGATGAATATTAAAATGAACGGTTTACAATTAGTATCTCATAGATACGTACACATCTACCCACATCTATCCGTGAATGTAGATGAGTTAACAAACCTAGTTGAATCCAAATGAATTAACTCTAAAAAAAATTACATTCTATGACAACTTCTCGTTACATTTCAATTTTAAAATCTTTTTATTAGATCATATGTACACATTTTACACAGTTTATTAATTTTTGACAGTACCCCGTCAAAATTTAATAAACTATGGAAATATATAACTTATTTCAACAATACAAAATATTCATTAATTTATTTATAAAAATATATGTAACTTATTCTAATTTATACAAATAATTGTATAAGAAGTTGGATTCATTATGTTTATAATATTATTCGTAGCTTATTCTCGTTTATAAAAATAATTATAAGTTATTTACTTGATAAATTCTGATTATTATTTATCATTAAATTTTCATGACTACCATTTAACAATTTTTTGTCATGGTTATAATTATAAAGTTAATTTGAAAAGATTATGTTTTAGTTATTTCATAAATTTAAAAAAATTACAAAATCTCAATTGATTTTGTTTTGTTTTATTAACATTTATATAATAACTAAATAATTTCAAAATATATTTTATTTCAAATAAGAATTTAAATAATTACAAAATAATTTTTATTTTAATAGTTTTAGAATGATAAACTAAATATTTAATCTTGAAATCCAAAAGTTACAACTTTTATTAAGAAGGGTAATCATAATTTTTTCAGATAGTTTAATTGTTTAATATTTTTTTCGAAATAAGTGATTTTTATTAATATTTCATAAAAATACACGACTTTTAATTTTTTTAAACCAAATGTTATTTAAACTATAATAATTCTCACTTTCAATTTTAAACAAATCACAATTTTACTAACAAAATAAAATAAAATAATATTATTCTTATTAATATTTCTTAGAAAATATAATTTGTTTAATATTTATAAATAAGAAATTTATTTTTTAAATGAAATTTGTTTTAAAATACACAAAATTTTATCGATTTAAATTATTCACTTTATTTATTTAATTTCAAGTTAATCATTATTCATTTTGCAAAATTTGTTTTAAAATTAATTTATTTTATTATTTTGAAATAAATCATAAATTATGGGTAATTTATATGATTTTTAATTGTGTTGATTTCAGATTATCTTGGAATTGGATTGGGTAATTGGATTGGGTAAGAAGAGAGGTAAGGAATGTTTTCTCTCTTTTCTATTTATTGTTTATTATTTTATTTTTTTCAACTATTATTTATCAATCCATATTTAAACTTTAGAATGAAAATCATCTAAATAAATAAATAATAATTATGAAAATTTATTTTGTTTTCAATTCAATAATAATTATTTCATTTAATAATAAAATTTCTTAAAGTCTACATAAAATTAAATGATAATTTGACCATTATTATAGTAATTATCATTTAATTTTCTCTAAGATGTAAAAAAATAATTTTTTTGAATCGAAAGCTCAAAAAATTGGGTTCCCACGTATCTGCATTAAAAGACTTTCTAAGAAATTTCCATCTTTACCATATATACATTAAAGGACTGTCCATCGGCATCTTCCCTTGGGTTACCGTATCTGACTTTCTATTTTTTTGGGTTCCCATATGTTCTCGCATTAAAAAACTTTCCATCTTCTCCTTGCATTGAGTAATGAAAAAATGAATGTCTTTCTATTAATAAAAAAGATGAGTTTTAATAGCTATGATAATTTGCATTTTTATTGTTTCAAAAATTCTATATTATTAATATAGGATAACTAAAAATTATACTATTTTAAATTAATTAAAAATAATACTGATAATTTATGACATATTTTACACATAGTTAGGTTATTAATTTATTACTTAATTATATATTATTTTTTTGAATTTATTAAGTGTTTCATGACATGAACTTTTGCGTATACACAACAAATACAACACTAGATGGAATAAACAAGAAACTAATTTTAAAATTATATATTTTTTACAAAGTTTTATGTCCATGAGATTAATTTACAAATCTGCATGTTGGCACCCAGTACACTTTTTTTTCTTTGGTACAAATGAGGGCCGGAGCCCAAACAGAAAATTATGAACCAAACATTCTAACAGTATCAACACCACTAGAATCAGATACTACCGCATGTTGCAGCCAACTAGGTATACTATGATTAAAAACAGTATCTCCTCTGATTATCTTGCCTTCTTGAGCTAGCAAATGAGCACACAAATTAGCTTCTCTGTAGACATGTTGGATTTTCACAACTTACAGTCGAGACATTTCCTGTCTTATGGAATTCACCAAGGTGTTAGTAACCCGTTGTTTCTTCCCTTTCTGACTCAACATATCCACCGCTGTTTTAGAATCGGTCTCAATCTCAATTCTACTCCATCCACTACCAATAGCCATACGTAAACCTGTCAAAATACCCCATAGTTCCGTCGTCAAGGGGCTGCACAATCTGATAAATTTTGTAAAGCTCCCACACCAGTTCCCAAGCACATCTCTCAATATACCTCCGCACCCCGCCAAACCCGTAATATATGTCGCGCCATCAACATTAACTTTCATGAATGATGGTTTAGGCGGATACCATTTAACATATTTCTCTACCGTCGTTCATTTATTACCTTTCTATGTAAGACCATAGCTTCTCTATATCTAGTGATTTGTTGCAGGATCACTTCCTGCTGCTGAACCAGTCTAACGAAGTTAGCCATATGTATTTCTTTGTTTCTCTAACTCCATATCACATGACAACAAGTAGCCCAATAACTATTCCATCCCTCTTCACCATGAAACTTCTTATTGATATTGATAATTATCCACTATTTCCATTCAGCTTGGAAAAACACGGTAGCAATCTGATTCGGCACTTTATTCTCCCAAATATGCTTCACTGCTCTGCAATCTCGAAGAACATGCATAGCCGTTTCACTAGCAGCCCCACAATTCCTACATCCATCCAAACCATAACCACATTGACTCGCTCTGTAATTCGTCAGCAGTTTGTTATGATTAAGAATCCAGACAAAACTCCTAACCCTCTGCGGCACTTGGAGACTCCCAAACCATATTCCAAACTTCCTGGTTTTTCAGTTCACAATCTTCTCTCAAAAAGTTATACATTGTACTCATAGTAAAAGAGTCGTCTTCCTCCGTTGCAATCATAAATCTGTCATCGCCACCAGCCATGTGAGGCGGAATAATAGCCGAAAATCTGTGCTTAATATCCACCGGTAACCACTGCAAAAGTCTCCAGTTCCAGTTTCCATCCACTCCCACCAGATCGTGAACTGTAGCATTTCTCAGGTTCAGAGGAATATCCAGAATCTCATTTTTGCAGAATCCGATCATTGTCAATCCACACATCGCTCCAAGCTTGCGTTTTTCTACCGTCTCCGATGATCCATTTCCCTTTCTGCATCAGTACCGGGGTTGTCTTCGTAATGGCTCTCCATAGTTTTGAGTCCGTTGGTTTAGCATGCAAACCATTCAAATCAACTTTGTATTTTCCCCGCAGAATTCCGCACCAGAAGTCATCGCTATCATTCATAACCTTGGTGCTCAGTTTCATGATGCAGACCTGATTTAATGTCTCAAGGTCTCTCAATCCAAGACCACCAGAAGCCTTAGATTTAGTGACAATTTCCCAGCTCACCGCATGGACCTTCTTCTTCGCATCAGTATCCCCCCAAATAAAATCTCTCTAAATTTTCTGGATGTCCTTAATGCAGGTTTTCAGAATCGAGCTTGTCATCATAGGATAGACTGGAATCGCTTCAATGACATTCTTCGCACGTGTGATTCTACTTGCAAAGGATAACTGACAAGCTTTCCAGCTAGCGAGCTTGATTGCAATCTTCTCTGTAACATAGCTGAAGTCCCTAGCTTTGTAGCCTCTCCCATGAAGTGGCACCCCTAGATATTTACCAAAACTGTGAGTTTCCCTGAATCCGATGATATTGGCCAATCTTTTATGATCACTAATCTGCATATTCCCAGAAAAAAGGATACTAGATTTATTGTTGCTTATCTCCTACCCTGACATAATACAAAATGCATCCAACACAACTTTGACACACTGAATTTGCTTATCACTGGCTTCCCCCAAAATGAGATCATTTGCAAACATTAAGTGAGAAAGATTTATACCATTTTTATTGAAATGAAAAGGCTTCCACTTCTTCTCCATAATGGCAGCTTCAATTAAGTGTGTTAATTTGTCCATACATAGAACAAATAGGTATGGAGACATAGGATCTCCCTGTCGAATCCCACGATACGGCCGAAAATACTCACTCCTGTTTCAATTCCAATTGATATTCGTTTCCACTGTGCCCATGCCATGCATAATTATATTAATGATGGCTTCCGAAAATGCAATCTCCACTAAAACTCGCCAAATGAATTCCCAATTGAGTTTGTCATATGCTTTGGTCAAGTCAATTTTTACTGCAAACAACCCTTTTTCCCTTTCTTCTTATGCATTGAATGCATCACCTCGTTCGCTATTATAATGTTCTCATGAATTGACCTGCCAGGGACAAAACCAATTTGGTACGGGGATACTAATTCTGCCTTCATCGGCTTCAATCTCCCAACGACAACTTTGCTGATAATCTTGTAAATGGTGTTACATAAAGAGATGGGTCGAAACTGTGTAATTGACTCTGGGTGATCAACTCTGGGGATCAAGCAAATATCAGTTTTGTTTATCTCCATCAATCCGTTAGGATTGTGCCAAATTTGTCTCACAAAACTGCAGATATCCGGCCCAACAGTACTCCATGCTCTTTGATAAAATCCAGCAGGAAATCCGTCTGGTCCAGGCGCCTTCCACGGTTTCATGGAGAAAAGAGCTTTATGAACTTCTGCATTACAAACGTCAGCCTGTAGCTGCTGCAGACGCTCTTCATCAATTCAGGGGAAACTCACCTTTGAGTGAGTCCATTGGCCCCTAAGATCCGGACAAGCAAACAGGTTTTTGAAAAAGCCAATAACATGATCTTTAAGAGCATCATGGTCACTAATCCACCCCCCTGTGTAGTCTTTAAGCATCAGGATCTTATTCCTCTTTCGACGAGAAATGGTTTTCATATGGTAGTACTTAGTGTTCCTATCTCCATCTGAAAGCCATTTGCTTCGGGATCCTGAAACCACATCAACTCCTCCTTATTTAAAATGTTGCTCAAATCATGCTGCAATCTCTCCTCCAGCTTCCTCATACCTACAACATTGTCATTCTGCTGTAATTTAATTTGTATTCCCTCTAATCTTCTAATTATTCCCTGTTTCATTCTTTTTATTTGATCAAAGGATTCATACTTCCATTTTTCTATCTCAGAGATAACATTCTGCAGATTATTGAGAATAGGTTGGTTAGCAACCCAGCAACCCAAGCCTCATTAAGCATGTTATTATATGTCTCATTCATAATCCAAGCATTCTCAAAACGAAACGGCTTCTTATAATACACTATTCTCTCCGCTTGAGTATTAATAAGAATATGGTGGTGATCCGAGAAATCTACTCTTGTTTAAACTTTGACAAACGCTTCAGGGAATTGGCCTCTCCAAACATCATTACTGATGGCTCGACCCAGTCTCTCAAAAATCCTTTGACCACCATGGAACATGGGTCATCTCCACGTAAAAGAAGGTCCAGTGGCTTCCACAGTACTAACTCTACATTTATCCATTCTATCCCGCATTCTCTGACACTTCTTGTTTGAAACTGGAAGTCCCCCTTTCTTATCATTGCTCTTCTCCAGATCATTAAAATCACCAGACATCATCCAAGCTTCCTTCATGTCATTTACAATCTTAATCAATTCTTCCCACAAGATAGTCTTACTGCTCTCACAAGGGCGAGCATAAACATCAGTAAGCCACCATCCCTCCATATTATTCATACAAACTTTGGCATGAATGAACTGGTTATTAATCAAACACACCTGTAAGTTAATATCACAAGACTTCCAGGCCACGACAATTCCACCAGCATATCCTGTATTCACGGAGAATTCCATTATATCAAACCCAAGCTTCATGATAGTCTTCCTGATCTTAGCAGGATCACACCTAGTCTCCAGAATAATAGCAACAGATGGTTTGTGATTATCCATATATTGCTTGAAATATATGAAAAAAGCCTTACTTACTGCGCCTCTACAGTTCCAGCAAAATAACTTCTTGTTTGTACTCATCATAAAATAATTCTGGGAAAGTCAAAGAACAAACTATCAAGGTGTGTCATGGACCACCTCAGAACTATCCTCCTGTGAATCTTCTTCCTCTGCATTACCTTCACTCTCATCCTGCACACATTCTGTTTGAGGCTTCCCAAATGTAAAAAATGCGAGCTGAGCTTTCTGTTTTGACAAGTCAGGTGGCTTTTCATGGATAGTTAATTCTGTCTTATTTTCTTGTTGGTAGTCCAAGGAAATTCTTCCATCTGTTCTCTCCACAACTCTTGCAGTATCTTTATTTCCACCTACTCTATCCCCAATCTCTCTCCTCTTTAATTGAAACGTGTCATATGTAGCAACCATACTGGTATCGCAAGGTTAGAATTTTCCAAGAATGCTTTCCACACCTGATTTGCTCATGCCACCCGTTTTGTCCTTTAGTTGAATGCCTCCACGTGTCGCTAGAGTTACGTTTCTTTTGTTACTTGTTTTCAGCTTTTGTTTTCTATCCTGCCTCATTATTCTGGTATCATTAACTTCTATGTGAGGTCCACTTTCTATTATCATTCCCGTAAAAGATTCCACTATTTCATCATTCCCTATTAATTCCTTGCTTTTCTCAATGTTAGATACATTGCTGCTGGCTGGAATATTCTTTACCGGTCCCTCTCTATTAAGCATATTTGAGACAGGTTCTTCAATGATCTCCACCTCTTTGGGAATAAAATCCTCCCCATTAAACACCAGATTGTCAGCATTAATTTCTTGATTCTCCTGTTCCAAAATATGGAAACAAGATCCACCAGCATTAGTTTTCTCATTAGAGTTGCTCGGCATATTGTTCCTCCGACCATCCACCGTCTTCCTTCCTCGCTTCGGCTTTTGAACTATTTTCCACGGTCCATCTTCTACCACTCTCGATGAATTACTGTTAACTTTTGTTGTGCTACCTTCAGAAATCGCTTGATCCCCTTGCGCGCTACTCTCTCCCTCCTTGCACTTTCCTTTTAAAATTCTCTAACAGCTCTCCTTGTAATGGCCATATCTCCCACATGCCAAGCACAGGAGATGCAAGCCTTCGTACTCTATTTTGTAACTTGTCCCTTGTACCTTTAGCTGAGCAAGAAGAGGCCTAGCCAAGTTAACTGAAACACATATTCAAGCATATTTCCCCCTCTCCTGTTTGATAGTAGTATTGTCCACTTTGACAGTATGCCCCATGCGATCTCCAAATACCGAAAGTACTCTAGCATCATAATATTCTATCGGAAGATTCAATATTCTAACCCAAACTGCAACTTCATCAATGGTATCCATTTCTGGTTTGAAATTTGGCCTCCAATCCTTGACTGTCAAATAGTGATCATAAATGAACCATGGTCCCTTCATCATCGCTACCTTCTTGTCATCTTCATGTGAAAAAGCCACCAGAAAGTAGTCGTTACTGAGATCAATAATTGTAATGACTCCTTTACGAACCCACATTTGCTTCAGTCTATTCTCAAGGGCTTTATAACCAATTCGTCTCCCCAGCAATTTCACTATGACCCCCCGTTTCCAAGGTTTTTGGATTCTCGACTCCTCCTTCTGTGAGAAAATGAAATTTGGACATTCATAGCCTCCACTCACCTCTTCCTCCACCCAAATCTCTCCATACTCCTCCTCATCTTTCTCCATCCCTCCCTGACTACCCACAACATTCTCTTCCATGTTGTCTCCAGCCCTTCCCGCCATGATGTCTCGAAAAGAGACAAATCTCCCTTCACTATTTGTGATTCCTTCCTTCTCCTTCCACGTGCTTCTCTCCTGAAGATCCACTTCCGCCTTACTCTTGCTCACTCTCGCCGGCGGAATCTCTCTGCCAAACATCGTCGTGCTTCTCTGGATTTATACAGTCTCTCTTTTTTAATGTTATTAGCTGTAGGATTAATTAAATCCAACAACTTAAATTTTGTTTAAGTGCATCCCGTACACTTTGAGAGAGAGTAAACTTGACAAAGAAATGTCAAATATCTCGTGGGAGAATTCCAGATCCAGAAATATTCCTGCTTGTTAAAATAATTTAGTTTAATAAAACAAAATTCCAAATAAGATTGATACATATAGCTTAAAAATTTCATCATACATAGTGACGCCAGAAGAAAACACTGACTTCCATCATCATACATAAGTCAATTGTTTAGTTTCTCTTACAAAGTAGAACAATCAATTATGAATTCACTTTTTCAATAATATTATTTATTAGCCTGAGCATCAACATATTTGCTGGAACTACATTCGAATTTTAATTATATAATGATATTGCACAAACATATTTGCTGGAACTAAAGTATATATATTAGCGTTTTGTTTTTAAGATTTAGATTTAATGTTTAACTTTTTAGTTTTTTAATTTAATTTCAATTTTGGTAACAGTGCGTACAGTTTAATTTATCCATGCACAGATGCACTGCTACATATACTTCGTTTAAGAGTTATTCTCTTCAAATGGTAGATTTTGTCATTCATATATTAATTATAATAATTAAATAGCTTATTATTATAATATGAGAGTTTTTTATTATGATTAATAAGAATTTAATGTATTTTTATAATTTTGTTTGAATTTGACTACGGATTATAATTTTTATACAGTAATTTAACAGTTTGAATAAGTAATTAAAATTAAAAAAATCGTCAAAGTGATATTTTTATGGAAATTGCTTACGAAAAATGCTAAATAGTTTTCTGATTATATGTATGTTTGTCCATGCGAGTATCAATTGACCCAAAAGACAGTTGATGATTGACCGGTTTTCATAGGCACCTGTGATGATAAATATATGATAATTATAAGGTTTTACGTGTAAATAATAAATCAATCCAAAGAGAGATTTATTATTCGACATGTTTTTTTATCAATGTTTGATCGTTACAACAAGAGTACCACTAGCGGTTAATATTAGTGTCCAAAGACTCAATATTGATGGTGCACTAGGTATCTTGAGATGAGTTATGTCTTTATTTGAACAAATTGATAATTTAGTTTTTTTGTGTGAGTATATTTCAGATATTTAATTTTGTTCTTGTTTTTCAGTTACAATTGTTTCAATATCTACTAATCTGAATTCAGTTTCGGTCCTTAATGAGACAAATTTTAAGGATTGGAATGAGAACATGGAAATTGTTCATGGTTGCACGAGTTTTGACCTTGCATTAAGGATGAAGCAACCACATCCTCCTTCAGAATTTGGTTCCTCTGAACAGAGGAAATATTATGAGAAATTGGATCGCTCTATTTGCATGAGTCATGTTTTGGATTGTTCTGAGGTCAATTTAGATCCAGTACCTGGAAACACTTGGTGGTTAGATTGTGGTGCAACTACTAACATCAGTGTTTCAATGAAGGGTTGTCTAAACTATCGATAGTCAAATGATGTTGAAAGATACATCTATGTGGGAGATGGCAAGTCGGTGAAGGTGGAAGCTATAGGGCATTTTAGATTATTTTTTTGTACCAGATTTTATTTGGATTTGAAAGACACTTATGTGATTCCGTCATTTATACAGAATTTAATTTCAGTTTCTTATTTGGACAAATCAGGTTATTCTTGTTCGTTTAGAAACAATATGTTCAAGTTGTCTTTCAATATAGATATTGTTGGAACTGGTTCACTTATTGGTCATGATAATATATATTTGCTTGACACAATAACTTCCTATGGAAAATTCTTGAAAGTTGAGGTACGACCTTATAAGCTAATGAAAATAAGTTAGACTCTCGAACAGTGAGCATCTACTTTATTAGTAATTCTTAAAGATCTAGGGGCTATAAATTTTATGATCCCAAATCAAAATTCAATTTTTGAAATGGGAGCAACCACATTCTTTGAGGATATTGAGTTTTTGGGGAAGAATAAGGTTAGAGACTTTGTTTTAGAGGAAGAATCGGTAACAATTTCAGAACTGATTCATACAGTTGCTTTTGATCAAGCATGTATAGAACCTCCACAAGACACTGTTGATTTTCCTCCCACTCAAGATGATTTGGTAATTCATGAAGAACAAACTCAAAATGCTCAAAAATAAGTGTTACAAGAACCAGTATCTTTGCAGAGATCCGTTGGAGAAATGAGAAATGTTATTCAGTACGATTACATAGTATTTCTTCAAGAACACGAGGAAAATAATGGTAAGTGGATTGAAGCAATGAAGTATGAGTAGAAGTCCATGCAAGACGATAAAATTTTGGGAACTTGTCTCATTACCAGAAGGTGTGAAACCCATTGTTGCAAATGAATTTTTAAGATCAAACGAGATTCTAACGGTAATGTGGAAAGGATAAAGTTTATCATATGGTTAAGGGTTATACTCAAAAGGAAGAGATTGAATTTAAAGATACTTTCTCTCCAGTTTTATCGAAAGTCTCTTTTAGGACAATCATGGCTCTTACTGCACATTATGATATAGAAATCCATCAAATGGATGTTAAGACGACATTCTTCAATTGATGTTAGGAAGATATTTGAGCAATTCAGGAATGGATCATTGGAAAGCAACCAAATGGTTATAAGGTACTTAAAGAGAACAAAAGACTATATACTCACATATAGGAGGTTATACCAGTTAGAGATCACTAAATAATCTTACTCATATTTTGTTGGATGCCAAAACAGCAAAAGATCCACTTCATGCTATATATACATGTTGGCTGGTAGGACAATTTCTTAGCGCAGTGCCAAGAAAACTCCTACGACTTCATCCACCATGGCATCATAGTTTATAGCATGTTATGAGGCATCCAACCATGGGATTCAAGTGAAAAATATTGTCACTGGGCTGCAAATTATGGAAGGAATTTAAACACCACTTAAGTTATACTGTGACAATAAATCAATTGTCCTATAACAATAATAGGAGCTCGACTAAGTCAAAACATTTTGACATCAAGTTCCTAGTTGTTAAATAAAGGGTACAAAGTGGAAAGATTTCTATAGAACACTTGTGGACAAACTCCATGATAGAAGACCCTCTTACAAAAGGTCTTTCATCCAAGGTCTTTCATCCAAGGTCTTTCATGAGCACACTGCTCGCATGGGTGTTATACCTTTATATGAGTCTTTGGTTTAGTGGAAGTTAGTCAATTATGAATTTTATGTTCAATATTTTTGTATTATGCATGCATACTATGGTTTTGGATATTTTCCAAAATAATAAGGTTTGATATTCAGCAGTTTACATTTTGTACAATAAAGTGTTGAATGATCTCACAAAAGTAAAGTTGGACCAGTTGAAAATCTACATATACAGACCAACTTCATGTGATTTTCATGCTACACGTTTCATGATGGATCTATGTCATTTAGTTGTGTCACTATTGGTGATCATTGATGGGTTTAGTTATGATTGCTATAACGAAAATCACTTTGATTCTGAATAGTGACATGATTAATGAACGAGATAATTTGGATATGCTTAAGGAATATAATGGCAAATTTTCAGCTCATAAAGCCTAACAAATGTATATGATTACATATGTGACCAGTGAGAGATTGTTAGAATTTTAGATCACAAATGTAATATTTAAGGTGTCAGAGCCATTATTTTAATTAGTCAAGACTTAAAGGGATCTAATTAATATGATATTAAGTTAGTGGCTAAAAGCATAAATGTCATGAAAGGTATGGTTATTGTGTAGATACCATAAGTCAATATTTAATTTGATGAGGGGTCAAATTAAAATATTGAATACTAAGAAATAACCCAACGGTTACTTATAGGGATTATGGTCCCCATTTGTAGACAACGAGAAAACGACTTATTAGAAATTCTCTCTTCATCCCCATCAGAGGAGAATCAAGAAGTCATAAGGAACTCTATAAATTGGAAGATCACATACCCGAGAATCTTCGGTAATTCTCAATGACAAATTCAGGTACGCTTCCGCTTTCATTCTCATAGTTGTATTCGGATATGAGTTTAAGGGTTTTATTTAGGATTCAGTTCTTGAATTCTATATTGATAGAATTTATAAGGTTTATGAACAAAACCTACACTTTCACCACAATCAGCTTATCGTCTATATTGACCTTGTCCGAAACTGGAACCTTCACAATAACTTTGACAATATTGTCCGGGTGCATCATACCTAAAACATTAAAAAAAACATGAATTATGTTAAAACAAAATTTTGTTTCTGTAACAGACTTTATTTCGCAAGTGTACTTGCGAATTTTTGCAGGTGGACTTCGCAAGTGCATTTGCAAAGTGACGTTGTTTTATTCATCAATAAAATAACTTAAATGCAGCAAATGTATGATGAAGGGATGAAAGTTGACCTCAAATTGCAACTTTTAATGCTCACTTTTTGAATCTTAAACACATGAAACTTGATTTGGAGACGATGAGATTGAGTGAAGTTTGGGGTTTTTTTTGTTAGAGGAAAATAAAATGAATGAAATAGTATGAATAAGTGATCATGCAACATTCTAATATGGAAATGGAAGTTTCGCAAGTGCACTTGCGAATTCACCTTTCAGCATATTTCGCAAGTGCACTTACGAATTCACCTGAGTATTTTAAAATCCAACGTTTAAATAAAACGTGCAAAATAAGGTGGTTTCGCAAGGGCACTTGCGAAACATGCTAAAAGGTGAATTCGCAAGTGCATTTGCGAATGATATTTTTGGATTTTCAGTGGTGAAATCCACCACCACTAGATGTAGAAAGAAATTTTCTAAGTTATTGTACAACCTACTTACTTTTAACCCTACTATCTTTTATTCAAACAGTTAATTCAAAATCAAAATGTTTCCTCTCATTAGGGGATGTTTGTGGTGCAGTTTGGGTGGTTTTGACACAAAAAGTCATCTGAGCTGCGAGAGAAAAGGCACGCGATTTAGTTTGGTTTGATTGACTTTTAGATAAAAACCAAGCCGAACCAAACTGAATCAATGTTGTTTGGTTCGGTTCAGTTGATTCGGTTTTTTACAAATATTTTGTTGAGTCATACATACACATATAGATGACAACATAACTTTGTATTTGGTCATTCATACACTACCAAATAACAACAAAACTCATCATATTTAGACAACAACTCCCATTTAATATGTAAAAATTAGATTAGATAAAAGTGAAATAATAAACATAAAATAATATCATAAAACAATATCAAAAATATTATAATAAAACAAAAAAAAATATATAAGAGATAAGAGATTTGCGAAGATGAAAAAGAAAGAACATAATTAATGAGAGATTAGAGATAAAGATGTGCGATAAAAAGAAATTGAAAGAGGGAACAATTGCATAAAACACTACAAGAAATATTGTCTCCAGCGACATAAAGTAGCGATGTGGAAGTCACGTGGGTAATTATTGCATGTTGCGACGTGACAACCACGTCGCAACGTGTTTTTAAATTTTAAATAACGTTATAAACATAAAGTAGTCAGGAAGCAGAGGTTGAGATATGTGAAAAAATTTGCGATGTGGGATACACGTCGCTATATGAAGTTTATAAATTAAAATAGAAAAAGCTGTAACATTCACGTTAGGGGAAAGATTCAAATTTTTAAAATTTTAGTTGTGACGTTATAAACACGTCACAACTTTTAGAGGGAAAATTCAAAGTCCCACTGACGTGACATGGTGGCAGCATTGCAGGCAAGGATATTAATTAACGTGACCGTTGGCATGTTGCGACGTGAGTGTCACGTGGCAAGGTTGCAACGTGATTCTCACGTCGGTGATAAGTATATTTAATTACGCATTTTCCCTTCTTCCCCACTTCCATTCGTCAACAGAATTAATATTTCTCTTCTCTATCTTTACAAACTCTTCTCTCCCAAAATCCCCAAAATTTCAATCCCAAATCATTTTTCTATACCTTTCAATTCTAAATTTTTACAAAAATTTCATCTATTCTTAGATCAAAGGTAAGTTACATATGTTTTTCTTTATAATTTCGTTTTATATTCATACTCTATTATGTTTTTAATGTTGATTTTTTCTCTCCAGATTTTGAAGAAAGAAGAAGGTGAAGGAGAAGAAATTGAAGGAGAAGAAGGAGGAGTAGATTGAAGAAGAGCTAAAAAAATTTTCTTCAGAATTTTAGTATAAGTTTATTTATAATGTGATATATTTTTAATAGATTTATTAGGTTATTCTTTTAATTAGTTATTATATAAATTAATTATTATATAACAAAAATATATATTAAATATTAAATATTTATTTTATAAAAAGTTAAAAATTAAAAATAATATAGTAAATAAAAAAACAAAAATTATTTATAAATTTTATTAATATTTTTAAAACTATTAGAAAAAAACTGATATGTTAAAACTATTATTAAAATTGTTATATACTAATATTATTAAAACTGTTATATATTAATATTAATATTAATAGAATATACTATATGTTGTTGTTTTATAAATTAATAGAAAACTATTATATATTGTTATTTTTAAAAACTATTATATATTATATGTGTTTTATCTTAATGAAAAACAATATAATAAAACAGAATTTTAAAAAACAGAATATAAAATGTAATAAAATTAATTAAAAACGAAAATTTATATATTTATAAATAAAAAACAAAATATTTTATGTATATTAAAAATAGAACATTTTTATATTATGAAAATAGATTATTAAAAACAGAATATTTTTATGTATTGAAAATAAATTTTAAATGTTTATCTTAAATTTTTTTAAAAATAGAATTGTATTATCTATTTAATAAAAACTAAATTATATTTTTGAAAAATAGGAATATAAACAAACTATAATTAAAAAAACATCATTTGCGTATATATTTTATAAAAATAGTTTTATTAAAAAAATTATAGTATAATATATTTTAATATGTAATACATATATAGTTTATATTATAATATGTAATGTACATATTTTAATATAATATGTCCTAATATGAAAACATATTTATAATAAAATAAAATACATAGTTTATATTAATTTTTTAAAATAGAATTTATTAATAAAACTAATAATAATATTTTAAATATAAAATTATAATTAAAATATTATAAATTAACAGTTTTTAAATAGAATATATTATATATTAAATAAAAAGTTATATATATTTAATTATCTTAATGAACTATACTAGTTATATATATTAAAATATATATTTAATAGTATTTTTAAATATATATTTAATTATCTTAATGGACTATAATAGTTATATTTATTTAATAGTATTTTTTAATATATAATATGTATTTATATGGTACATGTTTTTTTCGTTAAAAAAAATATTTTTAAGAATTGTAAATATTAAATAACATACGTTTAAGAATATTATTAAGTTGATTAACATTTCTAATTGAAAAGAAAATGATTGTATAAATGTGCAGTATGAAATATTATCGGTATTATCGTAGTTGGATGTACGACAGAACATTTTCAGGAAGACGTGGACTTAAACCAAAGTTTATAGTAGGAGTTGTTGGGTTTATCATGTGGGCGTTTGCTCAGGAATATTGTCGAAGCGAAGGAGGAGTTAGGTGTCCCTATCTTAAATGTGTCCCTGTCTTAAATGTGAATGTAGACCAATAATTAGTGACCCAGAGGAAGTAACACGTCATTTGCATAAAAGGGGTTTCATTGAAAATTATTGAGTTTGGACGTATAATGGTGAAGAACTGCCGAGTAACGTACCAGAGACTAGCAATGTGCATGCTTCAAGTAGTCGACCGCCTATGGAATATGTGGAGAACTTTAATTTGATCGGTGAGATGGTTGAAGATGCTTTTGGTGTGAACGTGACATATGATGAACCTGGAGATTTTGACGGGGAAGAGTTGTCGAATGAGGAAGCGCAAAGATTTTATCAATTGTTGAATGAGATGAATAGCCGTTGTTTAAGGGATCGTCAGACTCAAAGCTATCAATGTGTGTGAGATTATTGGCCGCCAAGTCAAATTGGAATGTTTCTGATCAATGTCTGAAACATTTTGTAAAAATGATCTTGGATTCCACCGCAACGAAAGACAACTTGCCTACAAGTTATTATGATGCAAAGAAGTGGGTGTCAAAGTTGGGTTTAAAAGTAAGAAAGATTGATTGTTGCATTAACAGTTGCATGTTGTTTTATGACAATGAGTTTGATACTCAAGATGGATCGTTAGAGGAGTGTAAGTTTTGTAATAGTTTGAGATATCAAGTTCGTAGTAGAGCCGTTAACACCAAGCAAAAGCGTGTAGCAGTAAAATCCATGTTTTATCTTCCGATAATACCAAGGTTAAAAAGAATGTTTGCTTCAATACACAGTGCAAGTCAAATGACATGGCATCATACAAACCAAACAAGTTCAGACACTATGCGACATCCATCTGATGGTGAGGCATGGAAGCACTTTGATCGGACACATCTGAATTTTGCTGCAGAACCTAGAAATATCAGGCTTGGATTATGCTCTGATGGTTTTGCCCCATACGTGCAACCGTCGGGAAGTGCGTATTCTTGTTGGCCAGTTATTGTAACCCCTTACAACCTCCCTCCTAAGATGCGCCATACCAGGCCCGCACAGTCCAAAAGCCGGAATTGATGTGTACTTACAACCTTTAATTGATGATTTGAAGAGGTTGTGAATTGGAGACTGAAGTTATGATATATCCCGTAAACATAACTTTACACTGCGAGCTGCCTTGATGTGGATCATTAATGACTTTCCAGCATATAACATGTTGTCTGGTTGGGGTACGCATGGCAAAATGGCTTGTCCGCATTGCATGGAATACACCAAAACATTTAGGTTGGATAAAGGGGGGAAAAGCTCATGGTTTGAGATCAAGAGCAAGAGCAACAATTGGAGATCATGCGGAAGAGGCAATCTAATATGGAGGAGCAAATGCGATGATTTATGCAAGATGGTGGAAATCCAATTGTTCTTGATCAAGAGCCGGAGGATGACGAAAACGATGATTTTATCTTGATAATTATCCGGGTGAAGATGCCCCGTAAAAACACTTTGTATTTAATTTGTTTTTAAATTTGTATTTATGTAAATTATTTTAAATTTGAATTTATTAAATTTTAAATATTAATTTATTAATTTTATTATATTAAATTTAAGGGTTAAAGATGTTTTTAGTCCCTATAAATATGCGACCCTGTAATTTTAGTCCTTCTAAAATTTTCCTTTGAATAATGGTCCTCGCAAACTTTTTTCATGTAGTTTTAGTCCTTGTTATTTTCTAAAATTTTTAAAACGGTTTAATTACCCTTAAATTTTTAAGTTTTTCAATAATTTTTTTTTCATATGTGTTCAGAATACTATACAATATTTATTTATTAAATTTTAGAATTTTTTAAAATGAGAAGAATTAAATATGAATTTTTTAAATTTCAAAAGATATTGATAGAAGCAATGAAAATCTCGATTTAGAAATCAAATTTTGAGTTCCTTTTTTTTTTGAGGAACTTTTTATAACATTCTACACACGTTTGTAAAATCATCGTTCAAAATACACATCGGTTTAACAACAGGGACTAAAACTACGTGCATAATAATTTTGCGAGGACCATTATTTGAAGAAAAATTTTAGAGGGACCAAAATTGCAGGGTCGTATATTTATAGTGACTAAAAATATATTTAACCTTAAATTTAATTATATAATTTTAGTTTATCAAATTTATTATATAAAATTTTATTCTATAAATTTATTATATAAAATTTTATTATTTGAATATATAATTATATGATTTTATTATATTAATTAATTAGTTTATTATATATAAAAAAAAAATTATTAAAAATTAATTTTTTTAAAAAAACTTCATAAGTAGCGACGTGGAATACATGTCACAAAGTTGTGATATGTATTTCACGTCACAACTAAAGCTGCTTTATTGTCTGCCACGCCTGCTTCTAAAGCAGAGTTATGTTCCCTATATAAATAAGTTGTGACGTGAATACCACGTCGCAACTTTCTGACATGTATCCCACGTCGCAACAAGTTTGTCACTTGTTCTCCAACGACATAAACGATCACGTCGCTGATAACTTGTTGCGACATGATTTCTCAAGTTGTGACGTGATATTCACGTCCCAACTGAGAGTCTTTTTTGTAGTGAAAATAAGAAGGTGAAAAAGAAAGAATATAAAAGAGTAGAGAATAGATAAGAATATGCAAGATGTAAGTGGTGAAGATGACGCGGTAATGCTATGAGAGATTTAAAAAGACTGAAGCTGAAATTATAAGTGTAAGAATGAAAAAATTGTTCGTAATCATAAGACTAATATATAATAGGTTTAGATTTAGGTTAGATGCGAATAACTTAAAATTTAGATTGTAATATAATACAATTTAATTCTGTTTGATTTGGTTTACAAAATACAAATCACAAATCAAACCGATTCATGCGGTTTGATTAAAAAATGACTCAAATTAATTCAAATCAAATATATTTTTTTACGTTTTCAATTTAATATAATTTAATTTATAATTTTTAATTGAGTTAGTTTAGTTTTGAACACTCATACCTCTCTCATAATTGACACTTGTACTAATTAAATTTAACCGTTGGAGCTTCACATCATAACTTTTGTTATTGAATCAAAGATGCACATGGGTGGGGCTTGATTCTTAATGCAATCCAACAGCCACGTACGCCAAAACGACCTAGTTTGCTGCTCTTCAACTGCTGCCATCCACCTCATAATTTTACTAACAACAAAAAGATTGAGAGAATATATGGATGCAGAAAATAACTTTGGATACCTACCATCTTCTCTCCCTCAAATAGCTTTGGATACCGAACTTCCCTTGGATAAAAGCTAAAAACAAAAAGTGTGATGCATGACCATACACATTGAATCCTCGATTGTTGAGTCTCAAAAGCATGCAAGAAATGTTCTATTGTGAGAGAAAACTATAAGAATCAATCTATAATATTATTTGATTTAATATAAAACTTATCAACATGGAAATTGACTTGAAAACATAAAGACTAAGGGCCCATATGATTAATTTCATTTTTTTTTCAAAAACTGTTTTATAAATTAGTTTTATAGAAAAACAAATAAGAAAATATAGTTGTCTTGTTTTATTAAGTAGCATTAGGGGTGTTTAAAACCAAACCAACTCAATAGAAAACCGCAAAATCAAACCAAACCAAACCGAAACCGCAAAAAACCGCATTTGATTCGGATTAGTTTGGGTCGTTTTTTAACAAAACCGCATGGTTTGGTTCGGTTTGCGGTTTGTATTTTACAAACCGAACCAAACCGAACTAAACCGCATTATGTTACAACTTAAATTTTACTTAACTCGCATCTAACCCAAACCTAAATCTATTATACATTAGTCTTATGATTATAGACAATTTTCTCATCTTTACGGTTATGATTTCATTTTCAATCTTCTTAAATATCTCCTAATATTATCACTTCATCTTCACCACTTACATCTTGTTTCTTCTTATCTAATATCTACTCTCTTATATTGTTTCCTTTGCACGTTCTTATTTTTTATGCAATTTTTCTCTCTTTCAATTTCATTTTATCGCACATCTTTATCTCTAATCTCTCCTCTCTTATGTTCTTTCTTTTTCATCTTCACTAATTTCTCATCTCTTCTATTTTTTGTTTTATTATAATATTTTTTATATTGTTTTATGCTATTATTTTATGTTTATTATTTCATTTTTGTCTAATCTAACTTTTGCATATTAAATGAGAAGTTATTGTCCAAATATGATTAGTTTTTTGGTTATAATTTAGTAGTGTATCATGTATGAATGACCAAATACAAAGTTATGTTGTCATATATATATGTGACTGTATGACTCAACAAATTATTTGTAAAAAACCGAACCAACCGCACCGAACCAAACCGTATTTGTTTGGTTTGGTTTGGTTTGGTTTTTTTTTCTAAAAGTCAACCGAACCAAACCAAACCGCATGCCTTTTTCTCTCGCGGTTCGGATGATTTTTTGCGTCAAAACTGCCCAAACCGCACCGCGAACACCCCTAAGTAGCATAACTATTATAAGAAAAATTGTGAAAATTAATATACTTGTACTTTGATCTAAATAATGTTGCTTGATTTAGACTGTGGTACCCGAGCTTCTCTTTGAGATTAGAATACTTGTATTGCCCTAACAAAATAAAAACATATATTTAGAACAATGTCACAAAAATAATTAAATATATAAATACACACGAATATTTAGAATAATCTCACTCACGTATCAATTATTAACTTCATATTCGGATAGTTTGTCCAATCAACGTCAACCGAATTCAGACAATATACCACTTCTTTTATAGGATCCATAGCAACCAACAACCAGTGACGTCTATAAATTAAAACAAAAATTTAGATGAAAATTTTCTACGCAAAAAATACAAAGATTAAAATGAACTTAGAATGAAAATCTAACCCTTTAGGAATACTCACTTATGTTCAGTTTGTGCTGAAATTGAAGCTGCATTACATGGTGATTTTTCTTTTGATATTTCTTCTGAGATTTCTTCTAACAAAGTTGATGTTGTAGATGCAAATATAGCTCTTGCTGCCAAACTTTTGTCATCCATTGAGCAATCATCTTCTTTAGAGCTAAATTCATTCCCTTTGTTTTTAGAATTTAATAAAAATTTGTTTGTAATAGTTTCATCTAAACTTGAATCTGAACAGGAACAAAAGTTGTTACAGATATTGCAAGAACATAAGAAGGAAATTGGATGACATTTATGATATTAATTTTTTCATGTGTATGCATAGGATCTCATTTGAAGATGTAGCAAAAGTAGTGAGGCAACCCCATAACCTTTTGACCCTTGATGTTGTGAAAGATGAGATCACTTTCACGTGCTCATTCGACACTTTTAATTTTAGAAGAAAATTCTTTGATCTTGGAATAAAAAGTGAAGACATTGATCAAAATTGCAAAGTCAATGGAAAATTTATTAAGTTATTCCATGAGAGTCCCACATTGGAACATGAAGCTATAGAAGAGCTCTCATTGGTAAAGTCTACTTATGTGATCACATACCCGCCATGACTGCTCTGGTGTGTTCTTTCCTATCTCTCATCTCTCTTATTTTATGTTTGTTTCTTTCATTGAGGACAATGCATGTTTTAAGTGTGGGGGAGAGAATCATTTTTTTGTTTGTTATTGTTTTGGTTTATTTGTTTTTTATTTTGTTTTGTTTCTTTTCTTTAAGTAAAAATAATAATTTAGAAACAATTTGCATTTTCTTAAAAATTTTAGGCTATAGATTAATCTGAGGTTAGTTGTGAGACTTGAGAAAAGTTCACAAGATTGATATCGTCTTAACACCGTAAGTCTCTTGCATATGAAAGTTAATTTGAATACTTATTATGACATAGCCTTGAATTATGATTCTTCCCTTAAGTAGTTTATCTATGCAGTCAGCACCATCTCACACATGCTCTACGTAAGGAAGCCAATGAAAATAAGTGAGTGATCCAAGTTTTATTTGAAAAAAAAAGAAGAAATGCACCTTCTAAGTTTGGTGACTCTCACCCGGTCACTTAATCCAACTGTTGTAAAACCTACAAAAAAAATTAATTTCAAGACCCATTGTTAGTTGGTTCAGAGGTTTATGGTGCTGAACTTTGTAGGGCGGATTACTGTCTGATCTCCCACAACTACAATTGGGTAAGAAAATGGTTATACCACTTAGGTACCATAACCCCATGCTAAAAGGATCAAAGTCACTAATTGACCGCCTTACTATGAGTGTATGGAGATAACGGGCTTAATGTGATTGCGCTGGAATGAAAGATAAGAGGATGAGTAAGTTAGACTTTGGTATAATAAAATGATTCATATTGATTTGTATATGTAGGAGGCTTATGTCTACACAATTATGGATTTGTGTTCCTACGATATCCTTAGTGTGCAAGATTAGTACCTATCGTTGCAATCTTAACCGAAAAAGAGTTTGTAGCCTGAAATGAGTAATTGATGTTGTTGTTGTGTTTCTTTTGATTTTATTTTGCTCGGAGTGCAAAAGTTCAAGTTTAGGGGATTTTATATTTTATAATATTTTTCCAATTTAATTTATTTTTGGTTTAATTTGATTTTCATATTTAATTTTCAGTTTTAGCAGCTTTCACGAAAAAATTCATAATTGGAGCAACGAGTATCAGATCGACGCATTCTAATATGCATTGGAAAGCTAATAGATAGAGCTACAACTTCTATTTTGAAGCCAGCAGCTGATTTGGACTGTAGCAAGCTCAAAAAATCCGTTGAAGTTGCAACATTAGATTTATAATTTGTTTTGGGTCATTTATTTTTTGCCTGGGTTATGTATTTGACCCAGTTGGGTTGTAAACCAAATTGTTTTGTTTTCCTCTATTACCTAGCAGCCTCTACAATAACTAACACATTCTAGTCACGAGAGACAGACTTTTGCTTTTGAACAATTGTAATGGAGAACTAATTCTCTCACAGTTAATCTGCTGTAATCGGTTTTCGCCGACACTTTGAGGTTCTTATATTTTCCAATTAATCTATTTCTTTTCAATTCTGATCTTTGATATGTTGTTTGCTTAATTCAATATTATCCAAGGTTAGATTGATTAATTTCGATGATTGCATGTTCCTATACTTTTATCGTGTTTGCTTAATTCACGTCAGTTTATCGTGTTTGCTTAATTCACGATTGCTTTATCTCATCTGTTTGCTTAATTCAAAAATTAGGAATGTCTATCGTGTAATATCAATTGTTGCTTGTATGATTGTTATTACAATCGAAAAGGAAATAGATTCCGCTTAGGAATTGGGAATTATTTTGATCGATGATAAGTGGGAAATCGGATGCAGTAGACTAATATGTTAATTATAATTGTTATCAAACTTGTGATTTTACTTTTGTTATTTTCAATTGAAGCTCAAACCCCCAAATCAATTTTAGTTGGTTAATTCAGACAAGAATCCTTGTGATACGACTCGAGCCATTGTCGCTAAACTACAGTTTTATAAAACACTCGTTTTGATCCGCGCGCGACAGCGAATCAATGATCTATTGCTATATACCTAAGGAAACCAGGATCCGGGTGTAGGATCCTTACAAGCAATAACACCCAAGAAAAACCCTTAAAAGTAAATCAGACAAGTCAAACTATGAAAGCAAGTAAAGGTGATCTAAGCCCTAAGGTAACCCCATTTTAGGTATTCTCCCCAACAGAGTCGCCAGTTCTGTAACACGGTCACCATGTCCATACAAGACCTTAGACAACACTTTTTTGGCTTTAGGTAGCGCTGTCTAAGCCTGCACTGCTATAGGTTTAGGCAACGCTTTGTTTCAATGCAAAAGCGCTACCTAAGGTGGCCCTTAGGCAGCGCTTTTTTTAGTCAAAAAAACTGCATATTGTTTACTTTAGGCAGCGCTTTTGAAAAAAAGCGCTGCCTAAAGTAAACAATAGGCAACTTTTGGACAAAAAACACTACCTAAAGTCAACGGATTTTTTTATATATTTGACTTATTTTCCATTAACCTGTAATTCCATTACAAATATTATATTACCATTATTGGCCTTTAATTTATTTCAACAAACAAGCCTTTATAAACATAGGCATTATAATCAAAACTATATAGACCATTATAAACAAACAATCCAAAATATATACACCATTAATCAAAAATATATACACCATTATATTATAGTTCAATATACACATAAACTATTTGTTACAACATAATCAAAATCAACCCTAACATATAACCAAATTTTTCTTAACACTTTTCAACTACGAAACCTTATATAATTCTTTGCTCAATAAAATATTCACACAATTCCTCCTTAATTTCCTCCAACTGATTTTCCATGTAATAAGCACACTTGTATTCATCAAAGTAATACATAACAAAAACATGATATGCATGATTTAGTTAAAAGTAATAAATTATAAGAAAAATCTGATAAATAATAAAACAAATCCTAAGTTATAAATCCATACCGTGATTGGAACCTCTATTCGATTTGACTGAAGGATTTCTCTCATAAACCTCAAAACGAAGTATCTACAATATATACCATTTCGCTGTTGAGCACACTACATAGAAAAACAAATAAGAATATATAGTTGTCTTGTTTTATCAAGTAGCATAACTATTATAAGAAAAATTGTGAAAATTAATATACTTGCACTTTAATCCAAGTAATGTTGCTTGATTTAGATTGTGGTACCCGAGCTTCTCTTTGAGATCGAAATACTTGTATTTCCCTAACAAAATAAAAACATATATTTAGAACAATGTCACATAAATAATTAAATATATAAATACACATGAATATTTAGAACAATCTCACTTACGTATCAATCATTAACTTCATATCCAGATAATTTGTCCAATCACCGTCAACCAAATTTAGATAATAGACCACTTCTTTTATAGGGTCCATAGCAACCAACAACCAGTGACATCTATAAATTAAAACAAAAGTTTAGATGAAAATTTTCTACGCAAAAATACAAAGATTAAAATGAACTCAGAATGAAAATCTAACCCTGTAGGAATAATATTATACGCCCAAAGATACAAGCTTTTTGTACGGCTGGCCATGAATCTCTCGACTAAGTGCTCTCTTACTGTATCCGGATCGTTAACAATTGTCTGTCTGTTGACACTGGAGGAAGACACAAAATGGAATCTGTTTGACAATTGATTTCCGCACATCAATTTGTCATACAAGAACCTTAAATAAAAACATAATAAACATTAGACTATTTTCATTGAAATTTTTAAATAAATTGTTCAGCTAATTAAATAATAGATTGATCGCATTACCGGATGTATATATGTACAACACAACGCCTAATTCTGTATGCTGCAAAATCTCTTCCACGTCCTCTTTTGCAATTGCTTCGGTGCTAGAAAAACCAAAGATACCTTCCTCCATATCCATTTGACGAATAGCACTATTCATCAAATCTGATGTTCCCACTAGTCAAGACACATCTGAAATTGAGGTACTATTTTTCTTGGCACGGTTCTTGGAAGATCCTTTTTCTTGCTGGGTACGCTACTAATTTTTTGGCTCACTTGTTGTGACTCTTGAGCATGTACCTAAAAATCATATAACTTAGGAAAATTATAAAATCATGCAGTTTTTAAATTCGGATCATAGAATTAACACTTTCAATGTACCTCTTTTTATGATGCAGTAGACTCGTTGTGCTGCAAAATCTCTTTGTCCTTAGGTGCGGGTTTTGTAGGAGTCTAAAATTATCATGTAAAAAAAATTAACGTAACAGTTCAGAATTAATAATTGGAATACTTAAAGATTCATAATGATTTTCAACATACTTGTTCATCTATGATAATGAGGTCTGAGGGTCATGCAACAAACGATCATATTGCATCTCGCAGCAAGGTTGTCTCTAAGACAATGTTAGGTATCGGTAGTAAGGCATCCAGATCTAATGCAACATCAACCGATATTTTCAGATGTCCATCAGGGAGCAGTCTGTGGTGAATTAAATCTCCCAAAGTGTTATGCACTTTTCCCTTGCCAACTATGCGATAAGTCGGTGACGACAAATATAGCTGACAAGATGAAATGCCCTAAACCAATAATAAATATGACATTTTTAATGTGTGTGTGTGTGTATATATATATATATATATATATATATATATATATATATATATGTATATTTCTATTAAACAAATTACACAAATTTAATTTTATAATTATATATATATTACCTCAGGAAATTTCGTTTGAAAATCGCAATTGATACTATTTTTCTCACTAGTATCCTTGATCCCTGAACCTTGCCCTTCTGCCTGGCGTCTTTCTTTATCCTTTTCCAACTCATCAATTTTAGCCTTTAACTTTTCCAACTCCTCCATCACTTCTTTGTTTCTATGAAATTTCCCCTTTTTCTTGATACCCATAGATGTTGGAGTCACCCTGTAACATGTGACACCCCAAATAATTCGATTATTAAATAATTAGAATTTTTAATTATTAACTTAATTGGAAATTTAATTATTGGTATTTTTGGATTATTGGAATTAACTTAATTAATTAAAGGAAATAAGTTTAGTTTTGGTGATGTGGAGAGTAATTAGAGGGTGTGAGGAGTAAAATACTCTACTCTTACTAATTACTAATTTAATTATTTTATTGAAATAATAAAAGGAATATTAAAAGGAAAAGAAGAGAAAAAGAGTTATTTTGGAAATATTCATCATACGTGCAATTGAGAAGAGGAAAAAGGAAGGAGGAAAACCTAAAGTGTCGGAATTCGAAGAACCCACAAGGTAAGGGGTGATTTCAATTAATTAATGCGTATTATCGGCTTTGAATTCTATAATATGGATCATAGTATGTTAGGGAATCCCAATTTAGAAATTCTAGGTTTTCCATGGATATATCCCTATTGTGTCGGATTGTGTAGAATCCTTTGATTAGTATGATATAGAGTCAATAGGAATGAACAAAACCTGTTATATTGCATGTTAATGATGTTGATTGAGTGATTTTATTGTGTTGGAACGTATGGGTACGTTTTGGAAAGAATGGGAAAATGATTTTGGAAAGGTAACCGGTATTTTTGGCTCGAGAGTCGGAACCGGTTCCCTGGGAGAACCCGGGTTCCAGCGTGTGAAATGGTGAAAATGGACATTTTTGAACTCAGGAACCGGTTACTCCTGGGGAGGAACCGGGTTCCACGTTAAAATTTTCCAAAGAAAACCAATTTTTCTTCTGGGAACCGGTTCCCTACCTGGAGGAACCGGTTCCCATACATTTTCAGGCGTGGTTTTGAACTTTAGGGAACCGTTACTCGTGGAGGAACCGGTTCCATGATATTTTGAAAATTTCCAAACTTTAAAAATTCATAACTTTCAAACCGTAAGTCCGTTTTGAGCGCCGTTTGGACGTTGTTTCTTAAATTTAATGCTTTATTTTATAAAATGAAGAGATTTCCTGTAACTTGAAAATATTTTGAAAATGTGTCGAATTCCGAATTAAGCGGTTATTAATTGATGCATACTTGGTGTATATGCAGTAGTGTACCTGTGGCATTTGATTGTATTAGGATTGTGTGAATGGAAGGCATGTTTATGTTGTTGATTGTGTGCATGATCGTTGAGAATATCATGTTTTGGTTTTTACTCAGTTATGATAAGTTGGTGTATTTCATAGACTGATTGAATGTTGCATGCTGGTGTTGTGCGTGCATATGCATTTTCTGGTGAAGTTAATTCCCATTGTGTGGAATTTGACTTGTATTGCCGTTAACCGTACCCAGGTGATGATGGGTGGTTAGGCTGGATTCGTGTCCGGGTGGTTATGGACGAATCGATGATTACTGTATCTGGTTGATGATGGATCAGTGTGTGTGACTTGGTCACGTGTTGGTACCACATGCATTGTGTCTGCATTTGTGTTTGCATAGAATTGTAACATGTTAGGATGTCTTCCAGTGTTACAATTCTCTTGTTGTTTTGTTGTGCATAATGGATCGTATGGTTATAACTGTGTGTTAAAATCTGAATTATGCTGGAATGGGTGAATTAATATACTTGTGATATATGTTGATTGAGAAACTTATAATGCATCTTAATTATGAGAAATCTCACCATTACTTTAATGATTTCAGATTAAAGTTAGCAGCTCAGGAGTTAGTGAGGATGGCTCTAGAGCTATGTCATTTTGTGTCCGCGTGTCAGTGTCATGCTCTGATAAGTTGTAACACTGGGGAACGTTTAGCTGAGGACTTGTTTAGTATTCAATTGTTATTTGGATTACTTTAAGAATAGTTATGATTTGGTTTTATTCCATTTTGTTTGATGGTATTTTTCCGCTGTGTAAGACATGGTCTTAATTTGATTGAATTATTTTAATAGTGATCCTCAGTGTAGCATGACTACTGTTTTAATGGAGGTTTTATTTATTTCATAATTATGACATCCCTTGTTTTTCGTGTTAACTCTGATTAAATCTATATAAATCGCGAGTTATTTTATTGGGGTGTTACATTACACCCCTTCTAATTTACCCGTGATTTATATAATTAATCAGAGTTTTAAACATAACATCAAGGGCGTCACAATTTAATAATTCAAAAATCACAAAACAGTTATCATGCCTTTCACTGAAGAACTTATTAAATAAAACAAAACCAGGATTATGTTTATACAGCGGAAAGATAACATAAAATCCGGATTAATTCAATCAATAATTATTCCCAACATAATTCAAAATAACAAGTTTAAATCCATAAAAATTCCAACGATCGTTCCCCAGTGTTACAACTACCAGAGCATGACACTGACACGCGGATTAACTACATAACACAACTCTAAAAGCTGTCCTCACTAAATCTCGAGCAGCTATACTCCTCAATCTGAAATCATTAAAGTAAGGGTGAGATTTCATCAAGATTAAGATCTATTATACATTCCTTTAACACAATAAAACAACCAATTCGTTATTTCACCCTTATTAACATCATCAGAATACAATTCACAAATACAAACACACAGATCATTATGCATACAACAACAATCAATGCAATTATAACACTGGAAACCATCCTAACATGTTATAATTACATATGCAATGCAGACTCAAATGCATGTGGTACCAAACGTGAACCAAGTCCACACCCTGTTCCGCTTACACTCGGAAAACAGCGTCAATCCATGATTCGCCCATACATCACTGGATCAAGAATCTAGCCTCACCACCTCTATCCATTAGGTACGGTTATTGGCCCTGCAAGTTCAATTCCGCACAATGGGAATGAACCATTACCAAAATGCTCATGCATGCACATTAGAAACATGCAACAATTCAAACATGGAATAGAATCATACAACATCATTCCAATTATAATCAATAACAACAACAACATATGGTAATAGAATTCATGAACATGTAATGTTAATCATAACTCATGGAATTAACATACTGCACATTTACTCAAAAAATAATTCACAAATTCACAACGAGTACTTAATTACGGAAGCCAAAATAATTCTTCCAGATCTCAATTATTGGTTCTGAAATTATTCTTATTAGATAGTACTCGTTCTAAGCTTTCCAACGATACCAAATACGCCTAAATCAGAGCTACGGTCGCAAAGTTATGATCGAAATCATTCTCAAAAAAATCATGCCCATTCCTATCCAGCTTAGGTCGATCCATAAGCTCATGTGTCAATACATGGGTTGCTTGTATCGACACATAGAATGTATGCATCGATGCATACTGTTAAAATCCTGTATTTTTAAAAATCCTTTCAGTATGTATCGATGCATTGATGCATACCTGTAAATTTTCTGCATTTTTCAAAGTTGCTTCAGTATGCATCGATCCATACGCATCTTGTGTCGATGCATAGCTCTGTTTGTTTGGCTTATGGGTCGATGCATGGCTCTATGAGTCGATGCATGGCTTTTCAACGCTTCTGGTTTTCAAAGTTTATTCTGCTTGCATCGATACATAAGGCTATGTGTCGACCCATACTGTTGCTTTTCATCAAAAATTCAGTTTTCTCTACTGTTACGAATTTCCATTAATTCCAATCATCATCAAACTTCATATTATCACCAAAACAGAATTAATTCATGAAATTTCATATACTTTCGATCACAGAAACATCTTTTCTAATTAACCTAGAATCATCCCACATCAATTTAATCGTTCTTAGCAATTCCAATTATGGTTTTACGTCGGATTATAACGGTAGGGAACAACCTATGATCATAATTCAAGATTCCTAACGGATTGAATTATTCTATCGATCATCGAAACCTATAAGGCATAATAACCAGATCAATCCCCCCTTACCTCGCGATGAATCTTCGAATTCTCAGCGTTTGGCTTATTCTCCTCTTTTCTCTTCTCTTCTCCAATCTTACGTAGAATGCAATCCTAATTCCTTTCTCACTTGTTTCCTTTTATTCCTTTATTTATTCCTTTTATTTTCCAAATAATAGAAATAAATTAATTAGGATTAAGTAGAGTCTTTTACTCCATACACCCTACAATTCAACTTTACACCCCCAACTCTTCCATTATTTAATTAATCAATTAAATCCATTAATTTAAAAATGCCAATAATTAAACCTTTAATTAAATTAGTAATTAAATTTCTAATTATTTAATAATTGAATTAATTTGGGGTGTCACACACCCCAAATCCCTTACCCCTCACACGACCGGAGTACTTAGGAACGTTTAACACTCGACTAAGTAAGCTCCTGGAATCAAGGTCTTCGCCTAGAGTTAAAGATTGAGATAGACTCTCCTAAAATTCATATGCATATCGAAATTACTGGTGATTAAGAAGCATGAGTTATTTGTATTAATAGGATAAGTTACATAATTTTTCAGGAAAAGTTACAAAAGTTTCAGGAAAAGTTATGAAGTTCTCAGGGTAAGTTACAAGTTTTTCAGGTAAAGTTACAAATTTTTTAGAGTAACTTATACAGTTGGAATAACAATATACTTACACAATTCTAATAAACTTCTTGCACATCTTCCTTAGCAACTCCATCCTTGCCAACACGTGCAGCCCACCACAAAACATGTTCTGGTAGAGATGTTTCTTGACTTTTTTCCTCATCCAACTACACGTCAAAAGAAATAAAGTAGTATTAAGATCAAGAATATAACACATGAGAAATAATAAAATCAAGTATATCATAGCATTTAACCAGTACTTACTATTCTTTGTTGTAAGCGTGCATATCCCGTACGCCCCTTTTTGTATGGATACACCGGACTTGATGCTCTTTCGGTATTTACGGCACTTTCAACCTGTAAATTTTTGTCTCTTCTTTGGATTTAAAACTATTCCATTCTTCACATGAGACAAAGTCAAAATACCTTTCTGGATATTCTCCATCAGCATAATTTCCATCGGCATCCTTAAGGTACCTTTTTGTTAAAAAAGTTTGAAACCCCCTATGTCTTTTTCCGGCCAGTTGAAGACAATAGGGCTCTCGCTTATCCTTAAAAGGCCTCTACAAAGAAAATATACATTGAGTGCGTTAGTAATTTAAAGACATATTCGTCAACAAAAACAAAAAACATCACTTATGGTACATTTATCTCACTCCAAATTTTTTCCTTAGCAGGTTTCACCGCTTTATCACTCCATCGATCAAGAGTGATTAGAACCTCTCTCCATGCAAGGAAACCAATATAACTTGTCAACTTTAAACCGTTGAACTCAATTAGTTGGTTTTCTTGATTCCAATGTACGTCATACTTGACTCCTATATCTCTGTCACGAATGATTGACTTCATGATGGTTATTCCTCATCTAATATCCTTCTCCTCGTAGGGACTATCATCATTTATCGTAGGAAACAAATCGAGGGACAAGATCATATATTCGTAGGCAACATCGAGGGTCATCTACGGACTGTGATCTTTATACTGGAGGGACTATGATGATATTATTCATAGACAACTTTGCTAATGGTATCCCTACGTTCGAGGGACATGACCATTGTATAAGGCAACAAGAGAGGATACCCTAAGGGTACAAGTGTGCAAAGAGTGTATTGTTTTCAGATATTTTTTTTCTTTGAATTAGGGTTATTCTAAGATTGATTTTAAATCTTTCCATACAAACCCTAATTAGCATACATCTAGCATTTAATATGTACAGAGAGGTAAATTGCGGAAAGATAAAGGTCCTATACTATTACATGGCTTTGGGACAGTTACATAATAGGAGGTGTGGAAGAGTAAATTAACCTAGGCTATTACATCTCATGTGCAGTTACAAAATAAATAAAAATGCGAGAAAATAAAGATCTACGCTATTACAAAAATAACCTTGTTACCTATACATCGATTTCTAATATTTAAATGCAAAACAAAATAAATAAATAAAGAGAAAATTATTTCAAACATTATGAGAACACTATACACCCCAATTACTAAAAGAAAAATATTTTTGGTGTTTTTGTGATTGATTTTAAATGATAAAACAAATTAAAAGTTAATTAACCAATAATTAAGAAAATAATTTTTAACTATCCTAAATAAAAATATTTGTTGTGTCAAAAACTTGATTTTATCAGCAGAATTGGTTTTTAAATTGCCCTAAAAACTTGATTTTTTGAGAATTTCGTGTAGGGTTTCTTCAGCAGCAAAACCGTGTCTTTTGCTCATGGTTGCGATCTTCTAATTATAATGAGTGTCCTAGATCAAAAAAATATGAGGAAAATACATTGCCTTTGATTAGAAAATATTTGATTGAAAATCAAATTCAAAATTTCCAAATTTGGCCAATCTTCATGTAAATCTTCCCTTATGCGTTTTGCCAGATTTCTTGGACTTGCTTGGACCTCAAGACATTTAAACATCAAGCCCACACGCCTTGCATCTCTTCTTGGCATTTTATTTTAATTAAAATTGAATTTAAATGAATTAATTAAAAAATAAATGAAATAAATGATAATATGGCGTGTGGTTGGTCTTAGAGGTCATAGACAATATTAGAAATAAGTTCCAATCACAAAAATATAGGCCCATTTGGAAAATTTTCAAATTTGCTCAATATTTTCTTCATGCACCTTCTTAAATTTTCCAAACTTGTACATACTATATCTTGCTCAATTCTCATCATTTTGAGGATATCTTGGACTTTTTAGAAATATTAAGATGTCCTCTAAAAGCTCTATTTGGTTTCATCTTCATTGAAGCTTCCATGTTCATGTACACTTCTTTGAGAAAATATGACTTTTTGTTGACTTTTGAAAGGACCTATAATGTCTTGGCCCATATCTCTCAAATGAAGCATTTTTTGGGAAAATCATGTATGATACAAAGTTGTATAGAATTGAATTCTATTCTAAATGAGCTTTTTTTGAGAAATATATGAGGAAGTATGTGAAAGTTATGTCTGGTCAAAGTTCTGTTGACTTTCCCTTAAGAAACCCTAATTTAGCAACTTTTGACTTTTGATGAATTCTTGAGTTTACTTGTTGAATCATGATCAAAACTTGATCAAATGATGAATCTGAATTCAAAACCTTGATATTGACCAAAAATGATGAAGTTTGACTGCACCTTGACCATAGTTGACTTTTTATCCAACACAACTGATTTTCAATCATCTCAGCAATTGACTGAGAAATTTTGGGCTATGAGGCTTAAAACTTGACATGGGAATACTTTCAAGCATATGAGGAGGCATGACATCCACTTGGTCCATTAGAAATCACTTTTTCTTTGAGATAAACAAAACCCTAGTTGTGGGTTGATTGCTTAGGAGAGAGTTTGTCTAATAAACCCTTGAGTAGTTCTTGAGCATTGGAGATGTATATTGATCTCATAATAGGAGGGTAAATTTTGGGGTACAACACTCTAATGTTTGTTGTGTTTTGAGAATTAAAAAATAGGTTATGCTTCTAATGAATGACGTGGATAAGACATTAGAAGAGATATAGCTTCGCTTCTAAGCTACATAAGTTATGATGAACAAGTAGCGAGAAAAGCTTCAGAAGGCTCTGAAGCTTAGTGACTCTGATACATTTGTCTAAAGAAACCAGTCCCAAGATCCCAAGACAAAAGTTCTGAGTGAAAATAGTCCAGATGGTGAAGACTCTAGTTTCAGAAGACAAAGAGTTCTGAAGACCAAGTACTGAAGACTTTGAAGACGTAGCTCTGAAGACTTGAAGCTCTTTTGACCTTAGATTTTATACAAGGTTTTCAAGACAAAGTGCTAAGGAATCTAAAGATGAAGTCCTGAAGACTCTAAAGACTTGAAGATTTGATAAACCATAAGTTATGTTCTCTCTTCTTACTCATGCTCGCAGAAGCCTCTGAAGTACAGAAGGTTAAAAGATAATGTTAATATGGTATAAATAGTACATAGTACGAAAAGGATTTATCCTATTATCTCTCCACTAGCGTAAATTTTGGAAAAGAAGAGGACATGGAAGTATTATTTTGTAACGACTCTCTTTTTCAAATGGCCAACAGATTTATATTGACAGGCTATATAAAGGGAAGTTTCATGAGTTTGAGTTGTTGTTGCTATGTGCTTAAAATGTAACAATAATGAAATTTATCATTGATGAAACACAACAAAATTATCAATCAGTATATCAACAATAATAACAACATGTAGTCTTGAATCATATTACTTGATAATATCAAATCAACAATAAATCTTAGATTCATATTGTGCTTAAGTTCAAATGTTGCAAAGAAGCTTACTAAGCTGCAAAAGAGAACAAAGATGATCATGGAAGCTCTAGTTGCAAATCTACAACATGAATATTATGCTTCAAGAGATCATGGAACAAGGGTCATTATCCAAAATTTTCTAAGGTGAATCAAGAAGGAGAAATTCTTTTATTTACTATATCAAAGATCTATCAATCTCTTAGGAGCTTGTGAAGAAGAAGATTTCAGCAATTTAAGTGCTTTGGGTTGTTGTCCGTAAAAAAGATACTTGAAGAAGAGAAGATCATACATTAAAGCTGAAAAATAATGTAATAAATGTTGGTGTGTATTAGGATCTTTTGATGTACTAGATTGAGTTTACATATGCTTGTGTAGAAGAACTATTTGATAAACAAACCTTGTAAAAGCAAACAGTTGTTTGTTCCTTCTAAAGGACCGGGTAGGTCAGAAGCATTAGGAAGGTATTAAATAATTCTTCTGAAGGACCAGGCAGGTCAGAAGCTTTAGAAGGTATTGTGTCTCGTCTAAATGACCGGTTAGGTTAGAAGCTTTAGAAAGGTCTTCAACAATTCTTCTAAAGGACTGGGCTTGTCAGAAGCTTTAGAAGGTATTGTGTTCCTTAAAGGACCAGTTAGGTGAGAATCTTTGGGTAGACCGATATGGAAGTCTTAGTGGATGTGAGTGACAACAGTCCTCTGTGCAGATTGTAATCAGTTGATTATAGTGGATTAAGTTCTTGATTTCAAGGAGAAATCACCTTGGTAGAGTGGACTGGACTAGCTTGAGAATTTTTCAAGTGAACCAGTATAAGATCATGCGTTCTATATTTTTGCTTATTGTTACTGTTTATGCTTCTAAACTCTTTTTCAAGAACTTCACTTAACGCAACATCGTTAAGATACGAAAAATTATTCAAGAGTGGAAAACCCAATTAAAACCCCCATTTATTGCATTTTATTCACACCTTCAATTGGTATCAGAGCTCCGATTCTGTTATTGATAAAATCAAACACCTAACAGTGTCCGACAAAGATCCAAATTCTGCGTGAAGAAATGCTCTGGGTGATAGTTACTCCACCATCAACTACAGTCTCATGTCAAAAGAGGATGATCATATCCGATTATCTTGAGTAAATTTCCGATTCTTCAAAATCAAGGTGGTTAACAATAAAATCCTTGGGATAACTTGTTCATAATCAAAGAAGAAGATATCGGAAGTCATGAGCATTAGAGGCCCCTGTTTCAGATACATTTATTGCTTCCTCTAAACTATCTTGACATAAAACAGAATCACAATCTTTGACTCTGATAGAATACTTCTGACAGTACAAGAAAATTGAATAATTAGCTGATAATACAGATTCATCAAGACATAAGTAGTGTCTCATCAGAAGACAAGGAACTTTGGTGTCATTGCCAAGTATTAATTCTTAATAAGTATGAGATGTTTTCAAGAAACTGATTTGTCCACCCTTGACTTTCTCATAAAAATATTACTAAGAAGCTCTTCTAATAGAAGAAGTAAAAAGTGTTGCTTTCTGATACATAAGAACCTCATGGTAAAATCTACAGGAAAACGTCATAATTCATGAGAAGATAAATTCAAAGGAATAGATCCTTTTAGGGGTGTTCGTAGTGCGGTTTGGGAGGTTTTGATGAAAAAAATCATCCGAACCGCAAGAGAAAAATATGTGCGGTTTGGTTTGATTCGGTTGGATTTTAGAAAAAAACTGAATCAAACCAAACCAAACCAAACTAATGCGGTTTGATTCGGTTTGGTTTTTTATAACTATTTTATTAAGTCATACATACACATATAGATGACAACATAGCTTCGTATTTACCCATTCATACACTATCAAATAACAACAAACCTCATCATATTTGGACAACAACTTCCCATTTAATATGTATAAATTAGATTAGACAAAAGTGGAATAATAAATATAAAATAATATATAAAACAATGTCAAAAATATTATAATGAAACAAAAAAAAGAGAGAAGAGACGAGATATCAACGAAGATGAAAAAGAAAGAACATATGAGATGAAAGATTATAGAAGAAGATGTGCGATAAAAACGAAATTAAAGAGAGAACATTTGCATAAAAATGAGAAAGTGAAAAAGAAATAATATAAGAAAGTAAAGATTAGAGAAGAAGATGTAGATGTATGTGGCAAAGATGGTGCAATAATGCTAGGAGAGATTTGAGAAGATTGAAACTGAAATCATAAGTGTAAAAATGAGAACATTATTCGTAATCATAAGGCTAAATTATAATAGGTTTAGTTTTGGGTGGGATGTGAGTTAAGTAAAATTTAAGTAGTAATATAATGCGGTTTAATTCGGTTTGGTTCGATTTGCAAAATACAAACCGCAAACCGAACCGAACCATGCGGTTTTGTCAAAAGATGACCCAAACAAATCTGAACCAAATGCGGTTTTTTTGCGGTTTCGGTTTGGTTTGGTTTGGTTTGGTTTGCGGTTTTCTATTGGATTGGTTTGGTTTTGAACACCCCTAGATCCTTTATGTTAGAATATCTGAAGCATAACTAATCATGCATTATAAGAACAAGATTTTCATTCAAAATCGTCAAGATTAATGATATCTGTATTGGAACGAGTTTTGAAGTTCGATCAAGAAGTCATAAGATACTGGGAAATCAAGTTTGACAAACAGACAGATGTTTTGATAATAAACGATCAAAATATATGTGCTCTAAATATCACTCTTAAGAAGTCAAAAGATTAATTCTAATAAATAAAAGTTCAGAAGGAACATATATTCGTAAAAAAATAGAGAACAAGAAGAACCAATATGTACAAACTCAAAACCTCTAATTGGATTATCATGAGGAAAGAAGATGTAGAACAACCTCTTTCAAGTATTCTCTAAGGTGAAATAAAAATAATTAAGATATGGAAAATTATTCAAGAGTGGGAAAACCAATTCTAACCCTCCATTTCTTGCGTTTTCTTCACATCTTCACCTAGAAGAGTAGTGGTCACAGTGTACTTTGTAATTTTATACTCACCATCACACGCAAACCAGTCTTGATCTTTACCTTCTATTTCTTCATAGGCTTTTGATGTATGTTGATGAAGCATGTTTTAGAAGGATCAGAACTTGAATCTTCTTGGCCTAAGTTTTTGGAGTCTTCAAAACTTGTTCAGCAGAACCTTGTTTTTAGAGTCTTCAACACTTGGTCTTTAGAAGTGATGTCTTCAGATATTCAAAACTTCTTCAACAGGACCTTGTCTTCTACATCTTCATAACTTAAGACAACAAAAGCAAAGCTTTAGAAGGCCTCCAAAGCTTCCTTACAAAGACACAATCAAAAGATCTTGTACTAACAGTCCTTAGAACTATTCCATAAGAAGCATTCCAGAATCTTAACTTAACTTTGTAACACACCAAAGGTATTCTTCCAGAATGTTGAGTTCAAAACCTAATGACGTTACATGCCTTTTACTAGAGTCAGAACATGTTTAGAAAAAGATACACACTAGACATAAATGATTAAAGTACATAATTATTCTCTAAGATACCATGTAAAGTTATCATCAAAATTTAAGGTGAGATGCAAAATTAATCTTGTTCTTATAATCTCCCTCTTTTGATTATGATAAAACCATGTATTTTGATAGAAAAATTCATATAGGGTAATAACCATTCAACACAAATTCAGAAAAGCTAACCAATTCCCCCTGAATCTGTAATATCCAGAATTTCATTTATGCTTGTTCAGAGTCTCCCCCTGAGCCTAAGACTCACAAAATAAAATTTGCAGTATAGAAGATAACATAGTGAAAGAATACTTCTTCATTGACGTCTCATCAAAGTATGACTAGAAATGTCTGGTCTTCATCTTAGAACCTGCCTTACTATCAGAACACTATAATGTATTAGAACATGTTTTGTAATTGTCTTGATGACCCGCATCAACTAATTCATTAGTGTTATACCCTAATTTTCCCCCTAAGATCCCTCATTACTTCATATCATCAAAATGCATCAAGATCACACATTAGGGTTGGTTCTCTCTTCTACTTTCTCCTATCTTTAAGTTTGCTCTTGAGGGATCACCAAGCACCTTAAACTATGTATCTTGCATATGTGTATTTTTATGTTTACTAATTTAACCAAAATCCAAAAAGATGTATGTATTTCCTTGTAGGTATAAGGCCAGGTGTATCTCTCCCTTCTCCTAATATAGTCGCTATCGAATGTTTTTTATCCCACGAGAGGAAAGGAAAATATCGAGTAAACTTGAAAGGGAGAAATCATAGTCTTTCGACCAAGATATCGGGTAAGGGAGTCAGTTACGTGAAGGGGATGTATTAGCACCCCACACGCCCATAGTACTCTACGGTATCGACTTCTACTTTCTATCTATTGGGTGTGGGTATCTACTTACAACCTATTCCTAAGGTAACATAAATGAATGCAAATTATCATGTACAAAAAAGAAAGGTTTTTTAGTTGTTCCTGCCACGGTTGCGAACCTTTGTTCCTACGTACCTCATTCGTGCAATTAGGGATCAAAGCACTATGTAGTTCTCCTAAAAAATTTGGTGGGTTACAATGTTTTTTATGGTAAATTCCATTCAGCATCCTCACAATTGCAACTCGTGCTTGGCGTTGCAGCTTATCATAAGTCTTATGCTCGGCCGCTCGCACACTTATCAACTTGTTTGGATTTGAAAAGTAACGCCCTTGTTGAAAAGGTTTTCATAGAAAAAAGGTCAGGAGACAAACAGATTTGAAGTGAGGTGAGTTGTTTTTACCTTATCGAAAGGGTTTGAGTTTATTAACATGTTTTGAAATTTGATAAAGAAAATGTTTTAGTGTTAGCATGCAAAAGGGGAAGAAAAACATCTAAGGGAAACTACCTAGCTCTATCCCTAATATTATCATACAAAGTGGCCCCAAGTCAAGGATGAAAAGGAAATCTCTACCTATGTTGGCATGCAAAGGATGACAATCCTAATGTCTAGGCTCGAGAGCTACCCTAGCTGAGCGGTCCTAGGGGAAACTAGCCTAATATCCGTCTTGGTTGACCAACCAAGGGATGCAAAGGGAGGAGGCAAGCAAGTGCTTTGGCAGAAGCACACAGACAATGCAATGCATAAACAAATGATACACACATGAGCATAGAAGAAGAAAGAAGTCCCATAGCCTCAAAGGTAGTGAATCACCCGAGTCAACCAAGAGCCTTCTTTTAGAGGAAAACCATAGCCACAGATGGAGATACCCGCGTCAACCAGGAGTTTCCTATGGGAGAAAGGGATTCACGCCTTGATATGAATTACCAAGTGTGAAGAGCATATGAGTGTGAGTATCAGCATGTCAATGTGAACCCCATGATAGAGCATGGAGGGTCATAATAGGGAACCCTTGCCACTATATTATTGACTCGATAAAGGAAGCTTCACGATTCGCGTGAGCTGAGCTGACACGGACTGAACTGGGCGGGGGTTGGTTGCTAACCCTTTGCCGCGTGCCTTTTATTATCATCATCATTAGGACTTTATTGGTGGTTCCATATCAGGTTGCCTAACCACTCATGACTCTATGCAACTACAAAAGTAAACACTTACTGAAAATTACCTCCTTGCACGGCAGGATTTTAAACAAACCACACAAAGTTAACACACAATTTGCAGAATCACCCTAAACGGGTGTTTAAATAAAGCAGAGGGATTCCTGACATGCTCCAACAACAGAAGCCCCATCATGTATCTCTATTCCTACTTCTCATGGAAAGGAAAGCGGTAAACACCCGCTTCTCATGCTCTCTAGGAAAGCGGTAAAAGAATGCGTTAAAAAGGATAAGAAGATACCAAACGGATAACAATCCGTTAAAGCAAAAGCAAGCTAAAATACTCCGAAAAACATAGTGTACTGTTGACAAGCAATAAAAGAAATCCAGTGATCAATGCGTAGAAGAATTGAATGCATGATCGGAGTGTGTGTCATACACATTCGAATAGCAACAGAAACCTGCAAGGGATAACAATCCAGACAATACAGACAAAGGATGTGCATGCGATATGCACGATCAAAATGTGTGTCGTACACATCTGAGACAATCTAATAATCCTGCAAGATATTACAATCCAGACAATGCAGACAAAGAGGCGCCTATCGTAGGCAATATCAAAATGTGTGTTGTACACATCTGAAACAAATGAACCTGCAAGAAGGTGAAAACCAAGCAATACAGACAAAGAATACACACACACACATGTGTACAAGATCGGGATTGAAATTCTAGTGAATGTCAGACTCAGGATGTCGTGACATCTGATTCGACATTACAAAACAGACAAGGTATAATTAAAATTAAAATGCAGGAAACAAAATAACACAAGGAATTGTTAACCCAATTCGGTTTTAACCAACCTACATCTGGGGGCATACCAAGCCAGGAATGAAGTTCACTATCAGCAGTATTAATTTGGAGGGAAACCACCCTGTTTACACTCCTCACTTAATCAGACTACCCAATGACCCTTTTACCTAAGATAACATACTTAGATATGAGAACCTTCGCTCACTTCCAATCACCTCAGTGATGTCTATTTGCTACTATCACACCGGCAACTACATCAACTACTTGGCTCCTAACACAGTCAGCTTAGAGATACCTCACTCCAAACACAACTAAAATAGTTTGAAGATATCACACTTCAAACACAATATAAAATAGTCACTCAAGTGACACAAACCAAATTTGGAATTGCTTCACAGCTTCTTCCAATGACACAACTACACTCATTGCTTCACATCTTCTGAGTGAGTAAAATAAACCTCTTGCCTACAGGCTTCAAGGGACAAATCAGTGACCATCCCACAATCTGGGTGGTTCACTTACATGGCTAACACTAAAGATTACATCTTTCTAAAACCTACTAGCTTACTAAAACTAGGTTACAACAAACTTTGCAGAATCAAATATTCATATAACTTCTGCTACAATCAAGGTCCTATCTGATTTTTATCCTTAGCTCTTAGACCTCCATATATGCCTTCAAAGTCACGCCACATAACATGCATAATATTCCCAGAATATTCTGCACAATTGAAGCAAAACTGTAACAGACTTAACAGTTTCTGTAGCGTGATGTCTTGATGTCTGATGTCTAGACATCTCATGTGACATGTTGTTCCAGATGTTAAAATACTTCAATACAACATGTTATAGGCATTACATTATTGTTGCTTATATTTGTTTTACAAAATTAAGCCAACCCTTTAAAATGAGGAACTTACAATTTCCCCCTTTGGAAAATTTTGACTAAAACAAATGTATAATAAAAAATGACATTGCATTAGCAGCAATAATTTACAATTAACAATTAACATATTCTCCAGCAGAAACATCTTTTGTCTTCTGCACATATCTTCAAATCTTGAGTTCCTTCCTATGTCAGGACATCCCATTTGACATATTGTCTCCTACCTTACACTAACACGAGGTTAGTGTGCTGGTCAATGGAGAGACTCAATGTTAGACTTTGGGATATACTTCCGCTTGAGTAGCCTAATCAAAGCTCAGAGTGGCTTGTTCAAAACTCAGATCACAATTCACAATTACTATTCTTCTTCCTGGATGGGACCGAATCTTTTGAGTGTTGTGACGTAGATATAATTGCATTCTTCCTTGTTGTGCAATATTGACATTGATGTTGATACATTTTCTCTCCCCCTTTTTTAGTAAAAATTTGACAATGAGAGCCTTCACAAAACCAGATCCAACTGCAGGTTAACCAAACTCGAGTGAATTTCATTTTGATGCGGTTTTCACTCTTTCTGAGAAAATAGGGGTTAAGAGGTGCTCTATAAATAGTACACCTGATAAATTGGAGTCCACAGTTTTTAGTCCTTGGTCAAGATGACGAGGAATCTGTTTTGAGGGACTGTATTAAAGATAAGGATGTACCATCCAAACTAGCTCTGACCATTCTTAAAGGAGTTTGGAAGCTTCTTATGAGAAGAGTTAGTTCCAATAAAGGTTCGAATCACCTCCTACAGTTATATGTGAATTCACCTCTTCTTCCACCAATCAGGATAATTTCTTCAAGAGATCTCATAACATGTGACTTTGACCAAATTCTTAAAGATATCTACCCTTCAACAACTAGTAAGGACATTTTTTGCTCAAGTTTCTAGATGTCCCCACATTTTCATGACTTATTTTGACTAAGTCATGCTCCCATAACCTCAATTAGCTTGATTAAGCTTTGTTTGTCTTCATATTATGTTAATAGAAGAGTTTTCTTTTGATATCTAGCAACTAATTGTTTCTTCTGTTTGTATACTTCACTTATCGTTGATGATACTTAGTGAAGTTTATAGATGCCAATTATGATGTTTCAACATCTTCTTTGACATCCACACATAGTCCATCTGCCTTGGCTCTAAGATAGCTAAGATACTACTTCTTTAAGACCCTATGTAATTTCAGCGCATAGCAGTATAAGCTCTCATTTACATCAGCTAATGAGCAATCTCCCCCTTGACATTAGATGGTCATCAACATATATAGCAATTGCGCCTTTAATAAGCATATCTAATGGCAGCTTTCACGATTAACAATTGCTTCTCATGTAGACTATTTCCCCCCTTAATATCATAATTTCTCCTTTAAGATGAGGCTTTTCATAATGTTGTTAATCTTAATCCCCCTGAGTTATACAAAATAAGGACACTTTCGATGCTGGTCCTTATAATACTTGAAGCATTCTTCATTTGGGCTTGCCGCAGTTTCCAAATTAGGAATCCTTAGTTATCTTTCTATACAAGTTTCAGATTGCCACACTCTATACCTTGCAATAGAAGTAAATTCACAGTTAATCATGTATAACTAATTATATATCTTCAAAAGATAGGTCTGAACCTTATCTTCTTCTTCAATCTCTGGTGTCTTCAACAGTTGTGATGTTACATCTTCATATGAACATTCTCTTCTATACATTACACACTTCTTCTCATCTTGTTTCAGATTACCATACAATTATCACAAATATCCAGCTCCCATCAAGATATTTGACAACATCTGTATGTATCTCCTTAGTTGAATCAACTCTTAAATAATCACCAGATAACATTGCCACACATCCAAAACCTGTGAAGATAATAGTGAACTTTAATATTGATATTCAGTTCACCCTAGGCCATGAATTCTTCATATAGATACTCAACTCCCGATAGAGTATATGAATTTTCCATTCATGTTGCACATCTAATAAGTACTAAGTCTCCCGTCAAAGTACCTATCAATTAGTCCATTAGAATTAACTACTCACACTAGATCATTATGACTGATTACATCTTCACACTCATATTTGTTTCTTGGCAATAAAATAGTTTTCAATAATTGAAGACTTTAAGATGATGTTTTGACATTTGATATGATATCATCCTTTATGGTTTTTGGGGTCAACATCCATAATGTCTTATTCATAACACTTGGGGGACATAGGACGAACTACAACTGTCTACTTTACATCCAAATAATTTACACTTCAAGGAATGATATGATCCATATCTCAATAACCTTTTCTTCAGACTTTCACTTCTGATTTTGAGATGATGGATGCCATAGTATGTACCTATAAAGGAGATTCCCTCAGCTGGGTTTATGGAACAAACTTAATTATGGCATGACACATAATTATTCAGATCCTTCATAGCAATCTGACCTCCTTGATTCTTCTTGACAATACCCTTACAAGATAATATTCAGGTCATTCAACATTCATGACCATGTTTCACTGTGGTTAAGACACAGTATTCAACTCCAATTTGTTCCATGGTCAGGAATTTCACATATCTGGTTCCTTTGATCAGAAGAATATACCAGATACAAGCTCATCTTGATATCACATAAAGGGATATAGGGTTATTCCTTTATGAGTATTTAACTTGCACTGAGCTTGACTTCTATACTTCCATAAGCTTAGGTCAGAAATAAACTAACATCTGGAGTATAAGAGCTTGTTGATCGTGTCCTGATCAACTAATACAAATGTCTCCTCTTCTAGATCAGGAGCAGGTTCCAAACATATGTACTCACACTACATTTGTTTAGCACCTAGAACATTTGTTCTTCAACTTGTAGCTTCATACCAGTCACAATGTTCTAACATCCTGTAGAACATCAGTTCCATCTCCTTGGAACTATACATCCTTGATAATCTTCAAGGTCTTCAAACAACTTGTAGATGAATATGAGAATCATTGATCAATTGATGCTCATCAGCTCTATTAATAAATGCCTTTATGAGTGGACTTGAGAGAAACTCAAGTATCTTTGACACTTTTAATATAGTTGAATAATATGCTAAATATTATGTTGAACAAAATAACCCTAGAATTATTCTTTCACTATAGGGGTTGCATCATAGGCTATGCAGCGAAAAATAGGCATACTTCAACAGAACTTACACAATGCTTACTCCATAATTCACTTGTAAGCATGCAATAAAAGGATTGAAAATAAATCAACCCTACAAGACGCTTGCTTCTTCGCCAAGCAACAAACTAGACCTAATCAATATCCTGACCAATATAGAAACACATAAGCACAAAAGTAACCTTATCAACAACTTCATTCCTGCATGAAGGTTTTGACAATCTTTTCTCAGTGTTGATTATAGGCTGAATAATACAATTCAAAATCCCCACTCCCGCATGAAGTCTTTGAATTTAAATTTCTTATTCTAGCATCATTATCTTGTCTCTTCAAGAAGGTACACGTTCTGGTCAGGTTGGTTTAGTTTTCCACACATAGGTCCATCCTCCACTTCTAGGGACCATACAATATGAACATTCCTTGTTCAAAAAATCTATAACTAGGTCCATCCTCCACTTCTAGGGACCATACAATATGAACATTCCTTGTTCAAACAATCTTCTACCTTGTGCATAACCAGAAAGTATCCCCCATGGATCTCATCCAGAAACAGATAGGATGCTTTCTCTGATACCAATTGAAATTCTAGTGAAGGCCAGACTCAGGATGTCGTGACATCTGATCCAACATTACAAAACAGACAAGGTAGAATTACAATTAAAATGCAGGAAACAAAATAACACAAGGAATTGTTAACCTAGTTCGGTTCTCACCAACCTACATCTAGGGGCATACCAAGCCAAGAATGAAGTTCACTATTAGGAGTATTAATTCAGAGGGAAACCACCCTGTTTACACTCCTCACTTAATCAGACTACCCAACGACCCTTCTACCTAAGATACCACACTTAGATATGAGAACCTCCACTCACTTCCAATCACCTATGTGATGTCTACCAGCTACTATCACACCAGCAACTACATCAACTGCTTGGCTCCTAACACAATCAGCTTGGAGACACCTCACTCCAAACACAACTAAAACAGTTTAAAGATACCACACTTTAAACACAATATAAAATAGTCACTAAAGTGACACAAACCAAACTTGGAATTGCTTCACAACTTCTTCCAATGACATAACTACGCTCATTGTTTCACAGCTTATAAGTGAGTAAAATAAACCTCTTTCCTACAGGCTTTGAGGGACAAATCAACGACCATCCCACAATCCGGGTGGTTCACTTACATGGCTAACTTTAAAGATTACATCTTTCTAAAAACAACTAGCTTACTAAAACTAGGTTACAACTGCTTATTTATAACCTATTACCCAACTGGATTTGGGCCTTCAAAATAACAGCATAAGCTGTAACAAACTTCTGCACTAACAAACTTTGTAGAATCAAATATGCAGATATCTTCTGCTACAATCAAGGTCCTCTCTAATTTTTCTCCTTAGCTCTTGGACCACCATATAAGCATTCAAAGTCACGCCATATAAGATGCATAATATTCCCAGAATATTCTGCATAATTGAAATAGAACTGTAACAAACTTAACAGTTTCTGTAGCGTGATATCTTGATGTCTGATGTCTCGACATCTCATGTGACATGTTGTTCCAGATGTTGAAATACTTCAACACAACATGTTATAGGCATTACATTATTGCTGCTTATATTTGTTTTACAAAATTAAGCCAACCCTTAAAAATGAGGAACTTACAGGGATGTGTGTCGTACACATCCAAATCAATCAAATAAGCCTGCAAGAAGATGAAAACCAAGAAATGCAGACAAAGAATGCACACACGTGTGTGCAGGATCGGGATATGTGTCGTACACATCCAAATTAATCGAATAAACCTGCAAGAAGGTGAAAACCAAACAATGCATAAAAAGAATGCACACATATGTGTGCAAAATCGGGATGTGTGTCGTACACATCCAAATCAAACAAAGAATGAACTCAAAGTACCTTGCACAAGTAACAAAGTGTTAGAAATAACAAGGAAAGTGCTTTAACGAAAGCACAAAGCTCAAAAGCGATTATTCACATGATGATATACTAGTATAAACATTCAAGAAGTGAAATAGAATCTCACAAACGGCTTAGGAAAGCACTTATTTGAAATTGAGGCGAAAAAGTCAACTTGTCAGAATTAATTAAAAATCACATGGTTACTTGCAAATGTGTCAACGGTTTCAAAAATATGAGCGGTTTTAATTAATTCCGAGTGGAAGCAATATTTTTTGGACCTTAAAGGAACGGTTCAACAACTACGTTTTAGGAAGGATGCACTTGAAATTTGGTTCTGAAACCATGAAAATCGGTTTTAAGACATGCCTAATGTCTAGGACAAGTATTGTTACCTTGCACCTTTTAGGAAAACTCAATTTCGGTTCACAAAAATGCATGAAAATGCTTATGGAATATGAAAATCAGCTATCTATTTAATTTTCAATTCTCATTTGTTTTGTGTTTTGTAATGAACTGGAGAATTGAATATTAAATCCATTACATGATGCAAACAATTCTATATGATTGAATTTACAAATGATATGCAAAAATCAGAAAAATTTGAATAGAAACAAATGCATAACGATGCATATTTATTCATGTACTAAATACTTTATAGATGAAATTCACATAAACATGTAGCTACATGCATGCAATAAAAGAATCAACCAATTCCACATCTCGACATAACCTTATGCATGGATTAAAATCAATCAAAAGTCAAGAGTGCAATATGTTTCAATGCATCAATTCAAATCATCAAGAATACGCAATCCAACTCATGAATATATGCTTAAAACATACACCTCGCACACTTTCGAGTTCATAAAATCAAGTCATAGCATGTGAAATTGATTCAATTATTAAATATAAGTGTTAATTGATGAATGAACATGTTATTCCAATTCAAACAATCAACACAAGTGCCTTATGTACAAAGAAATCACTTCATGAATGCTCAATATTCAAAAATTCTACACCTTGACACAATCAAGTTCAAGAATCAAGCCTTAATTAAACAATTTCCAATCAAGATATCAATCAATTAATGTATGTACAAGCTATTACTAAATTCAATTTCAAGAATAAGCAATTTTGCAAAATCACTTAAAATAAGTGCTTATTTGAGAAGAAATTGAAGAGGAATAGAAGACCGGCCGGTGATGAAGAAACATGGCAAAGGGGCTGTACCGGAGAAGGAGAGAAAAAAAATAAGAAAAAGTTTTCCGGCGCGGTGGTTTTGGAATTCCGGTGGTGGTTGTTTGTGGTTTGAGGTGGTTGTGCAACTTTGAGTTGAGAGAAAACGAGAGAGAAGATAGTGATTTGAGAGTGCAAATTTAACAAATGAATTCTCCTCCTTGATTTGTGAGGGTGAAATTTTATTTATAGGTGCTATTTTTGGGCTTTTGAGTGCCTTGGATCCAAGTTTAGGCCCAAATCGCCTTTATTCGATAAATTTCATGTACAACTCCAAACATCAAGAACCATGCGAAATTTGAAATCGGGCCCTTCACGAAAAATGTCCGGAACAAAAAATTGCTTGTGTGAGTCAAAATTTCGACTCAATCGGACGAACAATTGAGATATGAATTTTTGAAGTTTCAACACACATTTTGGGCATCTGACACATGCAGAATTTTATTTGCGCCAACTGGAGAAAACGCTTCGAACGGGGATCTTCTGATCAAAATCCGAATTCAAGATGTGAATGAAATTCGAAGCCAACGGAATTTGTGAGATTTTGACACCAATAACATCCTGTTTCAATGAAAATCGAGCGAGATATGATTTTTTGAGCACTGCGCGTCAGATGAAATAATGCTCGGTTTGACTCAAATATCTTTTCAAAGAATAAAATTAGGGTATTGATCCGTAAGAAATTAGCTCTCGGCTTGTGAAAAAAAGTTGTAGAGGATTTTGAGACATAATTTTAGACACTGGCCCGCACAATTTCAATATTTCAGTCAGGAGTTATGAATTTTTTAGTGTACCGTGAACACGGTTCAGCCATAAAACTCAGTTTACTCCACTTGAAAGATTAATTTTTTCGGAGGCTTTCCTCACACAATTAGCTTCTGACCTGAGAATGAAAGTTGTAGATAATATCGATAGGGACTCTCCAGTCGAAAATCGTCCGAAAATACCCAAAATTCACTTTATTAAGGAACGAACTATCGAAGTCCTTCCTTGGCGAACTAGATTTTGATCTGAACACATGAACTGGAGAAAATATTGAAATGGTTCCAATGTCTATAGAACCAACCCGAGATAACCTTCTGACCAGAATATCATGCATGAAGCATACGAACCAAAAAATATCAATTTCTGGCTCGAAATATCCGAAATGGCCGAAACGCGCATTTTCTTCCACAACTTGAGATGCTCTTAACCCCGTGACCAAGACATCAATGATATGCATGTATGTTTATGATAATGGAAATATAAGCCAAAAAATGCTAAAATGAAGATGGTAAATTTTGGGGTACAACAACTTCCCCTATTCAATCATCCTTTAACCGGGAGCAAGTTTGGCTCCTACCTTCCAAGTGATAAGGTAAAATGTGATTGAATACAAATATGAACTCGAAAATTACACTCTGAATCCCATACCACGTGTATCGACACAAATGAATGCAAACTTCTGGTATTGAACCAAATGACACGAAAAGATTTTCAACTCTACCTGAATTTCGCTGGAGAAGATGATAAGGAATAGTAACGACTAGACCTTCAAAGAATACTCAAAGTAAACATTGAACTCTAAGACGAGAAATAAATGCGATACTTCTTCTAAATAGGCACAGGTGACAACCTGACCTAAGGACGTTGCGCCAGGGAAGAACTGGAAAAACAAAAAAAATGAAGACTGGAAACACCGACCAGCCTCCAACAGAATACTCAAAATAAATGTTGAATCCTAAGAAGAGAAACAAACAAAAATAAAGACTGGAAACGCCGACTAGACTCCAAAAGAATACTCAGAATAAACGCTGAATTCTGAGAAGAGAAACAAACAAAAAATGAAGACTGGAAACACCGACCAGACTCCAAAAGAATACTCAAAATAAACGCTGAATTTTGAGAAAAGAAACAAACAAAAAATGAAGACTGGAAATGCCGACCAGACTCCAAAAGAATACTCAGAATAAACGCTGAATTTTGAGAAGAGAAACAAACATAAATGAAGACTGGAAACACCAACCAGACTCCAAAATAATACTCAGCATAAACATTGAATTATGAGAAAAGAAACAAACAAAAAATGAAGACTGGAAACACCGACCAGACTCCAAAAGAATACTCAAAATAAACTACAGATTCGAGAAAAACAAACAAAAATGAGGGTATGTGAAGACTCCAAAAGAATACTCAGAATGAACACTGAATTTTGAGGAAAAAAAACAAACAAAAATGAAGAGTGGAAATGCCGACGGACTCAAAGAATACTCGAATAAACTACGATTAGAGAAAATAAACAAACAAAAATGAAGGCTGAAGCCGGACTCAAAAGAATACTCAAAATAAACGCTGAATTATGACAAAAAAAACAAACAAAAATGAAGACTGGAAATGCCGACCAGACTCCAAAAGAATACTCAGAATAAACGCTGAATTTTGAGAAAAGAAACAAATAAAAAATGAAGACTAGAAACGCCGACCAGAGTCCAAAAGAATACTCAGAATAAACGCTGAATTCTGAGAAGAGAAACAAGTGTGATACTTGTTCTCAATAGGAACAGGTGACAACCTGACCTAGCAAGAATTGGCCTCAACCTAACTCGACAGCGTTATGCCAAGTAAGAACTGGGACATAACAACGAAATAAAGACTAGAAACGCCAACTAGAATTTATTAACTGAGAACGTTGTACTCTGAGAAAGGAAACAAGTGTGATACTTGCTCCTTAGGAATGAGTGTGATACTCGAACCTAACAAAAATGAATACCGGAAACGCCGACCAGACTTCAAACATAGCACTCAGATCACCGTCTATGTCAATAGGAACGAGTGCGATACTCAAACCCAACAAGAATCGGTAGCGACACGACTCTTGTGCTACTGGGAAGGTAACAAGGAATAGTGACAACTAGACCTTTTTCAGAATACACAGAACACCGCATACTGAACAAAGGAACAAGTGCAATACTTTACCTACAATGAATTGGTAATTATAACCCAACTCTAACTTTACCAGGGAAATACCAGTGACAACTGGATTTTCTCAAAATAAACGCTGAATTCTGAGGGAGAAAACATGTGCCGAGCTTACTTTCAATAGGCACAGGTGACGACCTGACCTAAATATGTTGTGCCAAGGAAGAACTGGGAACACAAAAAGGGATGAAGACTAGGAACGCCGACTAGACTTCATAGGGATTTTGCCAGTGACAACTGGATTCTTCAGAATAAGCGCTGAATTTTGAAGAAAAAACTAAGCATGTTGTGCCAGGGAAGAACTGGAAACACAACAAAATGAAGACTGGAAACGCCGACCAGACTTCAAAATAATACTCAACAATGAAAACTGGAAACGCTGACCAGATTTCAAAAGAAACACAAAAATGAAAACTGGAAACGCGGACCAGATTTCAAAAGAAACACAAAAATGAAGATTGGAAAAGCTAACCAAACTTCAAAAGACTACACAAGAATGAAGATTAGAAACGCCGACCAAACTTCACAGGTATTTAGACATGTCAAAAGAAACCACCCGCGTTGGGACTTTCAAAACAACAGGCCTATCAGGGATTACAGGAGTATCACTGGGGACAAAGATTATTGTTACTAGCTTATAGTTCCATGCAGTGTATGAATTTTCTATAAAGTAATGCAATGCGATGATGCATGTTTGCAAAAGATAAAAATGAGTAACCGGTAACGATGGGTCACATCATGCTTAGGCCTTAAACTAGCGAACTTCACTACGGGAAGATGAGGCATGCTGTCGGAGCAAGAATACCACCATTGATTCCGCGATCACTAGGGAGATTCAGCAATAAACTTCCTGGGGAACATGGGTTCTTGGAGAGTACGACTTCATTGGTGATACGACTTCCTAGGGAAATCAAACATTTCATAGCAACTAAACTGGGGAAATTATTTGCTGAATAGCGACTAACTGGGGAATAATCGGACACACTTGTCGAAGATCTTCCACCGTTACATCTATTGAGAATATCATACCCACAACATGGCTTCAACTGGGGATAGAGATAATTGTTCACACATTAACCTGCTGGAAAGAATGTGATGCAAACTTTGGTGAGTAACAACTCCACTAGGGATTCCTATCTGAACGCTCTGGTTGAGGAAGCAAAACCTTGCATTTCCCGCTGTAATCGGCTTTATCGGGGAATAAAGCGAGATGCAATCTCGTTGGGGACATCATGAATAGTCCACTTCGACTTCGACTGGGGATTACAAGTTATTGTCGAATTTTTTTTGAGAAAATCATAGATAAACCTTATACCGTCAGAATAGAGATCAGAGAAAAATTCTCGGTGCTGACACACTGGGGAATAATCTGATGTCCACACACTGGGGAGAAAGAGAACTCCCAAGAAAGAATACTGACTTGATGGGAAAGATAATTCCATTATCAGGAACAAGCAAGGAACTCTTGGGCATACACTTCATGGGGAACTTCATTTGGGAAGCATCCGATTACCAGTAACTCACTGGGGATAACCATCCTCTGCCAATGGTTCAAGCACTATCTTCACGGGGGATAAAGGCTAGAACCTTCTATCAAGGATGATTTGGAAATCCAATGGATCTTCATTGGGGAATAAGTACCAACAACTTTCACCGGGGATTCATGCACTGCCTTATGATTACACCGTGCCGATGACTTTGGAACCTGCCCTCTTCGAAAGGTAGCCTCCGTTGGGCAATCACTGACAGTATTCACTAGAGATAAAGGTTATAACCTTCTATCAAGGACAATTTGAAAATCCAACGAACATTCACTGGGGGATTTCATCGGGGATACCATGCTGACGATAACCTTTGAATTTGACCTTTTGAAAGGTATGGTCTTCACTTGGGGGATCCTCGTCAGTGTTCACTGCGGAAGAAATGTTGTTGGCTTTTGCACTGGTACGACGACCACCTGCAAATACGCAAAGATTCCTGCAACACATTATTAGTGGGATACCACAGGTGTATCAACACAACGAGTCCACATGGAGATTTGTTGAATCTCGACATAACTGCTTCAGATTGATTGAATTTTGAGAGTATTCACCCTGAGAGGACTTCCTGAGATCTGTGTTGAGGATAACGATCCTAACTACACTTGGATATAATGATCTTGAACTTCTGATGAAGAAAGACCAACACTCTGGACTTAAATTTCTGACGAGCTGAGAATAACCATCCTGACTTCCCGACACACTCTTCAGATTCATAAATCATTTAGCTTAGGAACGGACTCGGCCTGATCAACTATGAAGTAGGGGGTATTCCCTTGCATAATGCCTTGCCCCAGTCTACAAGGACTTTCGACGGAATTCGTCTCGAGAATACCTTTTGAGACATGTATCATCAAGATGACTGCCCCAATATAATGAACTTTGAAACAATGCCCCTGGATGACCAATGTTGGATGTGGTTTCAGCCACGTTGAGATGACGCATCATGATTACTTAAATTGGTTAAACTTTGTGATTGATCGGCGTAGTTGCCTTAGATCGATTAAATTTGAGATTCTTCTCAACTTGATTGCCCCAGATTGGCTTAGCTCTGACTCAACAGAGTATTCACATGCTTCTTCCCTTCAGGGTAATCAGATTCTAATACTTCATTTATCTACTCAATGGAGCACTACCACTGGATTAAATACCTCTGCTCGATGGAGTCTCGCTAAACAATTCCTTACCACATGTTCGTAGGGGAATGAGAAACCAACAGAGTCTTTGGATGACAACATCTTCTCAATGTAATTGACCTACATCCTGACAGTAGGTTAGCACACAACCGTGCTTCTCAACTTGGAGTGCTTCATTCTCAAACAGATACTTGAAGTGATTGCTCCCTTTGAACCTGTCATACCCCAAAATTTGCCCTCCATCTACTCAAGAGATTTCATACATATATGCTCAAGGATTCCTCAAGAGTTGATCAGACAAACTCTCTCCTAGACAATCAACCCAAACTAGGGTTTGGTATCTCTCAAGTCAAGATGGATTTCCAACATCTCCAATGGCCTTCATGCCTCCTCATATGCTTCAAAGATTCTCCATGTCAAGTTTCAAGCTTCACAAGTTAAGTTTCCTCAGACAATTGCTCAGATGGTTGAAAATCGGTGTATTGGACAAAAGTCAAGTGGTCAACATACAGTCAAAACTTCGATTTTGGTCAACATCCTCATTTTGAAGTTACATTCATCATTTGATCAAGGGTTGATCATGATTCATCAAGAAAACTCAAGATTTGCTCAAAAGTCAAACTTTCTAAATTAGGGTTTCTAGGTGAAAAGTCAATGAACTTTGTTGATCATAACTTTCTCATACTTTCTCGAAATTTTCCACAAAGCTCATTTTGAAGGAAATTCAATTCTCTACAACTTCATGTCTCACAAGAATGTCCAAAAATGCTTCATTTGAGAGGTATAGCTCAAAACATTACAGGTCATTTTCAAAGTCAACAAAAAGTCAACTTTTTGATTTGAAGATATATTGAGCATGGTAACTCCAATTGAGATGAAACCAAAGACATTGTTTAGAGGACTCTTAGAGCTTTCCAAAAAGTCCAAGAACACTCAAAAATGTGGAAAATTGAGCAAGTTACACCATCCACAAGTTGGGCAATTTTGAAAGAATGCACAAAGAGAGATACTTCAAAAAATCAAATCTTTTGCAAATGGGCCTACTTTTTCTTCATCCTAACTTGTTCTTCATGCAATTAGGAATGTCCAAGCCCAATACCACGAATTTTTGATTTATTTTTCTATTTAATTTGTAATTTATTCATTTAAATGCAAATTAAATCTTAAAATAAATTATAAAATCAAAATTAATTGGAAGATTGATTTTTATTGCTTTCTTGTGATCCAATCAACCCATAAATGCCAGCAATTTCGAAATTAGATCAAATTTGGCAAGATTGGATTGAAATTGGACAAAGTTTGAAAATTTGATTTCATGAGAATATCAAATTTGATTTCCATTGAATATTGATTAATTCTTTCCAAATTCAATCTCAAATCCATCCAGCATATATACTTGATGCATCTCAATTGCAAGAAACGGAAAAATTGCTCTACAAACCCTATTCCAAAGTTCAAAAATCCGTGTGTTTGAAGCAACTGGTAACCCTAGTTTTGCTTCGATTCAACCCATTCCAAGCCGTCCATTACATTCCTTGAGGTCTTTAGAGTCGATCCAGACTCTTACATCGTTCAAAACCATCAAGAATCAAGCAATCCCAGTTTCGGTTTGTTCTTATTTTTTCAAATTCGATTATCAATATTCATGCATTATTAACTTGTTTTGATTGTTGGTTTGTGTTTAGAATCGAGTTTGCAAGCTTTCTGGGCAAGCCAATTAGATTTCCATGGCCTGAATCGTGTTATGCCATGATTAGGGTTTCTGGTATCGAATTAGGGTTTCTCTATACAGGAAAAATTGGCCAACAAGACCTATACCATTAAACTCGGGATGACCTGAGGAATCAAACCATGGCCTTGGATTTTATTTATATTACGTGTGTTGCATTTTTGACATTTGCCAGGAACCTTGCGTCGAACGCTAAATTCAAATATTTAAAACGAAGAAGATGAAGTCTCCCGCGGAGAAGAAGCAAGTCAGGAGGCGACGCGTGTGAAAATCCACTAAGTCCGTTTTCAAACACAGATGCGCACATGGTGTAGTGGTCAGCGTGTTGGTCCTCAAGGTTTGAAGCTAGTGTCCCCAGCTCGATCCCTGGCTCAGACACTTTGTTTTTTACAAGTTTGCAAATTTCATATTTTCCATATTTTCATATTCTTTCAATATTTTCCATTCATTTTAATTTCTTTTCATGATTTTATTTTTGCATTATAAAATTACCAAAAACATTTTTTCTTTTTACATTATTTTCATAAAAATCTTTATTTAATTTAATAAATTAAAAAACATATTTTTGCATGCGTATTTATTTTATTTATATTTTGCATTTAATTCACTTTTAATTGCATTTTAATTATTAAATCCTTTCTAAAAAATCCCAAAAAATTATTTTAACTTATTTATCTTATTTCCAGCATATATTAATTTTCTCATATTAAAAATTTGCATTTTTCTAACATTTTTTCTCTTGTTCGATTCATATTGCATTTTCCGATCTCTTATTCTTTCACAGGTTGCTCCGATTCGGACGTTTTCTTTTTATCGTTCTATTTTTCCAATAATGTAATTGCTCATGGGTTGTAATAGTTAATTAGGATCTTTATTTTCCGCACTTTAAATTATGTATCTGCCCCAAAGCCATGTAATAGCGTAGGATTTATCTTTCCGCACCTTTACATTTCTGCCTTTACATTCCGCATTTTACTTTCCGCACCCTATCAATTGCTAGTAATTAGGCGTGTATGACAAGATAATAATTGGACATAGCACACTAATTTTCAAGATAACATATTCTGAAATCAACACACTTCTTTCACACACGCACCCCTTAGGGTAATTCTCTCTCGATGCCTTTCGATTTCAAATGGTCATGTCCCTCGAATGTAGAGGTATTCTAGCACCGTTGCCTTCCTAACAAATCATCATAGTCCCTTCGATACAAAGATCATAAGACCCACGATGTCGCCTCCGAATACATGATCTTGACCCTCGATTGTCGCCTACGAAAAATGATGATAGTCCCTTCGAATGTGCTAGGATACTTCCTACAAGTTGCTTTCTATGACCATCTGATGTCCCTTCGAATGTCCCGCTTACATCCAACGAATGGAGCTACCTACTAACTAATGGTATGGCTAGCGCTATTCTAAAGGAAAGTAAAATAACACGAAGACGACCAAATTCTGAGTGGGTAATAAGTCTCCTAGTTGCTTGCTCTAAACCAAATGCTTTTCACACCACACACTCTTTTTCAAAGTTCAAACTCTTTTCAAAACGAAACATTTCCGAACACTTTGTATACATTCCTACATGAATCATTACAAAGTCAAAGCGAAATGCCTCTTTCAAAACATTTTTCAAACACACAGAAAGCAATTTTAAAAAAGTGATCTAGAGCAACTAAGAGCCCGTAGAATAAACTGCGGATGGAAAGGGGTGCTAATACCTTCCCTTTTCATAACCTTCTCCCGTACTCAGAATCTAACGAAGGTCTTTTTCTGTTACTTTTACCTTCCCTTAATTGGATAAAAATAAAAGTCGGTGGCGACTCTTGCTATCCGCACATTTGCGATACAAAATCACTAAAAGTCAGTTCACCGTATTACAAAACTGGCGACTCTGCTGGGGAAACACCCAAAAGAGAGAATTGCCTTAGGGATTTCTAGATAACCTTTAATGCTTTCTGTTTGAATTGTATGCTTTATCTTTAAGGGTTGCTTGGGTACTATATTGTTGGGGGATCCTACACCCGGATCCGGGTTTCCTTTTAGGTAAGTAGCATTAGATCATCGCGACCGCTAGACGTATAACTACGCGGTCAACATGATGGCTACGTTAGCGTGACACTTTGGTTGTCCGATACTCTTCATTCCCAAGTTGAAGATAGTATTTGGCTTCTGCGTGGTGTCATCAAAGCGCTAACTAAACTTTTAGAACCTTAATTGACCCATCTTAGCCATTAGAAGGTAGTGAGATGGCCGGCTTTGGTGTAGACCGAGGTTGGTTGATACTCGATGCTACGCTCATTGAGATTAGACTTTTGGGACATTTTCGATCGACCACTTGGCCGTCGTATTGAAATAAGCGCCTACGAGAAAGATCTGTGATATGAGATTCCTAGAACCCGGTTACTATTATAGGACAGGATGAACCAACTCAAACTTTTGGTAGGGTAATCACCTATACCTCATGCAAGCCTTCACCCTAGGCTCATTGTGTGAATTGCTTGTGTGTGCCAAACATGACATCATTCGCATTGCATATCATTTCTAACTATTTCAAGGACCTATGGATTTATCTTTGCTCTGTTTTGTAGGGATTATGGCTTCTAGAAAGACTATCCGAATCAACTTCATGGGTATCCCTTCTCAACTCAAAGAATTGGTTTCAAAGATTCCCGACCATGCTCAGTTCATCAAAAGACATGGTTATCTGCTTGATTTGGTTATCTCCGGTTTTGAAGAAGATATGATGCATGTCCTATTCCAGTTCTTTGATCCGAAACACCATTGCTTTACATTTCCAGATTATCAGTTGGTTCCTACCTTAGAAGAGTTCTCTAAGCTACTTGGGATACCTATTCTTGACCAAATGCCATTCACCGGTCTAGAAAAAGTTCCTAGGTACGAAGACATCGCATCCGCCTTACATCTTAAGCGCTCAGACATTGAGGCCAATTGGGAAACTAGAAGTGGAGTTAAGGGTTTACTTTCCAAGTTCTTAATCAAGAAAGCCCGAGAATTCCTCAAAGTTATGAGTTTCCATGCATTTGAAAACATTGTGGCCTTGCTAATTTATGGTTTGGTTCTATTTCCTAACTCGGATCAATTCATCGATATCAACGCCATCAAGTTGTTTCTTACCCGTAATCCAGTGCCTACTTTACTTGGAGACATCCTACATTCTCTCCACACTCGTACTACTAAGCGACAAGGAACTCTCATGTGTTGTATACCGTTACTTTCAAGGTGGTTTATTTCGCACCTTCCTCCATCAGTTTTGAAGAATGAACAAAGGTTGAGATGGTCTCAAAGGTTGATGTCACTCTCCCATTCAGATATCCGTTGGAATCTTTTCTCTCAAAAGGATTTCACATTCATTGAGCGTTGTGGAGAATTCCCTAACGTACCACTCCTTGGTATAAGGGGAGGTATTACTTACAACCCTTCTCTAGCTCTACGTCAGTTTGGTTTTGCTCGAAGAGATGGCCCACATGATATGCTTCTCCAAGATATTGTGTTCGACTACAATCACGATCTCGAATGCAAGCGGTTTATACATGCTTGGGGCATGGTAAAGAAGGCGATACCAAGACTTTGGGGCACGAAACTCCATTCCTTGGGAACCTTACCTCAAATGGGTGCGAGCTCGAGCTCAAAACCTCATGATGCCATTCACGCTGTTTTACCGTAATTATGGAACTGTTGCTATAGGTGGCGTACCTATCTGTTCTCCATCGACATGCCTACGATTTTGAAGACTTGAAGAGATCCTGGATTCAGCTTAAAGAAGAGAGGGATACCTTTGAAGCTCAGTCCTATGCAAGTGAGAAGAAAGTGTTAGAGTTGACCAAGCTACTTCACGAGGAGCGAAGCATCAACGCCTACATCGGCACCAAGAGGAAGCGCCCATGGGAGACTTAGAGCTTTAGGATGTTTATGTTTTCTTTTATTGTTTTGAACTATCTCTTGTACTTAAAAAGAAAAAAAGAATAATAAAAAGAAGTACTAATAAATGTTTGTTCATTGCTTGTTTAACAAATTTAAATCTCTTAGGTCCTTGAAAACATTGCATTGCATTCACATAAACATCGCATAGCATAGCATAACATTGCATCACAGGTACATTGGAGATTGGTTTTCTCATTTGCTCACTATTTATTTTAGCAGAAATGGCTCTTGAGCAGTGTCAAAGATCTCAAGCTCGAATGCTCGGTTTCAGCAGATGTTCACCACTTGGTCCAAGGCCAAGAAGATTTGAAGAAGCTCATCAACAAGAAGAAGAAGGTTGTTGGTCTCCTCAACATGGGTGAGCGTTTCAAAGGGGTCCTAAGGTGGTCGGCCGTGTCGAGCTCTCTGAAGGAAGTGTCCATACCGGGGAGTACCAAGGGTGATGAAGGTGGCGTGAGCCAAAGAAAGAGGAGGGATCACTCGATTATAGCCAACATTCGATGAAGATGACAAGTACAAACAACTTGAAGACCGTCGAATCTTGTGGAAAACACGAAAGTGTCTGAACTTTGATGATCCGAGTCTTGTTCACGGTGTTGTGATTCCTCCAAGTTCAAAGTTCCAACTTTTGCCAAGTATGATGGCATGTCTTGCCCAAAGTTGCATTTGAAATCCTATGTCCGAAGATCAATCCCCACCGATGACGAGAAAGTTGTGGATGCACTATTTTCAAGAGAGTTTGTCGGAACCAGTTGGAATGGTACTATCGACTAGAGAATGACCGTATCCGTACTTGGGTGATTTGGTGATGCTTTCTGACGATTGAGTACAATCTTGAGTTGACACCCACTCGCATGCAACTACTGAGCATGTCTATGGGTCGTGACGAGAAGTTCAAGGAGTATGCTCAGTGGAGAGATTTAGCGAGTTCAACCACCCTTGTCCAATAGGGAGTTGGTTGATATGTTTATGGGAACACCGGAGCCCGTTCTTCAATCATCGATTGGAAATTCTTCATCCGGATTCACCGTGATATTGATGACGCATTGAAGCTGGTATCAAGAGGGAAGATCCATGTAGAGACATCTTCAAAGCTGCAAAGAGATCTTTTGGTGGTAAGAAAGAAGCCAATCTTGTATGGTCGAGCCGGGCCAAGACCGACCGTGCTCAATCGTGGGGCGGTTGTGATCTTCAATCCTGCATCGGCAACCTCGTGAGACAGCGCGTAGCAGCAGCGCCCGAAGACAATTTACAAAGATCAACATGCCTTTGTCGCAAGCCTTGCAACACATGTTGAACACAGAGCTGATAACCCTGAGGGATCCTCCTCAGAATGTCAACACTTCCTCTCCGAAATACAATCCTAATGCTAAGTGTGCTTACCATTCCAACCGAGACGCGACACGACAATTGTTGGGCTCAAGAGCAAAATTCAAGATATGATTGAATCAAAGCAGATTGAGTTTGACCCTCCTGTTGAGACTCCGAATGTGATCAATGCGCCTATGCCTAATCATGACAAGAGTTCCAATGCTGTTGGTGACGATACTTATGTTTTCAACATAGATGACTTGACCATTCCTCGATGGTGTTAAGAAGAATTTGTTGCAAGCGGTGTCAATCCAGGATGCCCGAGAGGCTGTCGTTGGTGCCCATCCGCTGATGGTTGTGCTTGGTTGAGAAGACGCGTTCGATGCATGATGGATAACCGTGAGATACTATTTACGAAACCACACGGGTGTGAAGATATGTCTAAGTGAAGATCGAAGATGTGAATGAAGCAGTACCACTGTGTGGGACACCTTGGGGCAGCAAGTGGAAAGTTTGATTACGGGTGAAGTACTTCACGATAGTTACAAGATTCCTATTGAAGATGTTAAGGCGACGGATGGGGTGACGATTTCCCGAAGACTATCTTGATATTAACACAAAAGTTTCCTCTGCGATCCGTGCCTAGAGTGGCGACTCTCATTATCACTTCTCAAGACCGGTTCCGTATTCCTCGACAAAGCTATCCCTTGGAACTATGGGTGATGTTTACTATCATGGCGTCAAGCAAGACCCTCGACCATTGAAGATCTTCTTGTTGGAGCTTCTATTCACGACATCGACAACATCACGGATCAAGTAAGGTGACCGAGCCGGAAGGTATTCTCCCGAGATCTCTCCTCCAAACACTGCGACTCCACTCGCATTCCGTCTACTCCACCAATATCCCGTTAGAGGAAAGAATCGGTGGCTCACCTCAACGAAGTACCAAAGGAAGTTCTTGAAGACACCTCCAAACAAGAAATGGAGGAAATTCGAAGATCATCAAGAAGAGTGATTACAATGTTGTGGAGCAGTTAGAATGAGACTCGTCCAAGATTTCCATGCTCGCTTTGCTCTTGTGCTCGAGGCTCATGCTAATGCCTTGGTGAAGTTTCGAAGAATGCTCATGTGCCGCAAGACACTACCAGATCGATTCGAAGTTTGTATTGCTAGCTGGCTGCCAACAACGGCCTAGGCTTCTCGATCTTGATTTGACTCCTTAGGAAAGAAACACAACAAAGCCTTGCATCTCTGTTGAATGCAAGGGCACTACATTGTCTCATGTCTTGGTTGACACGGTTACTCGAATATCCTACGAAGCGCTTTTGATCGGCTTGATGTCGAAGGGTTGGTTACGAGACCCGTGACATTATCGTGAGAGCTTTTGATGGTTCTAGCGCACGATGCTTGGGAGCTCACTGCTGTTAAAGTCGGTTCCCGACTTTTGACTCTACTTTCTTTGTCATGGACATCCGTCCCTACTCTTACCTACTTGGGCGCCTTGGATACATGGGGCGGCTTACCTCTACCTTGCATCGAGCTGAAGTACCGGTGAAAGGGAAGGTTGTTCGATGTGGTGAAGAAGAGTATATGTCGGTCATCTACGTCATTCCGATACCTCGAGGTGGAGGGTGAATTCTTCGAGACTCCTGTCAAGCTTTTGAAACAATACCCAGTCATGCTGTGACTCTCCTTCTGAGGTTACACAAGCTCCACCTAGGATGGCCTCGTTGAAAGGCGCTCAGCTGCTTGAACAAGGAGGTAGCATTTGGGGTCAGCTCACGATCTTCCTTTCAAATCGACAAGGCGGTTTAGGCTTCACTATCAAGGTCGAGAAGATGATACGCGCGAGCGTGGCCAACTTCCTTTCCGCATCGGCAGTGGAATCCATGCTATAGAAGGCGGCGACAACGGCTTCGACATCGCAAGTGGATCTTCGACTCCGGATCATGGGCTCGGCAATTGGAAGGCGAAGGCGTCATACCAATCTCCTTTAGCCGGAGTAATTGCTCTTGTTTTGTTTTGCTTTTCGTATTTCTTTATGTTTTGAACAATAAACTTTGAAAGCCTAGTGCCTTGCGGGCATCATGGCTCGTTCGAGGTTATTATCATCGTTTGCGTATTTTCATTCAATAAATCGTTGGACTTTGCATTCAATTGTTTGTTTTCTTTCTTTTACTTTATCACCCTTCAAAAGCTATGTGTTTCTTACACACCGTGATACAACTGAATCACTCCGAATCTAGTTAATAACTATGCTAGTGCTAAATATGACTTGATAATCCGATCTACCAAGCGAAGGCGAAAGTGAGGAAGATTGTGAAGTGCCGGAGAACTTGCGCTACTGCAAGAAGAGCGAGTTATCTGACCACGAAGAACAAGTTGAGGTTGTGAATTTGGGTCTTGACGAAGAGAAAAGAGATCAAGATAGGAGCGGGTCTTGAGAGCAGTGTTAAAGAAAGGTTGGTTCGGATGCTACGAGACTATGTTGAGGTTTTGCTTGGTCATACGAAGACATGCAGGTTTAGACATTGATATTGTGGTACACGATTCCGAGCAAAAAGGTTTTCTCGGTGAAACAGAAGGTTCGTCGCATGCGTCCCGAGATGTCGAGAGAAGATCAAAGTCGAAGTTATGAAGCGTTCAACGCGGTTTCCTAGCCGTTACTTCCTATCGATGGGTTGCTAATGTGGTACCCGTGCCTAAGAAGGATGGTAAGGTGCGAATGTGTGTGGATTACGAGATCGAACAAAGCAAGTCCGAAAGACGATTTCCCACTTCCTCATATTGATGTTACGGTAGACAACACCGCTCAAATAAGGTTTTCTCCTTCATGGATGGTTTCTCCGGTTACAATCAGATCAAAATGGCTCCCGAAGACATGGAGAAGACTACTTTTGTTACATAGTGGGGCACTTTCTGCTACAAGGTTATGCCGTTTGAATGAAGAACGGGCGCCACTTATCGTGCTATGGTGACATTATTTCATGACATGATTCATCACGAGATAGAGGTCTACGTCGACGACATGATAGCTCGGTCACAAACTGAAGAAGAACATCTTGATTACTTGCAGAAACTGTTTGACAGGTTGAAGAAGTACAGATTGAGACTCAATCCTAACAAGTGCACTTTTGGAGTCAGATCTGGAAAACTCCTAGGGTTTGTTGTCAGTGGTAAAGGTATTGAAGTTGACCCCGCCAAGGTTAAAGCTATTCAAGAAATGCCAGCTCCCCGCACCGAGAAGGAAGTCGAGGTTTCTTGGGCGATTGAACTACATTGCAGATTCATTGCACACTAACTACTACAGTGCCAATCTTCAAGTTACTAAAGAAAGATCAAGTAGTGGAATGGAGCGCGATTGCGGATCGCTTTTAACAAAATCAAGGAGTACCTCTGAATCCTCCTATCCCGATGCCGCTGAAGGAAGACCTCTTATCATGTACTTATGATGTTAGAGAACTCAATGGGTGTGTGTTGGGGCAACATGACAGTCGAAAAGAGCATGCAATATACTACCTTAGCAAAAGTTTACCGACGTGAAACAAGATACTCACAACTCGAGAAAACTTGCAACGCTTTAACTTGGGCTGCTCGGCTAAGGCGATATGTTGACTCACACTACCTTGTTGATTTCAAGATGGATCCGATAAAATACATATTTGAGAAACCAGCTCTCTCGAAAGAATTGCAAGATGGCAAATGATCTTGACCGAATCGACATCGGTACACTTCTCGAAAGCGATCAAAGGAAGTGTAGTAGCCGATCATTTGGCTCATCAAGCCGTGGATGACTATCGGTCTATGGTTCAATTTCGGATGAAGATGTTTTACTAGTTCTGATTGAAGAACCAGGCCGGACGAAGGACCCGAACAAGGATCCCGATGGGTTATGGTCTTTGATGGAGCCTCAAGCGCTTGCAATGGCATTGGCGCCATCATTACATCCCTACAGGGACATCGCCTTTCACCGCCAGATTATGTTTCAGTTGCACGAACAATATGGCGAATCTGAGCGTGCATCATGGGTCTTAAAGCGCTATTGACCTAAGAATCAAGTTCTTACAAGTGTATGGAGACTCGGCTTTGGTGATCGGTCGATTAAGGCGAGTGGAATACGAAGCATCCGAATCTCATTCCATATCGAGCATGTTCGAGTTTGATTCCCTACTTTGAAGATATCACTTTCAATCATATTCCACGAGAAGAGAATCGGTTGGCGACGCATTGGCTACTATGTCGTCTATGTTCAAGGTTAGATGGGACAACGAGGCTCCCCGGATCATCATTGAGAAGTTTGAAACCAGATATTGTTGTGAGCTTGACACGAAAGAAACCTTGGTACTACGATGTGAAGAGGTATCTTGAGACTCGGGAATATCCAGCAGGGCATCATCAATGATAAAAGTTCATGAGAAGATTTGCATCCAAATTTTTCCTCGAGCGACATCTTATACAAGCGCAACCACGACTTGTGCTTACTCCATTGTGTAGACGAAAACAATGCGTATCATGGAAGAGTTACGAAGGCATTTGGTACCCACTCCGATGGACATACCATGGCTAAGAAGATTTTGAGAGCAGTTACTATTGGTCTACCATGGAAGCGATTGTCACCTATGCTCGATCTTGTCACAAGTGCGGTTATGCCGACAAAGTGCATGTACCTCTGTACCTCTAAATGTTTTAACTTCTCCTTGGCCTTTTACAATGTGGGGCATTGGCATGATTGGAGAAATTAAGCCCACAGCTTCCAACGGACATCGTTTCATCCTTGTAGCAATCGATTACTTTACCAAGTGGGTAGAAGCGACCTCGTATGCATCATTACCAAGAATGTTGTGGCTCGTTTCATCAAGCATAATCTTATCATCGATATGGCACTCCGAAAGGATTATCACGGATAACGGTTCCAATCTCAACAACAAGATGATCACGAACTCGCAGCATTCAAGATCAAGCATCACAACTCTTCTCCTTATCGGCCTAAGATGAATGGCGCGATGGAAGCCGCCAACAAGAACATTAAGAAAATCATACGAGAAAATGACGGTGACTTACAAAGATTGGCATGAGATGTTACCATTTGCTCTTCATGGTTATCGCTTTCTGACACGAACATCCACGGTCAACCCCTTCTCTCTTCGGTATGGAAGCCGTCTTACCCATCGAGTTCGGATACCCTCAACGAGTCCTCGGGAGGCGGAGATAGGTGAAGGCGATTGGGTTCGAGACACGGTTTGACGGATCAACTAGATCGATGAGAAGCGACTCGCGTCCATCGGGACGGATTTATCAAAAGCGAATGATCGAGCATTTAACAAGAAGGTCAAGCACCGAGTCTATCAAGTCGGTGATCTAGTAGTCAAGCGCATCATTCTTCCACAAGGTGATCCGGGGCAAATGGACTCCCACTTATGAGGGACCGTTTGTAGTCAAGCGGTATTTTCGTGAGCTATGATACTTAGCACCATGGATGGTGAAGACTTCCCACACCTGAGCGAGACATAGTCAAAAATACTACGCATAAAAGAGACCCGCTAGGTCGGCGAACCTAGGCAAAAATAAGGGCATCTGGCGAGCCAAAGGTTCGAGCAAAAGTTAAGGATATATGCAAAACATGTACACGGCAGTCGAAAACACGAAAAGGCGGCTTGGGCAAAAAGGTATCGGTGGTGAAAACACGAAAGGCGGTCTAGGCAAAGTTAGGGATTTAGGCGTGCGACTATGTCTCTTCGGATCACCGCTTCGGACTACTATCATTCAAGATTCAAATGGCGAGGATCAGTCTACTCACTTTCTACTGACAACAAGGAGATGAGATAGTTGAAATATATGAGTACTAGCATAGTTGGAACCTAACGAGATTGTTTCCACATAGATTTTTACCTTTCTTGTGTACAAAACTACTTGGCCATACGCCACCTTTCAAATAAACGCAAGCTTCTTTCTCTTTACAATTTTTGTTGTTGTTATTTGCAATAAGTCCAACGTTTGCTTTGAATGACTATACGCATTTGACAATAAGAATCTAATCACAAACATACGAAAGGTGAACATGCAAAAGTACTTACTACAGGTTCCAGGAATTGAGGATGACGACGAAAGTCACCAAATGATCCCCACAAAGGTGTCACTCACAACACACCATCCCCATCGGAGTATATGTTAAGCAGTGATTCCACTCAACCAGCAACGTTACATCAGTCTCCAAGCAGTAACACCTCATCCCCAGTCAAGGTATTCATCCCCAGCGGACGTGTCTCAATCCTTCCCCTTCTCCCCGGTAGCAGTATCCAGACTCGAAACTTGGTCAGATAGTGCATCGGAGGAAACATACACCTTTTATTCCCCAGCCAGAGATTACAACGGACTCGGACTCTTCTAGCCGGTCTCGGCAACCATCAAATGCTCTCAATGAGATCTACACTCGGGATCCCCGTGGCGTCTCCTAAATTTCCTCAGCAGGATCTACATACAAGGTCCCCAACAGATCGCTTCCCAGACTCTCCTCAGCAGGGTCTATGAGATCTCCAACCACGAGCTTCTCAAATCTCTACCTTCCTCAACAATGTCTAGGCCCAAGACTTGGTCAGATAGTGCATCGGAGGAATCCAGGATATCTTTCTTCTCCTTCAAAAGCGGGGTTCTCACCTACACAATTCCCCAAGCAGGAGTCAGAAATTTTCAAACAGAACATCCGCATCTTCTTCAAGATGCATATGTTTTGAAATATCACAACATTCATCATCCATACATTTCTCATAAAATCATACTTCATGCATATGTCTTTCATATACACTGTCATGCATCATACTTTGCATAAAGCTAACAAATATTCTATCAAAGTTTCTCTTGTTTTCTCCAAAACAGGTGAAAGTCGCTTCTGACGCAAACAGGTCCAGGATTAAGCCCCGAATCGACGGGAAAACTATCTGAAAGACCGCCCTTGGTTGTCCTCCGACGGTTGGTCGAGGATTAAGCCACGAATCGGCGGAAAACTATCGAAAGACCGCCCTTGGTTGTCCTCCGACGGTGGTCGATTAAGCCCGAACCGCGGAAAACTATCCGAAGACCACCTCTGGTTATCCTCCGATAACAGGCAATGGATCAACACCCGATGCACAACAGGGAAGCTATCCACATTCTTGCCAACTACAATCTCCCTCAGAGTAATCAGCACGAAGAATTATTCTGATTCCTTATTATCAACAGCAACCACAGGGTCTAGCGTACGACTCAGTTGCCTTGGATGGCATCTTAAGCCCATCTCCGACTACTTATCAACAGTGCTTCACTTTTAGAATGCTGCATATATGGTTAAAAATCAATACAAACCAACAACTTCATTCAAAAAAGAAGAGTGAACACGAAGTCTAACGTACGACTCTCTTCGGATGGCATCTTAAGCCCATCTCCTCTCTGTTCCAAGAACATCTACAGAGTCTAACATACGACTCACTCCCCAGCATCGACCTGTCCAGATGGCATCTTAAGCCCATCTCCATCAATTCTCCTATCAACATTCTCGAGTCTAGCGTACGACTCATTCCCCAGCGAAGTCTCCAACTTCTCCAAATGGCATCTGTAAGCCCATTCCCGCGTCATCAGCCAATAGCGAGTGCAAATTTTCAGGTGTACTCGAGTGTTCAATCATCTTCTACCTCCAGGTCACGAAAGACAAGCGTGTCAATCTAACCCTCCAGTACAAGAAGATTGAACAGGGGCAGCTGTCATACCCCAAAATTTTCCCTCCATCTACTCAAGAGATTTCATACATATATGCTCAAGGATTCCTCAAGAGTTGATCAGACAAACTCTCTCCTAGACAATCAACCCAAACTAGGGTTTGGTATCTCTCAAGTAAAGATGGATTTCCAACATCTCCAATGGCCTTCATGCCTCCTCATATGCTTCAAAGATTCTCCATGTCAAGTTTCAAGCTTCACAAGTCAAGTTTCCTCGATTGCTCGGATGGTTGAAAATCGGGTGTATGGACAAAAGTCAAGCGTGGTCAACATACGTCAAAACTTCGATTTTGGTCAACATCCTCATTTTGAAGTTACATTCATCATTTGATCAAGGGTTGATCATGATTCATCAAGAAAACTCAAGATTTGCTCAAAAGTCAAACTTTCTAAATTAGGGTTTAGGTGAAAAGTCAATGAACTTTGGTGATCATAACTTTCTCATACTTTCTCAAAATTTTCCCACCAAAGCTCATTTTGAAGGAAATTCAATTCTCTACAACTTCATGTCTCACAAGAATGTCCAAAAATGCTTCATTTGAGAGGTATAGCTCAAAACATTACAGGTCATTTTCAAAGTCAACAAAAGTCAACTTTTGATTTGAAGATATATTGAGCATGGTAACTCAATTGAGATGAAACCAAAGACATTGTTTAGAGGACTCTTAGAGCTTTCCAAAAGTCCAAGAACACTCAAAAATGTGGAAAATTGAGCAAGTTACACCATCCACAAGTTGGGCAATTTTGAAAGAATGCACAAAGAGATACTTCAAAAATCAAATCTTTTGCAAATGGGCCTACTTTTTCTTCATCCTAACTTGTTCTTCATGCAATTAGGAATGTCCAAGCCCAATACCACGAATTTTGATTTATTTTTCTATTTAATTTGTAATTTATTCATTTAAATGCAAATTAAATCTTAAAATAAATTATAAAATCAAAATTAATTGGAAGATTGATTTTTATTGCTTTCTTGTGATCCAATCAACCCATAAATGCCAGCAATTTCGAAATTAGATCAAATTTGGCAAGATTGGATTGAAATTGGACAAAGTTTGAAAATTTGATTTCATGAGAATATCAAATTTGATTTCCATTGAATATTGATTAATTCTTTCCAAATTCAATCTCAAATCCATCCAGCATATATACTTGATGCATCTCAATTGCAAGAAACGGAAAAATTCCTCTACAAACCCTATTCCAAAGTTCAAAAATCCGTGTGTTTGAAGCAACTGGTAACCCTAGTTTTGCTTCGTTTCAACTCATTCCAAGCCGTCCATTACATTCCTTGAGGTCTTTAGAGTCGATCCAGACTCTTACATCGTTCAAAACCATCAAGAATCAAGCAATCCCAGTTTCGGTTTGTTCTTATTTTTTTCAAATTCGATTATCAATATTCATGCATTATTAACTTGTTTTGATTGTTGGTTTGTGTTTAGAATCGAGTTTGCAAGCTTTCTAGGCAAGCCAATTAGATTTCCATGGCCTGAATCGTGTTATGCCATGATTAGGGTTTCTAGTATCGAATTAGGGTTTCTCTATACAGGAAAAATTGGCCAACAAGACCTATACCATTAAACTCGGGATGACCTGAGGAATCAAACCATGGCCTTGGATTTTATTTATATTACGTGTGTTGCATTTTTGACATTTGCCAGGAACCTTGCGTCGAACAAAGACCGACGCTAAATTCAAATATTTAAAACGAAGAAGATGAAGTCTCCCGCGGAGAAGAAGCAAGTCAGGAGGCGACGCGTGTGAAAATCCACTAAGTCCGTTTTCAAACACAGATGCGCACATGGTGTAGTGGTCAGCGTGTTGGTCCTCAAGGTTTGAAGCTAGTGTCCCCAGCTCGATCCCTGGCTCAGACACTTTGTTTTTTACAAGTTTGCAAATTTCATATTTTCCATATTTTCATATTCTTTCAATATTTTCCATTCATTTTAATTTCTTTTCATGATTTTATTTTTGCATTATAAAATTACCAAAAACATTTTTTTCTTTTTACATTATTTTCATTAAAATCTTTATTTAATTTAATAAATTAAAAAACATATTTTTGCATGCGTATTTATTTATATTTATATTTTTGCATTTAATTCACTTTTAATTGCATTTTAATTATTAAATCCTTTCTAAAAAATCCCAAAAAATTATTTTAACTTATTTATCTTATTTCCAGCATATATTAATTTTCTCATATTAAAAATTTGCATTTTTCTAACATTTTTTCTCTTGTTCGATTCATATTGCATTTTCCGATCTCTTATTCTTTCACAGGTTGCTCCGATTCGGACGTTTTCTTTTTATCGTTCTATTTTTCCAATAATGTAATTGCTCATGGGTTGTAATAGTTAATTAGGATCTTTATTTTCCGCACTTTAAATTATGTATCTGCCCCAAAGCCATGTAATAGCGTAGGATTTATCTTTCCGCACCTTTACATTTCTGCCTTTACATTCCGCATTTTACTTTCCGCACCCTATCAATTGCTAGTAATTAGGCGTGTATGACAAGATAATAATTGGACATAGCACACTAATTTTCAAGATAACATATTCTGAAATCAACACACTTCTTTCACACACGCACCCCTTAGGGTAATTCTCTCTCGATGCCTTTCGATTTCAAATGGTCATGTCCCTCGAATGTAGAGGTATTCTAGCACCGTTGCCTTCCTAACAAATCATCATAGTCCCTTCGATACAAAGATCATAAGACCCACGATGTCGCCTCCGAATACATGATCTTGACCCTCGATTGTCGCCTACGAAAAATGATGATAGTCCCTTCGAATGTGCTAGGATACTTCCTACAAGTTGCTTTCTATGACCATCTGATGTCCCTTCGAATGTCCCGCTTACATCCAACGAATGGAGCTACCTACTAACTAATGGTATGGCTAGCGCTATTCTAAAGGAAAGTAAAATAACACGAAGACGACCAAATTCTGAGTGGGTAATAAGTCTCCTAGTTGCTTGCTCTAAACCAAATGCTTTTCACACCACACACTCTTTTTCAAAGTTCAAACTCTTTTCAAAACGAAACATTTCCGAACACTTTGTATACATTCCTACATGAATCATTACAAAGTCAAAGCGAAATGCCTCTTTCAAAACATTTTTCAAACACACAGAAAGCAATTTTAAAAAAGTGATCTAGAGCAACTAAGAGCCCGTAGAATAAACTGCGGATGGAAAGGGGTGCTAATACCTTCCCTTTTCATAACCTTCTCCCGTACTCAGAATCTAACGAAGGTCTTTTTCTGTTACTTTTACCTTCCCTTAATTGGATAAAAATAAAAGTCGGTGGCGACTCTTGCTATCCGCACATTTGCGATACAAAATCACTAAAAGTCAGTTCACCGTATTACAGAACCAACTAGAAGTAATACACCACTGCTCGACAGAGATTTCTGGGCAATCAAAACTTCCGCACAGTTGGTTTCAGATCATCTTTTACTCAACAGAGTCACTAGGCGACATGCCCCAGATTAAGATGATTCTTTCCAAATGATTTGCTCTTCAACAAATTTTCGAGGCAATTTTCCCTTCAGGACAATCAAGATGTTCATCTGATGCTCATTATGCAATCTTCCTTGATGTTTAAGCACCTGTTCTTATGCAAAGAATGTTTTATCATAAGAATGATAATTCTAGCAAATCCTATGTTTGTCTTGAAACAAAATTTTTTATTAAAAAGATGTCGAAACATCACATTTTTCTGTGTAAAAGATAACAAAATATGGAGTGATACCAACTCAAAAGTTATAGCAGACCTCCTAGGAGTCAGGTTACTGTGCTCTCGTTACGGTTTTGCTTTCGAATTAACCCTGCTTCAGTTAGGACTTTTAAGGGTTGTAACGTGGTCTGGTTCACGTTTTTAGAAAAAAGGATTTTTAGGCTCAAAATATTTGGTGTCCCCCCTTCATGATGTCCTCCAACCCTAAGTTCAGTTAACTCAATACGAGCATTCATCTCTCACAAGAGGAAATTTGATGGTTGAGGAACCACTGCAGTTTCTTGGTCACACAACTTTGACTTTTGCGGAGGACGAGGTTTCTTGGACATGACAGTCACTCACTTTTTTTTACTTTAGTGTCTGATCACACGACTTTGTTCTTCATTGAGGTTCTTATTTGATTATCCTTGCCTTACTGGCTTTCCAAATTTCTTTCCCAACATTTTCCCTTTCTTTTTTTTGCCTAAGCGACTTATTACCAAGTTCGACTTAGCAGGCTTTTCGTAACTTTCTTTTTTATTTGCACTTTTTGAATAAATCATGTGATCTCGAGACTTTGATTGATTAGAAGCGATTGTGACTGTCTTAATCCTTGGTAGATGATGAATACCCATTAGGATATCGTCTTCTTTTGATGCACATTGTTGATAGACGAAGCTTGACCATTGCGGTCTCTCAACCTTTCAGAGGATAACCATTGTTGTATCCTTTGATGCGCACTCTTGATGAGCTTTGAACGCTTGATCAGATTAATTGAACGCTACCCTTCCCCGGGTTAAAAAATAAGGGTTTTTTCTAAACAGAAAAGAAACTCCTACTTCAAGGCTCAAAGGAGTTAATGAAGGTCTAACTCCCTTATATCTCCAGTGTTTGGGAATTTGAAACAATTCCTCTACATCATCAGCAAGGTTTTACTCGAAAGCATACCATTTAAGATTCTGGTAAATTATTCGTCATCCTCCCTCTAGATGTTTTTCTTTATCAATAAGAGTTGAGTATCAAAAACACAGTAAATAAAATAAGAGTGAATACGAATGGATTAATTCAAGACAAATATATTCAATGCGTTATGATTAACATTCAAAAGATAAAAAGTTTTGCATACAAGTAAGTATAGAATAAACAAGCAAGATTACAAATGAGAATGCAAATGAACTTTGAAATTTCCACATTGAGGAAAGTAGTCTCCATATGGACCTGTTGCTTTTGACGATGCACTTTGTAGTCTGGACACCACTACGACATAGATTCCCTCTTTTAATCTGATGTGAACATAATAGTTTCTGAATTGATCAAGTCTTGAATCTTGTCTCTGGCTGACATATTGTTTTCAACTGAGTGGCCAGGTTCCCCTGCATGGTAATCACACTGACATCAAAATCGAATTCGTCATGATGAAGAGAGATGGCATGATCCATCCGCTTAGTTTCCTTCGATAAAAACTCAAGCAAGAAATGGAACAACTGGTTTAGAGTTATAGGCGCTGCACCAAACTCTTTTTATGATTCCCTTGGCTCTGGATGTCCTGATTGATCATAAGGATGATACTTGTTCTTGCAGGAAAAACCTCATGTAAGATCTTAAGGGATTCGGAGGCTCATACAAGGATGAATGGCCTCCAAGCTATGGGTCTAGCTTACCCCGCAGTTGGGAGCCCTTAGAGATAAAGTAGATGACCCCTCTTGAGCGTGTGGCTAAGAGAGGCAATGAGAGAATGATCCTCTTCCTATGGCCCTGAGGCCTCTTTTATAGCATAGCTGCCACTAATGATCATAATGACGTAATCGTCCATTTAATACTTGAAACCGCTACTTAATGATTCGTAACGTCTGTAACTGTTCCATAAGTAGCGTAATAGAAGCTAGTTCGACCTCGGGGTTTCGCCGAGGAGCTCACCGGTTACTGACTATAGGATCCTTCTCGGGGCTGACCCGTTCTCCTATCGTAATTCCGGGTATCATGCCGGATAAGGGTCTCACATCTCAGTCCGAGATCCATCCCGGATGTCTGCAAACCCCCCTCCGGTCTTACATCTCGGCTGGGGAATTTATGCATGATCATAAGCCCCCCAAGCATATGGTTTCTAGACCTTGAAGCCTTATGGTCGATTTAATAGAAACATAAACTTTGACCCAGGCCGGACCTCCAATACCATCTTGTGTCTTAGTGCGAATTTGCACACAGTGGTTTACCATTCTTCGCTTTTGAGGTTTTTTTAATGTAACGCACGTCGCTGGAATTGACACTCCAGCTTAACCCAAACGTAACGCTCGTTTTTAGCCCGGGCTGGATCCCAGGACGCATGGCCGAGATAAAATATTCCTCTCGACCTCATATCTCGGCTCAGAGTAGTAAGATATATAGACAGACTAGCCCCCGAGTATCTTGAGTCAAGGCTTTGGTGAAATGTTTTGATGGAATCCAATTAAGGTCCTTCGCCGTATATGCCTAGTACTGACGAGCTTTTAAGGTTGCTCGTGAACGATTTTATGTTATGCTACTAGCCCCCAAGCCATAAGGTTTAGCAAACAACAACTCTGATGGCTTGGATGAGTACGTAACAATTTGTTCACAACGCCAATGTATTCCTATCCTCGTCGCTGAATCGATACTCCAGTTTAACCCAAACATAACGCTCGTTCTTAGTCCGAGCTGGACTCAGAACTTTGTCGGGCTATTGGTAGTAAGACTTAGATTTAAAAAATAGACCAGCCCCCGAGTAGTTTTTTCGAGGTTTTGCCAAGTCACACTTTATCAAGTTTTCAAAAAATGACCCAAGGCTTGAAGCCGAGCTGTGGCGGAAATACTGGATTGTGTCCGACACTGATCCAAGCAAAGTATCTTGAATCAAGGCTTTAAACCGAGTTATGGCGAAATGCCGGGCGGAATCCAATTAAGGTTCTTCGCCTTATATGTTTGGAAGGTTGTTCCGAGTAGGAACAAAGCCTTTGAGGTTCAGAGCCTCTATAGGGATGATCAGGCGGTTGAGAACCGAGGTTGACACGAGGGTTGAGCCTCTATAGGGATGACTCGAGGCGGATGCGAGCCCAACCGAGGTTGACCAAGGTTGTTCAGCGAGGAGAGCCTTTGAGGTTGAGCCTCTATAGGGATGATCCGGGCAGTTCGAGTCCAACCGAGGTTGACACGAGGTTGAGCCTCTATAGGGATGATCCGAGGCGGATGCGAGCCCAATCGAGGTTGACCAAAGGTTGTTCAGCGTAAGGCAGGCCTTTGAGGTTGAGCCTCTATAGGGATGATCCGAGGCGGATTGAACCCAACCGAGGTTGACACGAGGGTTGAGCCTCTATAGGGATGACTCGGGGATGCGGATGAAACCGAGGTTGACGGAAGGTTGTTCGCGTGAGCAGGCCTTTGAGGTTGAGCCTCTATAGGGATGATCCGAGGCAGTTGAGCCCAACCGAGGTTGACACGAGGGTTGAGCCTCTATAGGGATGATCCGAGACGGATGCGAGCCCAATCGAGGTTGACGGAAGGTTGTTCCGCGTGGAGCAGCCTTTGAGGTTGAGCCTCTATAGGGATGATCAAGACGGATTGAGCCCAACCGAGGTTGACATGAGGGTTCAGAGCCTCTATAGGGATGATCCGAGACGGATGCAGAGCCCAACCGAGGTTGACCAGAAGGTTGTTCCGCGTAGGAACAGAGCCTCTATAGGGATGATCCGAGACGGATTCAGAGCCCAACCGAGGTTGACCTGAAGGTTGTTCCGGGTAGGAACAGAGCCTTTTCGGAAGAGGGTTTTACCGTGACTGAGAGACGATCCGAGACCGAGCTCAGCAGTACGTACCTGATGATTCCCGCCATTTTTGGAGGTGCAATGCACTCATCCGTTACATCCTACTTGGCCTTTACAAACTAGGATTAACTCCAAGATGCCTCTTCGCCCACACAGGAGAGTAAGACGACACCTTTACATAATGGTATTTAAACAATATTTTAATCCTTACAAATTTTTAACTATCCCATCTGCCCGACTTTCTGTTGTCTCTTCTTCTATTTTTGATCGGGATGGTTATATGAGCCCCCCAAGCGTGAAGCTTTGTTTGGAATAAGATGAAACGCTTTGATACAGAGCCATCCCGATTAAGGATGACTCAATTTTGTCGTTTGCTTCCCGAGTACTTACGCTGGGTACCTGTTTAGTTTTTGCATGTTGTCCGGATCCTTCCTTATTTTAACACTAACAAAAATAGAATGCCTCCTGCCCGGGTAGGGGATAAGGACGACACATATTACTTAAAATAAGTTTTAACGACTTTTTAAAGTATTTAAAAATAGCATAGTCATTTGCCTGCTTTATACAATAATACAAACAAATGCAGAACATCATATTAGCCTCTTAATTTTGCTGTCGATCTTGTTTGTCAAATCCATTTTTACTGTCCGAATTAACTCGGTGGGTCATGAACAAACAATATACGAAGTTAGTTACCAGTCATGTGTTTAACATAAACATGTCAATATCTTTGATAATTTATTCATAGGTAATTATATCTTAACATTCATTATATGCATTTACCATCACTTTACACATAATTTATCTGTGAGATAGTAGCACACAAAATAAAAAAGAATGCATAATGATATACCTTTATCATAACGAGTCCACCCAAATTAACTTAATCAATCAGAAAACAGTTTAACTCAAAATATGATAATTGTCCACGAATAACTTTGTAGCTACCTTATAAGTTTTACTTAATCCATTTTGTTACTACTTATCATATGTAAGTGATTTTTAACCATCAGATAGGTCGTATATGTATACAGTGAGAAGTACATGTATGCTAATATCATTTATCCGACTCCATAAATATATGCTCATATAACCTACTGCCATGTGTTTTTGCTAGCTTCTTTAAAAGGTAAAGAACCAACAAGAAATGCATTAAGCTCAGATACTGTTAGTATGTTCAGACGTTTCTAGTAATCATAAAGTATTCACAGTTACACAAGTAAGATAGGATAATGATATACTACTAACATGCACGTGGAGCCTTTGAGGGATATAAAATGTTGAATATAAAAAGTAAGGCTATGTTACTTATCTATCGATGACAGTGATTTTCCAATCATGCTTCCATGCAAGGTTGATGCACCGTCGTTGATCCAGCGTCACCACTCTGGGGAAATTGTAACTCGTAGATCCTGTTTGATCGATGACTTGAGTGAAACGTTCCTCCCTTTGTAGAATTAACTAGCTGTTTTCTTCTTTCATATGACTCAACGCCTCATCATTACTATGAATCTCAATTTGCAAACGTTATAGCCACCAGAACATTGAAAAATCACAATGAAAACCATTGACCATGATTTCGGTTTCCTTTCCTGTGTTTAATGCATTCTTAAAAGACAGAGTGTCTAAGCATTCAATAGCCTTTATCCGTGAATTAAACAGAAATTATGAGCCACTTATCTCTTTTGTCTTCTGGGAGTTTTCAAACGACCATTCGACGCAGATCCCGACTGCATGTTGAGGATGATCCCGCAACAGCGCCCGACACTAAGCAGAGACATTACCGTCATCATCCCATAACTCCGTCCAGTTCTCTACTGCATTGTTCTTGGGATTGCACCTGTGAACTAGTTATCTGTACCAACTGCTAATTACGTGACAATAACAGCAAGAGTTATAAACAAACAATAGTTGATTAATATTATGATCAATTAGAATAGCTTATCTGGTAGCAAGGATGACTCCGTTGTCGCGCTCCTTAATTCCGATTTAAATGCCCATACTTACTATGGGAACGTCAAGCCTGACATTCACCGAAATGTCGGTTCCTTGATAGACAGAATGTTCCTATTTTTATTGCTGCAGCTGCTCTTTGAGTAATGATATTGACCATGAGATCCTGTTTGTAAATCCTTGCTTGCCGATTTCTCTAGATATTTTCATATCATCTCGGAAATGATCTTTATCCGGGTTCCATATCGTCCTCGACCTTTCGATGGTCTCGGCAACATGGTGGTTCTTGTCACATTAAGTCGGATAACTTCACGCCCATCCTTATCTTTTCATCTACATGACGGCGATGTTCATGTATCTGAATCTTTCAACAGGACTGAATCGAAAATTGTTTGCCCCTTGTTGACGATGACGAAAGGAGTTTAAGCACCACTCGATTGTATTTTTTACTCAAGTGTGTCCAGCTTAATTATAATAACACAGACAGAGATAACTTCAAATCCAGCCGCTGTGCTACTCGGAAAAACGGACGTGATATCGAAACAACATGTATAACAACCATATCATATCGAAGCAAACTGTATGCCACATACTCATCTTACTTCTTCTAGCATGACCAAAATATATTGACTATGTGCGTTACTACAACGATTTCTTCAAGGTATCAGAACAAGTGCAAAATTTAGAACCAATTAACAATGAGAAACTTATCTGATTTTATGATGGCTTTCATATTTTTGCTTCCCCCAGTGGCCGGGGAGTAATTTACGCTCCAGGTCTAAAGTTCTTCTGGCTCATTTTGGTGATGTTACCACGAACGATATATGCTTGACATTCGCAAGCAAACGTTCGGTTCACGGGTTTCTTGGCTAATGTGAACATCATGAGAATTGCATGGAAACATCGTGAGAATTGGTATGTGGGTGTTATCATTCTGGTTATCACAGGTTATTTGAACTTAGCAATCGTCTTGGAAACGGTTTCGTCCTGATGATCGGTATGACTGTTACCATCCTCGCAATTAACAACATTAACAACCATTAGTTTTTATTACGAAATTTTAATTTGTAACTATTGTAGTTACATTGAAAAACCGACAAATTGTAACAGATATCATTAGTCGATATGAAGATGCGATGATAATCGACCAACAATTAGGATTATCAAAGTGGAAGCGAGGAACTTATCTGAATAAAGGCTTCCTTCTTCAACCTCTTTGATAATAAGAGGATCCCGGTTGTGGCGCTATTGAATCGTGTCTCATGATACGACAGGGGGTCGTCGACGAAGATGTTGTTGACAAAGTCGCCTTCATTGCCTCGACGTCAAACTGTCGTTTGCCGCAAGTGTTGGCCGAATCTTATTGCATACTCATATGGGACATCCATTTACGTGATTGTAAACACATAAACAGTTCCATCGCACCTCAATAAATGACAAATGAACAAATGTCACATGAATGCAACAATCAACCCCCCGGATTATGTGGAAGTTTCTGGCCGTCTTATGTATCACATCCAACCCATTTAGAGTTAAAGATCATTGTCTCAATACAAACTTTGTCGGAATGTTACCCGAATTCATATTGGATCGGATATGGTAAAATGTAAAGATTCAAGGTGTGGCCTAGGAATAATTTTACCGAGGCCCCACGGTGGGCGCCAATGTTCTTGCAGGAAAAACCTCATGTAAGATCTTAAGGGATTCGGAGGCTCATACAAGGATGAATGGCCTCCAAGCTATGGGTCTAGCTTACCCCGCAGTTGGGAGCCCTTAGAGATAAAGTAGATGACCCCTCTTGAGCGTGTGGCTAAGAGAGGCAATGAGAGAATGATCCCCTTCCTATGGCCCTGAGGCCTCTTTTATAGCATAGCTGCCACTAATGATCATAATGACGTAACCGTCCATTTAATACTTGAAACCGCTACTTAATGATTCGTAACGTCCGTAACTGTTCCATAAGTAGCGTAATGGAAGCCAGTCCAACCTCGGGGTTTCGCCGAGGAGCTCACCGGTTACCGACTATAGGATCCTTCCCGGGGCTGACCCGTTCTCCTATCGTAATTCCGGGTATCATGCCGGATAAGGGTCTCACATCTCAGTCCGAGATCCATCCCGGATGTCTGCAAACCCCCCTCCGGTCTTACATCTCGGCTGGGGAATTTATGCATGATCAATACTCATCTTGATTAGTCATCTGATTATTAAGACTTGGAACATGCGACAATTGTTGGAAATTGAAATTGTGGTACCATATATGAGATGTCGAAGGTAATGTCACGACACCAATATTTGTTTTAAACACAGCTAACAATACAGAATTGTAAAGTGGAGAAAACAATAAAAACACGGCAGAAGTGTTAACCCAGTTCAGTTCCAACCAACCTACGTTTGGAGGCTTCCAAGCCAGGGATGAAGTTCACTATCAACAGTATTAATTCAGAGTTAAACCTCCTTATTTACACTCCTCACTTAGATATGAGAACATCCGCTCACTCCATATGTCACACGCGGTGACTATCAACAAAACTAAAACTGAAGACACTCTTCAAAGACACACAATCACACTTGCTTCAAAGCTTATGGTGATTGACAAATTACAACTCAACAAATGTCCTACTCGAGTATGAATACAAGAGAGGCTCACAATAAAACAATGAACAACCAACAATTAAAATACTAAGTTTCTAAATCTAGAATAGCCAAACTGCAAAACAAGGTTTGTAGCCTTTAAATAGAATAACAGCAACTAGGGTTGCTTTATGTTGCTGCGGTAGAGCGGCAAGCAAAGAGTTGATATTATTTTTACCGGGTGATATATACCGGTTAGGTTATATCGTATCGTGTCCACAGAGATTGGTTATTGATTTGTCGTTCGACAATTCTACCGTTAATGAGTTTGGGATTAAAAGAAATGAAAATACAAAAAGTACATGAACAAAAAGTATAAAGGATAGACAGCTTATCCGAAACGAATGTAAACTACCCGTAACAGACTTAAATCTACCACCCATGTCATACCCGGCCTACGATACTCGTCCGTGTCATCACATACCTCTCACAATCTTGGTTATTTCTAACCCATATTGAGAATCCTCCTAAATCATCTCAATAGCCATGTTTTGCCTATCTCAACAACACAGAAGTCAACTGCGTCACCTCCATAACCATCTCTAGCATACTTCACCAACGCAGAGGCATTAAGTTCGGATACTCTATAGTGAATGTTAGATCTAAACCCATTTCTAGTATTCAGAAACTAACAGATAATCATCCTAGGTAAGAATCTAAGCAATCTATCTCTAGTAAAGCTCAAATCCCTAACATAAAGTAAAAACCCAAGACAATCACCGACACAAATTCGTAAAGCAAGCTTTATATAACACCAAGGGCAATAAATATACAGGAGTTATGAGTAGAAATACATACAAACCCAACAAAAGATAAATACACAAAGAGGAGAAGAGATAAATCACAGACCTACACTGGTTGTCAAAGCCAATCGAAGAGCAATCCACCTCCAATCATCCATGAGCAAGCCCTAATGTTGTTTTCTAAGCTAATCTACCAAAAATGAAGGTTGATGGAAATGGGGATCAAAAACCACCCCAAAACCATGACCTAGAAATCTGTTTTGAAAATGATTTATAAACAAAATCCCACAGACCGCGCTAAGCGCGACTTACTTTATTATTTTATTACATTAAACTGCCTCGCCGCGCTAAGTGCGCCCAAACCCGCGCTAAGCGCGAAAGTTGTTGTTTTTCTTCCCAAAAATGCGTCTTCGGAGCCGTGTCTTCGACACTTTATTCCTCCATGCTCCAAATATGCAACAAATACCTACAAAAATATATACAAAACTATCAAACGGTACATTATGTACGCAAAACACAATAAAACGTATTTACAACAAAAATTGGGGTTATTCAACGATTATTAACAAACAAAAATAGATAAGTGCCACAAAACATATATACAAAATAACTACATTTTGGCACGTATCACTTTACTCACAAGTCTTTAGCGCTTCCTACTTTTTCTCCATAGAAGTAGGACATAAGATCTCCAAGAATAATGCTGAAGACGTTCTCAAGCTTCCTTAATCGAAGCATACAATAACAAATAAACTGACTTCCTAAAAATTCTGAACTTAAACCAATTATGTCAGTTTCACATGTCAGGATATTTGCTGTGACATCTGCTACTTCAGTATTTTTCATGGCATTTTCTGAGCAAAATTTTTTACCAAAATTGTTGTCAATCAATAGAACTAACAAACTCGCCTTTTGACAAATTTTTGCTAAAACATTATTTGGGGTACAAGCCATATAAATATTACAGCATCACAATTAACATAGGCAGTTAGGCACACATAGCAGAGCAACATAGTAAAATTGACATCACACATATAATAGAGATATAGCATCGCATAAACAAACTGATTTTCAAACATCAGTTAGAATATTCACAGATGCAGGATTTTACTCCTCATGCACACGACACACACAGATGCACAATTGACAAATTCTTGCTTCCCCTGCACACCAGCTTCTTCACTTGTGGAAACATACATTATCGTCAGCATTTAGAAACACACACAATCAATGACAATTTACACATATAAGCAACTCCCCCTCAACACATTAGCATTGAACAGATGGAAACACAAATCACAAGGCTTTATGCACAGTCAGGGTTCTGCAGCACTTGCAGACTCTCCACTTCCTTCATTTCCTGAGCCATCTGTAGAAGAGCCTTGAGTTGTTGAGCTGCTTGTTTCTTTTTGTTCCTCTTGTGTAGCACTTGCAACATCATTTTTCTTCAGAGCTAGGATGGTCTCTTCAAATTTTAGCTTCCTTGTTGAGCTTATGCGTATGACCTCATCCAATTCTCTGTGGGCTTCAGTCAGTTCAGCAATTAAATCTCCCTTACTTGCAGTTTTCTTTTTAGCACCTGTAGATGTTGAGACAATGTCTGGGACATGTGCTCATGCGAACATTTTTTTATGAAGGGACAAAGGGGTTGTTCTTTTACATTCAGCATCCAGGGTTGAAAGAATTCCAGGATGTTGATGAAGGATTATTCCACTTATGAGAGTGGGGAAAGCAATGGGAAGCTTTGTGGCACAAGTATCGGCATGCTTTATAGTCTGATAAAAAATGTAAGTACCATAATCAAATGGTATCTTCATGCCAACTACATAAAAAAATTTTCCCAATCCCACTAAGATTATTGAAGTGTGGTTTGTTGGCACCCTGTTTGCTGCTCCAATTCTATGCAGAATTGCATACTTCACGCTTAACTTTCCAGCAGACAGTTTCCCTTTCATAGGCTAAGTCCTGACTTGATTTGCAGTGATAGTCCTGCATACTTGGTCATCAGTGACTTCGAGCTCACATTCTTCCTTCTCACTTCTTCCAATATATTTATTGATTAGGGAAGGTGAGAAATTTACACACTTTCCTCTTACATAGACCTTCTGAAACTCTTGACTTCCCTTGTTAACACAATTTTCTAGGATGTTAACTATGAATTCCTTGACTAGAATTTCATAGCACTTTGGCAGTTTTATGACAGTCTTCATCATCCCTACTTCAGAGATTAAGTTGATAACTTCCTTGCATGCCAAGGCTTCTTTTCTCAATTCTCTCTCTAATTCTAGTCTCCCCTGGTAAATGTACTTCCATCTTGCAGCAAACTTGATGGAATGAAATGATATGTTATCAGTGGGAGCATCATGTACATTATCAGTGGACCTTTGTATTATGGACTTCTTTCCAGGTGTGATGTTTGGGACCTCATTTTCAACATCATAGTCAAAATCAGATTTAGATATGATTTTCCTCTTGCTGGATGATGGAGTAGCTTTGCTCCATCCTTTTGGAGGTCCATACATAACCTTCTTCTTGATAGTTTTGGATGGAGTGCTTGAAACAACAGCCTTTCCCTTTCTTGTTTTTAATCTATTGGCGATTCCAGGGTTTACATTAATGATCAGCTCATTACCAGACAGAGTGTCTACATCTACAACTGCCTCAGCTACATTTTCCTCAGTCCTTTTTCTAATTGTATCAGCCTGTTTATGTTGAGGGGTTCTTTTTCAAGGATGATGTTCTAACATCAGTAATGACTTCTTCAAGAACAATATCCTTTTCAATATTTTATTTAGGGGTCTCTTCTTCCCTAATGGATGATTCAGTATGCTCTTTTGGAGTAACCTCACTAGGAATTTGGACCAGAGGGATGGTAATACCTTCAACAAATAAACCCACACTTAAGGTTCTAGCAGCTAACCTCCTTATGACCCTATCAACATTTACTGTATCTTGATCAGTTTCAACATCAATAGGTTAAGAGATATTACCTCCAATTGAAATAGATGTTTCTCTTGGTCGTCTTGCATGGCGGGTGCGAAGCTTTTTAGGTCTTGAATTCGAGCATGGAATCATTGAGAGAGGGACAATGTCTAGGGCTTCTTCAGTTGGTATATTTTCGTTGACATTTCTTGGTCCTGATTCAGTGTGATGACACATCTTGGTGGTTGAGAACTGACTGTTTTTCTTCTGGAGGTAGGAGATGAAGATATTGAGATATTGAGAGCTTGTATAGAGTGTGGGGAAACTGTGAAATTTTTGAACTTGGTGTGGGGATTTTATATGTTGTGCCTCATGTTTTAACATTGTTAAGTGATATTTTGAAAATTTAAGCCCCTTAATGACGTTCCCACACACTTTTAATTACTATAATTTCTTTAGCAAACAGACCCCTTGCTCTCTTCTTGAAATTTCATATACATCCCATCCTCTTGAATAAAAATTGACCAATTTCAATTCAGAGAATTTCTGGACTAGATTCATAGTTCTTCTTTCAGTAGACTGATCATTAACTCTAGCAAAGTTAACTGATGTCATGACATTCCTTGGGACATTGTGATTAGTTGACCTCAGACGTTTCTTGTCCTTCTGGGAAATCCTATCTACAACTTGTTTGATCTCCATACAGGTGGTATGGCATGCATCTAGAGGGCCATAAATAGTAGTTATCCTTGTTTCTTATGCCCCTCGTAGTAACTTCACCTTTCTTGTTTGTAATGGTACATTGAGCTTTTGTGAAGTTCACATTAAATCCTTGATCACATAATTGACTTATGCTGATTAGGTTGGAAGTTAACCCTTTGACAAGTAATACATCTTCAATGTTAAAAAATTGTGTGTTGTGTATCTTCCTTATTCCCTTGATTCCACCCTTCATTCCATCTCCAAAGTTGACATAACCAGTTGGATGATCTCAAAAATTGACCAGTAAGTTTTGGTCTCCTGTCATATGCCTATAGCATCCACTGTCAAAATACCAGTCTTCTATTGTCTTCACTATTGGTGATGTGTGAACCAAGAAACATGAGATATTAGCTTTGGGAATCCACTGTTTCTTTGGGTTGGCATAAGTCACATTTGATTGGTGTGTAGGGTTGGGGTAACCATAAAGCTTGAAATAGAATGGCTTTATGTGACCATGTCTTCCACAGTAATGACATCTCCAATGATGAGGTCTTCTGTTAGGCTGTCTGTAGTTGTTTCTTTTGTGAAGTTGAAACATTTGATTTGACATCTTTGATTCATCCAGTATTTGAGCAGGTTCTATAGAAGACTCCTTTGTACCATTGTATCCCATACCACTCATGTCTCCTGCTACTCTTCCAGATTGAAGTATCTTATCCAGTGTCTTAGATCCACTATTTAGCATCTTGAGAAATTTGGAAATTTTGTCATGGTCAGATTTCAGCATAGATACTTCACTTTCCAGCTTCTGAATGGTCTCTAGATGCTCTTTCTTTATGTCTTGCAGTTGTATTATGAACTTTTTCTGCTTCTCATTTTCCTAGCATACTTCAACGCTTTTAATGAATAGTTCTTTGTATGTAGCATCCAGTTCTTCAAAGGTCAATTCTCCATCACTTGAGTCTCCATCAGAAATATGAGTACCCGTCAGAGTTGGACATTCATATTTGATGTGACCAAAGCCTCCATACTCATAACACCTTAGCTCCCTGCCTTGAGTAGGCCTTTCCTCAGCTTCTGCTTTCTTCCTAGAGTTATTTGTTTTGCTGATGTCCTATGGGATGTTCTGGACATTTGGTCTTGAGCTTCCCTCCATCCTTTTCATAACTCTATTAAATTGTCTTCCAGGAAGGACTATGGTGTTTGAAAATCCTTCCTTAGTGTCCAGATCAAATTCTTCCCCTTTTTCTTCAGTGTTGGACTTGAATGCTATGATTTTAGGCTTCTTCTTAGACCTCTCATTAATACCTAACTCAAATGTTTGTAGAGAACCAACTAGTTCATCCACTTTCATGTTGTTGATTTCTTGAGCTTCTTCAATGGCTGTCACTTTCATATCAAATCTCTTAGGTAGAGATCTGAGCATCTTCCTCACCAGCTTCTCTTCTAGTATCTTCTCACCCAAGGCACTGCATGCATTTGCTACTTCAAGAATGTTCATGTGAAATTCTTGAATGTTGTCTTCTTCTTCTTTCATCCTTAGGTTCTCAAATTTAGTAGTGAAAAGTTGTAGCCTTGACATCTTAGCTTTTGAGGTGCTTCATGAGTAGTTCTGAGTATTTCCCAAGCATCTTTGGCTACTTCACACGTATTGATTAACCTTAAGATGTTTCTGTCCACTCCATTGAATATGGAATTTAGGGTTTTTGAGTTTCCAAGTGCTAGTTCGTCATCTTCCTTTGACCAATCTTCTTCAGGCTTTAGCTCATCAGTAGGTTGATTATCAGCTATAATAATAACAGGATGTGTCCATCCTTTCAAAATAGCTTTCCAAGCCCTGCTGTCAAAGGACTTTATGTATGCTACAATACGAGGCTTCCATAGGTCATAGTTAGAACCATCCAGGATGGGTGGTATGTTCATAAATATTGCCTCCTTGTCCATGTTACCAGAAAGTATCTTCCCTAGATCTCACCCAGAGACAGGGCAAGATGCCTGCTCTGATACAAATTGAAATTTTGGTACCAGTTATGAGATGTCGAAGATAATGTCACGACAATGATATCTGTTTTAAACATAACTAATAGTACAAAACTGTAAAGTACAGAAAACAATAAAAACACAACAAAATTGTTAACCCAGTTCAGTTCCAACCAACCTACGTCTAAGGGCTTCAAAGCTAGGGATGAAGTTCACCATCAGAAGTATTAATTCAGAGATAAACCGCCCTGTTTACACTCCTCACTTAATCCCTACCCAATGACCCTTCTACCTAAGATACCTCACTTAGATATGAGAACCTTTGCTTACTCCCTATGTCACACGCGTTGACTATCAACAAAATTAAAACTAAAGACACTCTTCAAAGACACATAATCTCACTTGCTTCAAAGCTTATGGTGATTGACAAATTACAACTCAACAAATGTCCTACTCGAGTATGAATACAAGAGAGGCTCACAATAAAACAATGAACAACCAACAATTAAAATACTAAGTTTCTAAATCTAGAATAGCCAAACTGCAAAACAAGGTTTGTAGCCTTTAAATAGAATAACAGCAACTAGGGTTGCTTTATGTTGCTGCGGTAGAGCGGCAAGCAAAGAGTTGATATTATTTTTACCGGGTGATATATACCGGTTAGGTTATATCGTATCGTGTCCACAGAGATTGGTTATTGATTTGTCGTTCGACAATTCTACCGTTAATGAGTTTGGGATTAAAAGAAATGAAAATAAAAGACAAAAAGTATAAAGGATAGACAGCTTATCCGGAACGAATGTAAACTACCCGTAACAGACTTAAATCTACCACCCATGTCATACTCGGCCTACGATACTCGTCTGTGTCATCACATACCTCTCACAATCTTGGTTATTTCTAACCCAAATTGAGAATCCTCCTAAATCATCTCAATAGCCATGTTTGGCCTATCTCAACAACACAGAAGTCAACTGCGTCACCTCCATAACCATCTCTAGCATACTTCACCAACGCAGAGGCATTAAGTTCGGATACTCTATAGTGAATGTTAGATCTAAACCCATTTCTAGTATTCAGAAACTAACAGATAATCATCCTAGGTAAGAATCTAAGCAATCTATCTCTAGTAAAGCTCAAATCCCTAACATAAAGTAAAAACCCAAGACAATCACCGACACAAATTCGTAAAGCAAGCTTTATATAACACCAAGGGCAATAAATATACAGGAGTTATGAGTAGAAATACATACAAACCCAACAAAAGATAAATACACAAAGAGGAGAAGAGATAAATCACAGACCTACACTGGTTGTCAAAGCCAATCGAAGAGCAATCCACCTCCAATCATCCATGAGCAAGCCCTAATGTTGTTTTCTAAGCTAATCTACCAAAAATGAAGGTTGATGGAAATAGGGATCAAAAACCACCCCAAAACCATGACCTAGAAATCTGTTTTGAAAATGATTTATAAACAAAATCCCACAGACCGCGCTAAGCGCGACTTACTTTATTATTTTATTACATTAAACTGCCTCACCGCGCTAAGCGCGCTCAAACCCGCGCTAAGCGCAAAAGTTGCTGTTTTTCTTCCCAAAAATGCGTCTTCGGAGCCGTGTCTTCGACACTTTATTCCTCCATGCTCCAAATATGCAACAAATACCTACAAAAATATATACAAAACTATCAAACGATATATTATGTACGCAAAACATAATAAAACGTATTTACAATAAAAATTGGGGTTATTCAACGATTATTAACAAACAAAAACAGATAAGTGCCACAAAACATATATACAAAATAACTACATTTTGGCACTTATCAACTCTCCCCAACTTGACACATTGTTTGTCCTCAAACAAAGTCAAATAACTCGAAGAAACAAAAGACGATAATCAAAGAATCACGAATCAACAAGTTTTTAAAACGGAAAACAAATGTATGGTTCAAACAAAAACGCACACGACAAAATACATACTTACCACCATCCTACAATGACAACATATAAACGAAACAAATCCTAAGTACAAAAATCATGCAAAACAATCTAAAACAAAACAAGCTCAATCATGAATCACACCTAGCAAAAATTCATCGGTAGATGAAGAACACACAAAGGTGAGGGATAAAAAACACTCCTCCACAATCTTGCAAACAAAAGACTAAATTATGCATTCATCCAAAAATGTATAGAAAATACAAATGCAAGAATCACAAGGGCTTTTCAAGGTTGTAATGTGGCTTGGTTAACAAACAAGTGATAAGTCCTAAAGCTAATCGAAACAAAAACTTGCCTAAACCTAAGGGAGTGATCAACTCACAAAGTTCCAAACAATATAATTTCAATCAAACTTATTCTTCATCACAAATTTCACACCAAACACACCTCACTTATTAACATAACATTATTCCTACTCTTTTTGTTTTTCTTTTTCAAAGCTTTTCTCTTTTTTCTTTCTTTTTCTAATCGTTCTTTTTCACTTTTTTTTCTTCTTCTTTTCTTTCTTTTCTCTTAACCTCATACCAACCACAATATAAGTACATAAACATTCCTCTCCCCAACTTGAATTCAACCAACATCATTATGTGAATACTCCCTAATTTCTAAGGCAAGGTAAAAATCCATTCAACAACATATAGTTAAGGGTTCAAGAAACAAAGAAATCAACATCCATACAAAAAAAAGTGAATTGACACTCATAGACAAGTATCAAGTTCAAATAAAAATGGATGTTGATAAAAGTTCAAAGGGGCTAACAAAGGATCACACACTCACAAGGTGAATTGAATATTTGGCCAAGGTAGTTATGCTCAAAATCAACAAAGTGCCTTGATCATTTTCTTGCAATCATATAATCAACACAAAACAAAAGATTAAGCATAATAAAATCCAGTTAAAACAAGAAAGTGGACTCTCAGCATATGTAAACAATGGAAAGCTTCCTCACATTTATGGTTAAAAATGGTACTAAAGTGATTCAATTCATGAGCAAGTAATGCAAAAAGAATGAATAGTATGGTAATTATACAAATGATAAATTTCCTAAACATGTTATGCTATATAAAGCGATAAACGAGTACCTGACGTGTACCAACTTTGAATATTATCATTACCATACATCCGCGAGTTGAAACGATCAAACTTGGAAAATCACCTCAAAAGTCTTCAAGTTACCAGACCAAAATTTGAGTCCAAGCAACAACAAAAGAATTAGAAAAACAATACTAATTTTATTCAATACAAAAAGCCTTGGTGAAAGTGGGAAAAAGGAAAACCAAGTGAAATTTTAAAAGAATTCACTGGCCCTGCATAGCAGAGCGCGCTAAGCGCCAACAGAGCGCACTAAGCGCGCTACACCAGTTGCAGAAAAATGACAGCAACAGATGCAACTGCTATGCAAGCTCCACTTACACACCTATACAATCTCATTTACACATCTAAATAATATTTACAATACATACACACTTCCACAAGCTAAAACACTACAAACTTGTGGAAAATAACAAATTGACATAACAAAACAAAAGCAAATAACAATACACACAATTGGTGAAAAGGAATTAACAAGTTGAAAAGTGAAAATTTGAAATTAAGAGCAAGTCCTATTTCAACTTGTCAAAACACAAGTCACCACACACATAAACAACATAAACAAACATGCTTGTTTTACGTCGTAAGCTCGACGCCTTTATTGTGCGAGAACTAGTAACCTCCTCTCATCATGCCATGGTATTGCCACACCGCGCAAACCTAAAGAAAGTGTCCTAAAAACCGCACAATAAACGTTACAAATACGAGACAACTTACAACAATACTTGAAAACAAGGAAAAACACACATATGTACAAGTATGGAAAGTTAACACAACATGTACAAGTAACATATACAAATTCATATACAAAGTCTATACAACATATATAATAACTACAAAACTCAAAAATAACGGAATTATCGCAATACAAAAACAATAAAACCAATCCCCGGCAACGGCGCCATTTTGTTGCTGCGGTAGAGCGGCAAGCAAAGAGTTGGTATTATTTTTACCGGGTGATATATACCGGTTAGGTTATATGTATCGTGTCCACAGAGATTGGTTATTGATTCGTCGTTCGACAATTCTACCGTTAATGAGTTTGGGATTAAAAGAAATGAAAATACAAAAAGTACATGAACAAAAAGTATAAAGGATAGACAGCTTATCCGAAACGAATGTAAACTACCCGTAACAGACTTAAATCTACCACCCATGTCATACCCGGCCTACGATACTCGTCCGTGTCATCACATACCTCTCACAATCTTGGTTATTTCTAACCCATATTGAGAATCCTCCTAAATCATCTCAATAGCCATGTTTTGCCTATCTCAACAACACAGAAGTCAACTGCGTCACCTCCATAACCATCTCTAGCATACTTCACCAACGCAGAGGCATTAAGTTCGGATACTCTATAGTGAATGTTAGATCTAAACCCATTTCTAGTATTCAGAAAATAACAGATAATCATCCTAGGTAAGAATCTAAGCAATCTATCTCTAGTAAAGCTCAAATCCCTAACATAAAGTAAAAACCCAAGACAATCACCGACACAAATTCGTAAAGCAAGCTTTATATAACACCAAGGGCAATAAATATACAGGAGTTATGAGTAGAAATACATACAAACCCAACAAAAGATAAATACACAAAGAGGAGAAGAGATAAATCACAGACCTACACTGGTTGTCAAAGCCAATCGAAGAGCAATCCACCTCCAATCATCCATGAGCAAGCCCTAATGTTGTTTTCTAAGCTAATCTACCAAAAATGAAGGTTGATGGAAATGGGGATCAAAAACCACCCCAAAACCATGACCTAGAAATCTGTTTTGAAAATGATTTATAAACAAAATCCCACAGACCGCGCTAAGCGCGACTTACTTTATTATTTTATTACATTAAACTGCCTCACCGCGCTAAGCGCGCTCAAACCCGCGCTAAGCGCAAAAGTTGCTGTTTTTCTTCCCAAAAATGCGTCTTCGGAGCCGTGTCTTCGACACTTTATTCCTCCATGCTCCAAATATGCAACAAATACCTACAAAAATATATACAAAACTATCAAACGATATATTATGTACGCAAAACATAATAAAACGTATTTACAATAAAAATTGGGGTTATTCAACGATTATTAACAAACAAAAACAGATAAGTGCCACAAAACATATATACAAAATAACTACATTTTGGCACTTATCAACTCTCCCCAACTTGACACATTGTTTGTCCTCAAACAAAGTCAAATAACTCGAAGAAACAAAAGACGATAATCAAAGAATCACGAATCAACAAGTTTTTAAAACGGAAAACAAATGTATGGTTCAAACAAAAACGCACACGACAAAATACATACTTACCACCATCCTACAATGACAACATATAAACGAAACAAATCCTAAGTACAAAAATCATGCAAAACAATCTAAAACAAAACAAGCTCAATCATGAATCACACCTAGCAAAAATTCATCGGTAGATGAAGAACACACAAAGGTGAGGGATAAAAAACACTCCTCCACAATCTTGCAAACAAAAGACTAAATTATGCATTCATCCAAAAATGTATAGAAAATACAAATGCAAGAATCACAAGGGCTTTTCAAGGTTGTAATGTGGCTTGGTTAACAAACAAGTGATAAGTCCTAAAGCTAATCGAAACAAAAACTTGCCTAAACCTAAGGGAGTGATCAACTCACAAAGTTCCAAACAATATAATTTCAATCAAACTTATTCTTCATCACAAATTTCACACCAAACACACCTCACTTATTAACATAACATTATTCCTACTCTTTTTGTTTTTCTTTTTCAAAGCTTTTCTCTTTTTTCTTTCTTTTTCTAATCGTTCTTTTTCACTTTTTTTTCTTCTTCTTTTCTTTCTTTTCTCTTAACCTCATACCAACCACAATATAAGTACATAAACATTCCTCTCCCCAACTTGAATTCAACCAACATCATTATGTGAATACTCCCTAATTTCTAAGGCAAGGTAAAAATCCATTCAACAACATATAGTTAAGGGTTCAAGAAACAAAGAAATCAACATCCATACAAAAAAAAGTGAATTGACACTCATAGACAAGTATCAAGTTCAAATAAAAATGGATGTTGATAAAAGTTCAAAGGGGCTAACAAAGGATCACACACTCACAAGGTGAATTGAATATTTGGCCAAGGTAGTTATGCTCAAAATCAACAAAGTGCCTTGATCATTTTCTTGCAATCATATAATCAACACAAAACAAAAGATTAAGCATAATAAAATCCAGTTAAAACAAGAAAGTGGACTCTCAGCATATGTAAACAATGGAAAGCTTCCTCACATTTATGGTTAAAAATGGTACTAAAGTGATTCAATTCATGAGCAAGTAATGCAAAAAGAATGAATAGTATGGTAATTATACAAATGATAAATTTCCTAAACATGTTATGCTATATAAAGCGATAAACGAGTACCTGACGTGTACCAACTTTGAATATTATCATTACCATACATCCGCGAGTTGAAACGATCAAACTTGGAAAATCACCTCAAAAGTCTTCAAGTTACCAGACCAAAATTTGAGTCCAAGCAACAACAAAAGAATTAGAAAAACAATACTAATTTTATTCAATACAAAAAGCCTTGGTGAAAGTGGGAAAAAGGAAAACCAAGTGAAATTTTAAAGAATTCACCTGCATAGCGAGCTAAGCGCCAGGAGCGCACTAAGCGCTACACGATTCTGAGAAAATGACGACAGATGCAACTGCTATGCAAGCTCCACTTACACACCTATACAATCTCATTTACACATCTAAATAATATTTACAATACATACACACTTCCACAAGCTAAAACACTACAAACTTGTGGAAAATAACAAATTGACATAACAAAACAAAAGCAAATAACAATACACACAATTGGTGAAAAGGAATTAACAAGTTGAAAAGTGAAAATTTGAAATTAAGAGCAAGTCCTATTTCAACTTGTCAAAACACAAGTCACCACACACATAAACAACATAAACAAACATGCTTGTTTTACGTCGTAAGCTCGACGCCTTTATTGTGCGAGAACTAGTAACCTCCTCTCATCATGCCATGGTATTGCCACACCGCGCAAACCTAAAGAAAGTGTCCTAAAAACCGCACAATAAACGTTACAAATACGAGACAACTTACAACAATACTTGAAAACAAGGAAAAACACACATATGTACAAGTATGGAAAGTTAACACAACATGTACAAGTAACATATACAAATTCATATACAAAGTCTATACAACATATATAATAACTACAAAACTCAAAAATAACGGAATTATCGCAATACAAAAACAATAAAACCAATCCCCGGCAACGGCGCCATTTTGTTGCTGCGGTAGAGCGGCAAGCAAAGAGTTGGTATTATTTTTACCGGGTGATATATACCGGTTAGGTTATATGTATCGTGTCCACAGAGATTGGTTATTGATTCGTCGTTCGACAATTCTACCGTTAATGAGTTTGGGATTAAAAGAAATGAAAATAAAAGACAAAAAGTATAAAGGATAGACAGCTTATCCGGAACGAATGTAAACTACCCGTAACAGACTTAAATCTACCACCCATGTCATACTCGGCCTACGATACTCGTCTGTGTCATCACATACCTCTCACAATCTTGGTTATTTCTAACCCAAATTGAGAATCCTCCTAAATCATCTCAATAGCCATGTTTGGCCTATCTCAACAACACAGTTGCGTCACCTCCATAACCATCTCTAGCATACTTCACCAGAGGCATTAAGTTCGGATACTCTATAGTGAATGTTAGATCTAAACCCATTTCTAGTATTCAGAAACTAACAGATAATCATCCTAGGTAAGAATCTAAGCAATCTATCTCTAGTAAAGCTCAAATCCCTAACATAAAGTAAAAACCCAAGACAATCACCGACACAAATTCGTAAAGCAAGCTTTATATAACACCAAGGGCAATAAATATACAGGAGTTATGAGTAGAAATACATACAAACCCAACAAAAGATAAATACACAAAGAGGAGAAGAGATAAATCACAGACCTACACTGGTTGTCAAAGCCAATCGAAGAGCAATCCACCTCCAATCATCCATGAGCAAGCCCTAATGTTGTTTTCTAAGCTAATCTACCAAAAATGAAGGTTGATGGAAATGGGGATCAAAAACCACCCCAAAACCATGACCTAGAAATCTGTTTTGAAAATGATTTATAAACAAAATCCCGCAGACCGCGCTAAGCGCGACTTACTTTATTATTTTATTACATTAAACTGCCTCGCCGCGCTAAGTGCGCCCAAACCCGCGCTAAGCGCGAAAGTTGTTGTTTTTCTTCCCAAAAATGCGTCTTCGGAGCCGTGTCTTCGACACTTTATTCCTCCATGCTCCAAATATGCAACAAATACCTACAAAAATATATACAAAACTATCAAACGATATATTATGTACGCAAAACATAATAAAACGTATTTACAATAAAAATTGGGGTTATTCAACGATTATTAACAAACAAAAACAGATAAGTGCCACAAAACATATATACAAAATAACTACATTTTGGCACGTATCACTTTACTCACAAGTCTTTAGCGCTTCCTACTTTTTCTCCATAGAAGTAGGACATAAGATCTCCAAGAATAATGCTGAAGACGTTCTCAAGCTTCCTTAATCGAAGCATACAATAACAAATAAACTGACTTCCTAAAAATTCTGAACTTAAACCAATTATGTCAGTTTCACATGTCAGGATATTTGCTGTGACATCTGCTACTTCAGTATTTTTCATGGCATTTTCTGAGCAAAATTTTTTACCAAAATTGTTGTCAATCAATAGAACTAACAAACTCGCCTTTTGACAAATTTTTGCTAAAACATTATTTGGGGTACAAGCCATATAAATATTACAGCATCACAATTAACATAGGCAGTTAGGCACACATAGCAGAGCAACATAGTAAAATTGACATCACACATATAATAGAGATATAGCATCGCATAAACAAACTGATTTTCAAACATCAGTTAGAATATTCACAGATGCAGGATTTTACTCCTCATGCACACGACACACACAGATGCACAATTGACAAATTCTTGCTTCCCCTGCACACCAGCTTCTTCACTTGTGGAAACATACATTATCGTCAGCATTTAGAAACACACACAATCAATGACAATTTACACATATAAGCAACTCCCCCTCAACACATTAGCATTGAACAGATGGAAACACAAATCACAAGGCTTTATGCACAGTCAGGGTTCTGCAGCACTTGCAGACTCTCCACTTCCTTCATTTCCTGAGCCATCTGTAGAAGAGCCTTGAGTTGTTGAGCTGCTTGTTTCTTTTTGTTCCTCTTGTGTAGCACTTGCAACATCATTTTTCTTCAGAGCTAGGATGGTCTCTTCAAATTTTAGCTTCCTTGTTGAGCTTATGCGTATGACCTCATCCAATTCTCTGTGGGCTTCAGTCAGTTCAGCAATTAAATCTCCCTTACTTGCAGTTTTCTTTTTAGCATCTGTAGATGTTGAGACAATGTCTGGGACATGTGCTCATGCGAACATTTTTTTATGAAGGGACAAAGGGGTTGTTCTTTTACATTCAGCATCCAGGGTTGAAAGAATTCCAGGATGTTGATGAAGGATTATTCCACTTATGAGAGTGGGGAAAGCAATGGGAAGCTTTGTGGCACAAGTATCGGCATGCTTTATAGTCTGATAAAAAATGTAAGTACCATAATCAAATGGTATCTTCATGCCAACTACATAAAAAAATTTTCCCAATCCCACTAAGATTATTGAAGTGTGGTTTGTTGGCACCCTGTTTGCTGCTCCAATTCTATGCAGAATTGCATACTTCACGCTTAACTTTCCAGCAGACAGTTTCCCTTTCATAGGCTAAGTCCTGACTTGATTTGCAGTGATAGTCCTGCATACTTGGTCATCAGTGACTTCGAGCTCACATTCTTCCTTCTCACTTCTTCCAATATATTTATTGATTAGGGAAGGTGAGAAATTTACACACTTTCCTCTTACATAGACCTTCTGAAACTCTTGACTTCCCTTGTTAACACAATTTTCTAGGATGTTAACTATGAATTCCTTGACTAGAATTTCATAGCACTTTGGCAGTTTTATGACAGTCTTCATCATCCCTACTTCAGAGATTAAGTTGATAACTTCCTTGCATGCCAAGGCTTCTTTTCTCAATTCTCTCTCTAATTCTAGTCTCCCCTGGTAAATGTACTTCCATCTTGCAGCAAACTTGATGGAATGAAATGATATGTTATCAGTGGGAGCATCATGTACATTATCAGTGGACCTTTGTATTATGGACTTCTTTCCAGGTGTGATGTTTGGGACCTCATTTTCAACATCATAGTCAAAATCAGATTTAGATATGATTTTCCTCTTGCTGGATGATGGAGTAGCTTTGCTCCATCCTTTTGGAGGTCCATACATAACCTTCTTCTTGATAGTTTTGGATGGAGTGCTTGAAACAACAGCCTTTCCCTTTCTTGTTTTTAATCTATTGGCGATTCCAGGGTTTACATTAATGATCAGCTCATTACCAGACAGAGTGTCTACATCTACAACTGCCTCAGCTACATTTTCCTCAGTCCTTTTTCTAATTGTATCAGCCTGTTTATGTTGAGGGGTTCTTTTTCAAGGATGATGTTCTAACATCAGTAATGACTTCTTCAAGAACAATATCCTTTTCAATATTTTATTTAGGGGTCTCTTCTTCCCTAATGGATGATTCAGTATGCTCTTTTGGAGTAACCTCACTAGGAATTTGGACCAGAGGGATGGTAATACCTTCAACAAATAAACCCACACTTAAGGTTCTAGCAGCTAACCTCCTTATGACCCTATCAACATTTACTGTATCTTGATCAGTTTCAACATCAATAGGTTAAGAGATATTACCTCCAATTGAAATAGATGTTTCTCTTGGTCGTCTTGCATGGCGGGTGCGAAGCTTTTTAGGTCTTGAATTCGAGCATGGAATCATTGAGAGAGGGACAATGTCTAGGGCTTCTTCAGTTGGTATATTTTCGTTGACATTTCTTGGTCCTGATTCAGTGTGATGACACATCTTGGTGGTTGAGAACTGACTGTTTTTCTTCTGGAGGTAGGAGATGAAGATATTGAGATATTGAGAGCTTGTATAGAGTGTGGGGAAACTGTGAAATTTTTGAACTTGGTGTGGGGATTTTATATGTTGTGCCTCATGTTTTAACATTGTTAAGTGATATTTTGAAAATTTAAGCCCCTTAATGACGTTCCCACACACTTTTAATTACTATAATTTCTTTAGCAAACAGACCCCTTGCTCTCTTCTTGAAATTTCATATACATCCCATCCTCTTGAATAAAAATTGACCAATTTCAATTCAGAGAATTTCTGGACTAGATTCATAGTTCTTCTTTCAGTAGACTGATCATTAACTCTAGCAAAGTTAACTGATGTCATGACATTCCTTGGGACATTGTGATTAGTTGACCTCAGACGTTTCTTGTCCTTCTGGGAAATCCTATCTACAACTTGTTTGATCTCCATACAGGTGGTATGGCATGCATCTAGAGGGCCATAAATAGTAGTTATCCTTGTTTCTTATGCCCCTCGTAGTAACTTCACCTTTCTTGTTTGTAATGGTACATTGAGCTTTTGTGAAGTTCACATTAAATCCTTGATCACATAATTGACTTATGCTGATTAGGTTGGAAGTTAACCCTTTGACAAGTAATACATCTTCAATGTTAAAAAATTGTGTGTTGTGTATCTTCCTTATTCCCTTGATTCCACCCTTCATTCCATCTCCAAAGTTGACATAACCAGTTGGATGATCTCAAAAATTGACCAGTAAGTTTTGGTCTCCTGTCATATGCCTATAGCATCCACTGTCAAAATACCAGTCTTCTATTGTCTTCACTATTGGTGATGTGTGAACCAAGAAACATGAGATATTAGCTTTGGGAATCCACTGTTTCTTTGGGTTGGCATAAGTCACATTTGATTGGTGTGTAGGGTTGGGGTAACCATAAAGCTTGAAATAGAATGGCTTTATGTGACCATGTCTTCCACAGTAATGACATCTCCAATGATGAGGTCTTCTGTTAGGCTGTCTGTAGTTGTTTCTTTTGTGAAGTTGAAACATTTGATTTGACATCTTTGATTCATCCAGTATTTGAGCAGGTTCTATAGAAGACTCCTTTGTACCATTGTATCCCATACCACTCATGTCTCCTGCTACTCTTCCAGATTGAAGTATCTTATCCAGTGTCTTAGATCCACTATTTAGCATCTTGAGAAATTTGGAAATTTTGTCATGGTCAGATTTCAGCATAGATACTTCACTTTCCAGCTTCTGAATGGTCTCTAGATGCTCTTTCTTTATGTCTTGCAGTTGTATTATGAACTTTTTCTGCTTCTCATTTTCCTAGCATACTTCAACGCTTTTAATGAATAGTTCTTTGTATGTAGCATCCAGTTCTTCAAAGGTCAATTCTCCATCACTTGAGTCTCCATCAGAAATATGAGTACCCGTCAGAGTTGGACATTCATATTTGATGTGACCAAAGCCTCCATACTCATAACACCTTAGCTCCCTGCCTTGAGTAGGCCTTTCCTCAGCTTCTGCTTTCTTCCTAGAGTTATTTGTTTTGCTGATGTCCTATGGGATGTTCTGGACATTTGGTCTTGAGCTTCCCTCCATCCTTTTCATAACTCTATTAAATTGTCTTCCAGGAAGGACTATGGTGTTTGAAAATCCTTCCTTAGTGTCCAGATCAAATTCTTCCCCTTTTTCTTCAGTGTTGGACTTGAATGCTATGATTTTAGGCTTCTTCTTAGACCTCTCATTAATACCTAACTCAAATGTTTGTAGAGAACCAACTAGTTCATCCACTTTCATGTTGTTGATTTCTTGAGCTTCTTCAATGGCTGTCACTTTCATATCAAATCTCTTAGGTAGAGATCTGAGCATCTTCCTCACCAGCTTCTCTTCTAGTATCTTCTCACCCAAGGCACTGCATGCATTTGCTACTTCAAGAATGTTCATGTGAAATTCTTGAATGTTGTCTTCTTCTTCTTTCATCCTTAGGTTCTCAAATTTAGTAGTGAAAAGTTGTAGCCTTGACATCTTAGCTTTTGAGGTGCTTCATGAGTAGTTCTGAGTATTTCCCAAGCATCTTTGGCTACTTCACACGTATTGATTAACCTTAAGATGTTTCTGTCCACTCCATTGAATATGGAATTTAGGGTTTTTGAGTTTCCAAGTGCTAGTTCGTCATCTTCCTTTGACCAATCTTCTTCAGGCTTTAGCTCATCAGTAGGTTGATTATCAGCTATAATAATAACAGGATGTGTCCATCCTTTCAAAATAGCTTTCCAAGCCCTGCTGTCAAAGGACTTTATGTATGCTACAATACGAGGCTTCCATAGGTCATAGTTAGAACCATCCAGGATGGGTGGTATGTTCATAAATATTGCCTCCTTGTCCATGTTACCAGAAAGTATCTTCCCTAGATCTCACCCAGAGACAGGGCAAGATGCCTGCTCTGATACAAATTGAAATTTTGGTACCAGTTATGAGATGTCGAAGATAATGTCACGACAATGATATCTGTTTTAAACATAACTAATAGTACAAAACTGTAAAGTACAGAAAACAATAAAAACACAACAAAATTGTTAACCCAGTTCAGTTCCAACCAACCTACGTCTAAGGGCTTCAAAGCTAGGGATGAAGTTCACCATCAGAAGTATTAATTCAGAGATAAACCGCCCTGTTTACACTCCTCACTTAATCCCTACCCAATGACCCTTCTACCTAAGATACCTCACTTAGATATGAGAACCTTTGCTTACTCCCTATGTCACACGCGTTGACTATCAACAAAATTAAAACTAAAGACACTCTTCAAAGACACATAATCTCACTTGCTTCAAAGCTTATGGTGATTGACAAATTACAACTCAACAAACATCCTACTCGAGTATGAATACAAGAGAGGCTCACAATAAAACAATGAACAACCAACAATTAAAATACTAAGTTTCTAAATCTAGAATAGCCAAACTGCAAAACAAGGTTTGTAGCCTTTAAATAGAATAACAGCAACTAGGGTTGCTTTATGTTGCTGCGGTAGAGCGGCAAGCAAAGAGTTGATATTATTTTTACCGGGTGATATATACCGGTTAGGTTATATCGTATCGTGTCCACAGAGATTGGTTATTGATTTGTCGTTCGACAATTCTACCGTTAATGAGTTTGGGATTAAAAGAAATGAAAATAAAAGACAAAAAGTATAAAGGATAGACAGCTTATCCGGAACGAATGTAAACTACCCGTAACAGACTTAAATCTACCACCCATGTCATACTCGGCCTACGATACTCGTCTGTGTCATCACATACCTCTCACAATCTTGGTTATTTCTAACCCAAATTGAGAATCCTCCTAAATCATCTCAATAGCCATGTTTGGCCTATCTCAACAACACAGAAGTCAACTGCGTCACCTCCATAACCATCTCTAGCATACTTCACCAACGCAGAGGCATTAAGTTCGGATACTCTATAGTGAATGTTAGATCTAAACCCATTTCTAGTATTCAGAAACTAACAGATAATCATCCTAGGTAAGAATCTAAGCAATCTATCTCTAGTAAAGCTCAAATCCCTAACATAAAGTAAAAACCCAAGACAATCACCGACACAAATTCGTAAAGCAAGCTTTATATAACACCAAGGGCAATAAATATACAGGAGTTATGAGTAGAAATACATACAAACCCAACAAAAGATAAATACACAAAGAGGAGAAGAGATAAATCACAGACCTACACTGGTTGTCAAAGCCAATCGAAGAGCAATCCACCTCCAATCATCCATGAGCAAGCCCTAATGTTGTTTTCTAAGCTAATCTACCAAAAATGAAGGTTGATGGAAATGGGGATCAAAAACCACCCCAAAACCATGACCTAGAAATCTGTTTTGAAAATGATTTATAAACAAAATCCCACAGACCGCGCTAAGCGCGACTTACTTTATTATTTTATTACATTAAACTGCCTCGCCGCGCTAAGTGCGCCCAAACCCGCGCTAAGCGCGAAAGTTGTTGTTTTTCTTCCCAAAAATGCGTCTTCGGAGCCGTGTCTTCGACACTTTATTCCTCCATGCTCCAAATATGCAACAAATACCTACAAAAATATATACAAAACTATCAAACGATATATTATGTACGCAAAACATAATAAAACGTATTTACAATAAAAATTGGGGTTATTCAACGATTATTAACAAACAAAAACAGATAAGTGCCACAAAACATATATACAAAATAACTACATTTTGGCACGTATCACTTTACTCACAAGTCTTTAGCGCTTCCTACTTTTTCTCCATAGAAGTAGGACATAAGATCTCCAAGAATAATGCTGAAGACGTTCTCAAGCTTCCTTAATCGAAGCATACAATAACAAATAAACTGACTTCCTAAAAATTCTGAACTTAAACCAATTATGTCAGTTTCACATGTCAGGATATTTGCTGTGACATCTGCTACTTCAGTATTTTTCATGGCATTTTCTGAGCAAAATTTTTTACCAAAATTGTTGTCAATCAATAGAACTAACAAACTCGCCTTTTGACAAATTTTTGCTAAAACATTATTTGGGGTACAAGCCATATAAATATTACAGCATCACAATTAACATAGGCAGTTAGGCACACATAGCAGAGCAACATAGTAAAATTGACATCACACATATAATAGAGATATAGCATCGCATAAACAAACTGATTTTCAAACATCAGTTAGAATATTCACAGATGCAGGATTTTACTCCTCATGCACACGACACACACAGATGCACAATTGACAAATTCTTGCTTCCCCTGCACACCAGCTTCTTCACTTGTGGAAACATACATTATCGTCAGCATTTAGAAACACACACAATCAATGACAATTTACACATATAAGCAACTCCCCCTCAACACATTAGCATTGAACAGATGGAAACACAAATCACAAGGCTTTATGCACAGTCAGGGTTCTGCAGCACTTGCAGACTCTCCACTTCCTTCATTTCCTGAGCCATCTGTAGAAGAGCCTTGAGTTGTTGAGCTGCTTGTTTCTTTTTGTTCCTCTTGTGTAGCACTTGCAACATCATTTTTCTTCAGAGCTAGGATGGTCTCTTCAAATTTTAGCTTCCTTGTTGAGCTTATGCGTATGACCTCATCCAATTCTCTGTGGGCTTCAGTCAGTTCAGCAATTAAATCTCCCTTACTTGCAGTTTTCTTTTTAGCACCTGTAGATGTTGAGACAATGTCTGGGACATGTGCTCATGCGAACATTTTTTTATGAAGGGACAAAGGGGTTGTTCTTTTACATTCAGCATCCAGGGTTGAAAGAATTCCAGGATGTTGATGAAGGATTATTCCACTTATGAGAGTGGGGAAAGCAATGGGAAGCTTTGTGGCACAAGTATCGGCATGCTTTATAGTCTGATAAAAAATGTAAGTACCATAATCAAATGGTATCTTCATGCCAACTACATAAAAAAATTTTCCCAATCCCACTAAGATTATTGAAGTGTGGTTTGTTGGCACCCTGTTTGCTGCTCCAATTCTATGCAGAATTGCATACTTCACGCTTAACTTTCCAGCAGACAGTTTCCCTTTCATAGGCTAAGTCCTGACTTGATTTGCAGTGATAGTCCTGCATACTTGGTCATCAGTGACTTCGAGCTCACATTCTTCCTTCTCACTTCTTCCAATATATTTATTGATTAGGGAAGGTGAGAAATTTACACACTTTCCTCTTACATAGACCTTCTGAAACTCTTGACTTCCCTTGTTAACACAATTTTCTAGGATGTTAACTATGAATTCCTTGACTAGAATTTCATAGCACTTTGGCAGTTTTATGACAGTCTTCATCATCCCTACTTCAGAGATTAAGTTGATAACTTCCTTGCATGCCAAGGCTTCTTTTCTCAATTCTCTCTCTAATTCTAGTCTCCCCTGGTAAATGTACTTCCATCTTGCAGCAAACTTGATGGAATGAAATGATATGTTATCAGTGGGAGCATCATGTACATTATCAGTGGACCTTTGTATTATGGACTTCTTTCCAGGTGTGATGTTTGGGACCTCATTTTCAACATCATAGTCAAAATCAGATTTAGATATGATTTTCCTCTTGCTGGATGATGGAGTAGCTTTGCTCCATCCTTTTGGAGGTCCATACATAACCTTCTTCTTGATAGTTTTGGATGGAGTGCTTGAAACAACAGCCTTTCCCTTTCTTGTTTTTAATCTATTGGCGATTCCAGGGTTTACATTAATGATCAGCTCATTACCAGACAGAGTGTCTACATCTACAACTGCCTCAGCTACATTTTCCTCAGTCCTTTTTCTAATTGTATCAGCCTGTTTATGTTGAGGGGTTCTTTTTCAAGGATGATGTTCTAACATCAGTAATGACTTCTTCAAGAACAATATCCTTTTCAATATTTTATTTAGGGGTCTCTTCTTCCCTAATGGATGATTCAGTATGCTCTTTTGGAGTAACCTCACTAGGAATTTGGACCAGAGGGATGGTAATACCTTCAACAAATAAACCCACACTTAAGGTTCTAGCAGCTAACCTCCTTATGACCCTATCAACATTTACTGTATCTTGATCAGTTTCAACATCAATAGGTTAAGAGATATTACCTCCAATTGAAATAGATGTTTCTCTTGGTCGTCTTGCATGGCGGGTGCGAAGCTTTTTAGGTCTTGAATTCGAGCATGGAATCATTGAGAGAGGGACAATGTCTAGGGCTTCTTCAGTTGGTATATTTTCGTTGACATTTCTTGGTCCTGATTCAGTGTGATGACACATCTTGGTGGTTGAGAACTGACTGTTTTTCTTCTGGAGGTAGGAGATGAAGATATTGAGATATTGAGAGCTTGTATAGAGTGTGGGGAAACTGTGAAATTTTTGAACTTGGTGTGGGGATTTTATATGTTGTGCCTCATGTTTTAACATTGTTAAGTGATATTTTGAAAATTTAAGCCCCTTAATGACGTTCCCACACACTTTTAATTACTATAATTTCTTTAGCAAACAGACCCCTTGCTCTCTTCTTGAAATTTCATATACATCCCATCCTCTTGAATAAAAATTGACCAATTTCAATTCAGAGAATTTCTGGACTAGATTCATAGTTCTTCTTTCAGTAGACTGATCATTAACTCTAGCAAAGTTAACTGATGTCATGACATTCCTTGGGACATTGTGATTAGTTGACCTCAGACGTTTCTTGTCCTTCTGGGAAATCCTATCTACAACTTGTTTGATCTCCATACAGGTGGTATGGCATGCATCTAGAGGGCCATAAATAGTAGTTATCCTTGTTTCTTATGCCCCTCGTAGTAACTTCACCTTTCTTGTTTGTAATGGTACATTGAGCTTTTGTGAAGTTCACATTAAATCCTTGATCACATAATTGACTTATGCTGATTAGGTTGGAAGTTAACCCTTTGACAAGTAATACATCTTCAATGTTAAAAAATTGTGTGTTGTGTATCTTCCTTATTCCCTTGATTCCACCCTTCATTCCATCTCCAAAGTTGACATAACCAGTTGGATGATCTCAAAAATTGACCAGTAAGTTTTGGTCTCCTGTCATATGCCTATAGCATCCACTGTCAAAATACCAGTCTTCTATTGTCTTCACTATTGGTGATGTGTGAACCAAGAAACATGAGATATTAGCTTTGGGAATCCACTGTTTCTTTGGGTTGGCATAAGTCACATTTGATTGGTGTGTAGGGTTGGGGTAACCATAAAGCTTGAAATAGAATGGCTTTATGTGACCATGTCTTCCACAGTAATGACATCTCCAATGATGAGGTCTTCTGTTAGGCTGTCTGTAGTTGTTTCTTTTGTGAAGTTGAAACATTTGATTTGACATCTTTGATTCATCCAGTATTTGAGCAGGTTCTATAGAAGACTCCTTTGTACCATTGTATCCCATACCACTCATGTCTCCTGCTACTCTTCCAGATTGAAGTATCTTATCCAGTGTCTTAGATCCACTATTTAGCATCTTGAGAAATTTGGAAATTTTGTCATGGTCAGATTTCAGCATAGATACTTCACTTTCCAGCTTCTGAATGGTCTCTAGATGCTCTTTCTTTATGTCTTGCAGTTGTATTATGAACTTTTTCTGCTTCTCATTTTCCTAGCATACTTCAACGCTTTTAATGAATAGTTCTTTGTATGTAGCATCCAGTTCTTCAAAGGTCAATTCTCCATCACTTGAGTCTCCATCAGAAATATGAGTACCCGTCAGAGTTGGACATTCATATTTGATGTGACCAAAGCCTCCATACTCATAACACCTTAGCTCCCTGCCTTGAGTAGGCCTTTCCTCAGCTTCTGCTTTCTTCCTAGAGTTATTTGTTTTGCTGATGTCCTATGGGATGTTCTGGACATTTGGTCTTGAGCTTCCCTCCATCCTTTTCATAACTCTATTAAATTGTCTTCCAGGAAGGACTATGGTGTTTGAAAATCCTTCCTTAGTGTCCAGATCAAATTCTTCCCCTTTTTCTTCAGTGTTGGACTTGAATGCTATGATTTTAGGCTTCTTCTTAGACCTCTCATTAATACCTAACTCAAATGTTTGTAGAGAACCAACTAGTTCATCCACTTTCATGTTGTTGATTTCTTGAGCTTCTTCAATGGCTGTCACTTTCATATCAAATCTCTTAGGTAGAGATCTGAGCATCTTCCTCACCAGCTTCTCTTCTAGTATCTTCTCACCCAAGGCACTGCATGCATTTGCTACTTCAAGAATGTTCATGTGAAATTCTTGAATGTTGTCTTCTTCTTCTTTCATCCTTAGGTTCTCAAATTTAGTAGTGAAAAGTTGTAGCCTTGACATCTTAGCTTTTGAGGTGCTTCATGAGTAGTTCTGAGTATTTCCCAAGCATCTTTGGCTACTTCACACGTATTGATTAACCTTAAGATGTTTCTGTCCACTCCATTGAATATGGAATTTAGGGTTTTTGAGTTTCCAAGTGCTAGTTCGTCATCTTCCTTTGACCAATCTTCTTCAGGCTTTAGCTCATCAGTAGGTTGATTATCAGCTATAATAATAACAGGATGTGTCCATCCTTTCAAAATAGCTTTCCAAGCCCTGCTGTCAAAGGACTTTATGTATGCTACAATACGAGGCTTCCATAGGTCATAGTTAGAACCATCCAGGATGGGTGGTATGTTCATAAATATTGCCTCCTTGTCCATGTTACCAGAAAGTATCTTCCCTAGATCTCACCCAGAGACAGGGCAAGATGCCTGCTCTGATACAAATTGAAATTTTGGTACCAGTTATGAGATGTCGAAGATAATGTCACGACAATGATATCTGTTTTAAACATAACTAATAGTACAAAACTGTAAAGTACAGAAAACAATAAAAACACAACAAAATTGTTAACCCAGTTCAGTTCCAACCAACCTACGTCTAAGGGCTTCAAAGCTAGGGATGAAGTTCACCATCAGAAGTATTAATTCAGAGATAAACCGCCCTGTTTACACTCCTCACTTAATCCCTACCCAATGACCCTTCTACCTAAGATACCTCACTTAGATATGAGAACCTTTGCTTACTCCCTATGTCACACGCGTTGACTATCAACAAAATTAAAACTAAAGACACTCTTCAAAGACACATAATCTCACTTGCTTCAAAGCTTATGGTGATTGACAAATTACAACTCAACAAACATCCTACTCGAGTATGAATACAAGAGAGGCTCACAATAAAACAATGAACAACCAACAATTAAAATACTAAGTTTCTAAATCTAGAATAGCCAAACTGCAAAACAAGGTTTGTAGCCTTTAAATAGAATAACAGCAACTAGGGTTGCTTTATGTTGCTGCGGTAGAGCGGCAAGCAAAGAGTTGATATTATTTTTACCGGGTGATATATACCGGTTAGGTTATATCGTATCGTGTCCACAGAGATTGGTTATTGATTTGTCGTTCGACAATTCTACCGTTAATGAGTTTGGGATTAAAAGAAATGAAAATAAAAGACAAAAAGTATAAAGGATAGACAGCTTATCCGGAACGAATGTAAACTACCCGTAACAGACTTAAATCTACCACCCATGTCATACTCGGCCTACGATACTCGTCTGTGTCATCACATACCTCTCACAATCTTGGTTATTTCTAACCCAAATTGAGAATCCTCCTAAATCATCTCAATAGCCATGTTTGGCCTATCTCAACAACACAGAAGTCAACTGCGTCACCTCCATAACCATCTCTAGCATACTTCACCAACGCAGAGGCATTAAGTTCGGATACTCTATAGTGAATGTTAGATCTAAACCCATTTCTAGTATTCAGAAAATAACAGATAATCATCCTAGGTAAGAATCTAAGCAATCTATCTCTAGTAAAGCTCAAATCCCTAACATAAAGTAAAAACCCAAGACAATCACCGACACAAATTCGTAAAGCAAGCTTTATATAACACCAAGGGCAATAAATATACAGGAGTTATGAGTAGAAATACATACAAACCCAACAAAAGATAAATACACAAAGAGGAGAAGAGATAAATCACAGACCTACACTGGTTGTCAAAGCCAATCGAAGAGCAATCCACCTCCAATCATCCATGAGCAAGCCCTAATGTTGTTTTCTAAGCTAATCTACCAAAAATGAAGGTTGATGGAAATGGGGATCAAAAACCACCCCAAAACCATGACCTAGAAATCTGTTTTGAAAATGATTTATAAACAAAATCCCGCAGACCGCGCTAAGCGCGACTTACTTTATTATTTTATTACATTAAACTGCCTCGCCGCGCTAAGTGCGCCCAAACCCGCGCTAAGCGCGAAAGTTGTTGTTTTTCTTCCCAAAAATGCGTCTTCGGAGCCGTGTCTTCGACACTTTATTCCTCCATGCTCCAAATATGCAACAAATACCTACAAAAATATATACAAAACTATCAAACGATATATTATGTACGCAAAACATAATAAAACGTATTTACAATAAAAATTGGGGTTATTCAACGATTATTAACAAACAAAAACAGATAAGTGCCACAAAACATATATACAAAATAACTACATTTTGGCACGTATCACTTTACTCACAAGTCTTTAGCGCTTCCTACTTTTTCTCCATAGAAGTAGGACATAAGATCTCCAAGAATAATGCTGAAGACGTTCTCAAGCTTCCTTAATCGAAGCATACAATAACAAATAAACTGACTTCCTAAAAATTCTGAACTTAAACCAATTATGTCAGTTTCACATGTCAGGATATTTGCTGTGACATCTGCTACTTCAGTATTTTTCATGGCATTTTCTGAGCAAAATTTTTTACCAAAATTGTTGTCAATCAATAGAACTAACAAACTCGCCTTTTGACAAATTTTTGCTAAAACATTATTTGGGGTACAAGCCATATAAATATTACAGCATCACAATTAACATAGGCAGTTAGGCACACATAGCAGAGCAACATAGTAAAATTGACATCACACATATAATAGAGATATAGCATCGCATAAACAAACTGATTTTCAAACATCAGTTAGAATATTCACAGATGCAGGATTTTACTCCTCATGCACACGACACACACAGATGCACAATTGACAAATTCTTGCTTCCCCTGCACACCAGCTTCTTCACTTGTGGAAACATACATTATCGTCAGCATTTAGAAACACACACAATCAATGACAATTTACACATATAAGCAACTCCCCCTCAACACATTAGCATTGAACAGATGGAAACACAAATCACAAGGCTTTATGCACAGTCAGGGTTCTGCAGCACTTGCAGACTCTCCACTTCCTTCATTTCCTGAGCCATCTGTAGAAGAGCCTTGAGTTGTTGAGCTGCTTGTTTCTTTTTGTTCCTCTTGTGTAGCACTTGCAACATCATTTTTCTTCAGAGCTAGGATGGTCTCTTCAAATTTTAGCTTCCTTGTTGAGCTTATGCGTATGACCTCATCCAATTCTCTGTGGGCTTCAGTCAGTTCAGCAATTAAATCTCCCTTACTTGCAGTTTTCTTTTTAGCACCTGTAGATGTTGAGACAATGTCTGGGACATGTGCTCATGCGAACATTTTTTTATGAAGGGACAAAGGGGTTGTTCTTTTACATTCAGCATCCAGGGTTGAAAGAATTCCAGGATGTTGATGAAGGATTATTCCACTTATGAGAGTGGGGAAAGCAATGGGAAGCTTTGTGGCACAAGTATCGGCATGCTTTATAGTCTGATAAAAAATGTAAGTACCATAATCAAATGGTATCTTCATGCCAACTACATAAAAAAATTTTCCCAATCCCACTAAGATTATTGAAGTGTGGTTTGTTGGCACCCTGTTTGCTGCTCCAATTCTATGCAGAATTGCATACTTCACGCTTAACTTTCCAGCAGACAGTTTCCCTTTCATAGGCTAAGTCCTGACTTGATTTGCAGTGATAGTCCTGCATACTTGGTCATCAGTGACTTCGAGCTCACATTCTTCCTTCTCACTTCTTCCAATATATTTATTGATTAGGGAAGGTGAGAAATTTACACACTTTCCTCTTACATAGACCTTCTGAAACTCTTGACTTCCCTTGTTAACACAATTTTCTAGGATGTTAACTATGAATTCCTTGACTAGAATTTCATAGCACTTTGGCAGTTTTATGACAGTCTTCATCATCCCTACTTCAGAGATTAAGTTGATAACTTCCTTGCATGCCAAGGCTTCTTTTCTCAATTCTCTCTCTAATTCTAGTCTCCCCTGGTAAATGTACTTCCATCTTGCAGCAAACTTGATGGAATGAAATGATATGTTATCAGTGGGAGCATCATGTACATTATCAGTGGACCTTTGTATTATGGACTTCTTTCCAGGTGTGATGTTTGGGACCTCATTTTCAACATCATAGTCAAAATCAGATTTAGATATGATTTTCCTCTTGCTGGATGATGGAGTAGCTTTGCTCCATCCTTTTGGAGGTCCATACATAACCTTCTTCTTGATAGTTTTGGATGGAGTGCTTGAAACAACAGCCTTTCCCTTTCTTGTTTTTAATCTATTGGCGATTCCAGGGTTTACATTAATGATCAGCTCATTACCAGACAGAGTGTCTACATCTACAACTGCCTCAGCTACATTTTCCTCAGTCCTTTTTCTAATTGTATCAGCCTGTTTATGTTGAGGGGTTCTTTTTCAAGGATGATGTTCTAACATCAGTAATGACTTCTTCAAGAACAATATCCTTTTCAATATTTTATTTAGGGGTCTCTTCTTCCCTAATGGATGATTCAGTATGCTCTTTTGGAGTAACCTCACTAGGAATTTGGACCAGAGGGATGGTAATACCTTCAACAAATAAACCCACACTTAAGGTTCTAGCAGCTAACCTCCTTATGACCCTATCAACATTTACTGTATCTTGATCAGTTTCAACATCAATAGGTTAAGAGATATTACCTCCAATTGAAATAGATGTTTCTCTTGGTCGTCTTGCATGGCGGGTGCGAAGCTTTTTAGGTCTTGAATTCGAGCATGGAATCATTGAGAGAGGGACAATGTCTAGGGCTTCTTCAGTTGGTATATTTTCGTTGACATTTCTTGGTCCTGATTCAGTGTGATGACACATCTTGGTGGTTGAGAACTGACTGTTTTTCTTCTGGAGGTAGGAGATGAAGATATTGAGATATTGAGAGCTTGTATAGAGTGTGGGGAAACTGTGAAATTTTTGAACTTGGTGTGGGGATTTTATATGTTGTGCCTCATGTTTTAACATTGTTAAGTGATATTTTGAAAATTTAAGCCCCTTAATGACGTTCCCACACACTTTTAATTACTATAATTTCTTTAGCAAACAGACCCCTTGCTCTCTTCTTGAAATTTCATATACATCCCATCCTCTTGAATAAAAATTGACCAATTTCAATTCAGAGAATTTCTGGACTAGATTCATAGTTCTTCTTTCAGTAGACTGATCATTAACTCTAGCAAAGTTAACTGATGTCATGACATTCCTTGGGACATTGTGATTAGTTGACCTCAGACGTTTCTTGTCCTTCTGGGAAATCCTATCTACAACTTGTTTGATCTCCATACAGGTGGTATGGCATGCATCTAGAGGGCCATAAATAGTAGTTATCCTTGTTTCTTATGCCCCTCGTAGTAACTTCACCTTTCTTGTTTGTAATGGTACATTGAGCTTTTGTGAAGTTCACATTAAATCCTTGATCACATAATTGACTTATGCTGATTAGGTTGGAAGTTAACCCTTTGACAAGTAATACATCTTCAATGTTAAAAAATTGTGTGTTGTGTATCTTCCTTATTCCCTTGATTCCACCCTTCATTCCATCTCCAAAGTTGACATAACCAGTTGGATGATCTCAAAAATTGACCAGTTAGTTTTGGTCTCCTGTCATATGCCTATAGCATCCACTGTCAAAATACCAGTCTTCTATTGTCTTCACTATTGGTGATGTGTGAACCAAGAAACATGAGATATTAGCTTTGGGAATCCACTGTTTCTTTGGGTTGGCATAAGTCACATTTGATTGGTGTGTAGGGTTGGGGTAACCATAAAGCTTGAAATAGAATGGCTTTATGTGACCATGTCTTCCACAGTAATGACATCTCCAATGATGAGGTCTTCTGTTAGGCTGTCTGTAGTTGTTTCTTTTGTGAAGTTGAAACATTTGATTTGACATCTTTGATTCATCCAGTATTTGAGCAGGTTCTATAGAAGACTCCTTTGTACCATTGTATCCCATACCACTCATGTCTCCTGCTACTCTTCCAGATTGAAGTATCTTATCCAGTGTCTTAGATCCACTATTTAGCATCTTGAGAAATTTGGAAATTTTGTCATGGTCAGATTTCAGCATAGATACTTCACTTTCCAGCTTCTGAATGGTCTCTAGATGCTCTTTCTTTATGTCTTGCAGTTGTATTATGAACTTTTTCTGCTTCTCATTTTCCTAGCATACTTCAACGCTTTTAATGAATAGTTCTTTGTATGTAGCATCCAGTTCTTCAAAGGTCAATTCTCCATCACTTGAGTCTCCATCAGAAATATGAGTACCCGTCAGAGTTGGACATTCATATTTGATGTGACCAAAGCCTCCATACTCATAACACCTTAGCTCCCTGCCTTGAGTAGGCCTTTCCTCAGCTTCTGCTTTCTTCCTAGAGTTATTTGTTTTGCTGATGTCCTATGGGATGTTCTGGACATTTGGTCTTGAGCTTCCCTCCATCCTTTTCATAACTCTATTAAATTGTCTTCCAGGAAGGACTATGGTGTTTGAAAATCCTTCCTTAGTGTCCAGATCAAATTCTTCCCCTTTTTCTTCAGTGTTGGACTTGAATGCTATGATTTTAGGCTTCTTCTTAGACCTCTCATTAATACCTAACTCAAATGTTTGTAGAGAACCAACTAGTTCATCCACTTTCATGTTGTTGATTTCTTGAGCTTCTTCAATGGCTGTCACTTTCATATCAAATCTCTTAGGTAGAGATCTGAGCATCTTCCTCACCAGCTTCTCTTCTAGTATCTTCTCACCCAAGGCACTGCATGCATTTGCTACTTCAAGAATGTTCATGTGAAATTCTTGAATGTTGTCTTCTTCTTCTTTCATCCTTAGGTTCTCAAATTTAGTAGTGAAAAGTTGTAGCCTTGACATCTTAGCTTTTGAGGTGCTTCATGAGTAGTTCTGAGTATTTCCCAAGCATCTTTGGCTACTTCACACGTATTGATTAACCTTAAGATGTTTCTGTCCACTCCATTGAATATGGAATTTAGGGTTTTTGAGTTTCCAAGTGCTAGTTCGTCATCTTCCTTTGACCAATCTTCTTCAGGCTTTAGCTCATCAGTAGGTTGATTATCAGCTATAATAATAACAGGATGTGTCCATCCTTTCAAAATAGCTTTCCAAGCCCTGCTGTCAAAGGACTTTATGTATGCTACAATACGAGGCTTCCATAGGTCATAGTTAGAACCATCCAGGATGGGTGGTATGTTCATAAATATTGCCTCCTTGTCCATGTTACCAGAAAGTATCTTCCCTAGATCTCACCCAGAGACAGGGCAAGATGCCTGCTCTGATACAAATTGAAATTTTGGTACCAGTTATGAGATGTCGAAGATAATGTCACGACAATGATATCTGTTTTAAACATAACTAATAGTACAAAACTGTAAAGTACAGAAAACAATAAAAACACAACAAAATTGTTAACCCAGTTCAGTTCCAACCAACCTACGTCTAAGGGCTTCAAAGCTAGGGATGAAGTTCACCATCAGAAGTATTAATTCAGAGATAAACCGCCCTGTTTACACTCCTCACTTAATCCCTACCCAATGACCCTTCTACCTAAGATACCTCACTTAGATATGAGAACCTTTGCTTACTCCCTATGTCACACGCGTTGACTATCAACAAAATTAAAACTAAAGACACTCTTCAAAGACACATAATCTCACTTGCTTCAAAGCTTATGGTGATTGACAAATTACAACTCAACAAACATCCTACTCGAGTATGAATACAAGAGAGGCTCACAATAAAACAATGAACAACCAACAATTAAAATACTAAGTTTCTAAATCTAGAATAGCCAAACTGCAAAACAAGGTTTGTAGCCTTTAAATAGAATAACAGCAACTAGGGTTGCTTTATGTTGCTGCGGTAGAGCGGCAAGCAAAGAGTTGATATTATTTTTACCGGGTGATATATACCGGTTAGGTTATATCGTATCGTGTCCACAGAGATTGGTTATTGATTTGTCGTTCGACAATTCTACCGTTAATGAGTTTGGGATTAAAAGAAATGAAAATAAAAGACAAAAAGTATAAAGGATAGACAGCTTATCCGGAACGAATGTAAACTACCCGTAACAGACTTAAATCTACCACCCATGTCATACTCGGCCTACGATACTCGTCTGTGTCATCACATACCTCTCACAATCTTGGTTATTTCTAACCCAAATTGAGAATCCTCCTAAATCATCTCAATAGCCATGTTTGGCCTATCTCAACAACACAGAAGTCAACTGCGTCACCTCCATAACCATCTCTAGCATACTTCACCAACGCAGAGGCATTAAGTTCGGATACTCTATAGTGAATGTTAGATCTAAACCCATTTCTAGTATTCAGAAAATAACAGATAATCATCCTAGGTAAGAATCTAAGCAATCTATCTCTAGTAAAGCTCAAATCCCTAACATAAAGTAAAAACCCAAGACAATCACCGACACAAATTCGTAAAGCAAGCTTTATATAACACCAAGGGCAATAAATATACAGGAGTTATGAGTAGAAATACATACAAACCCAACAAAAGATAAATACACAAAGAGGAGAAGAGATAAATCACAGACCTACACTGGTTGTCAAAGCCAATCGAAGAGCAATCCACCTCCAATCATCCATGAGCAAGCCCTAATGTTGTTTTCTAAGCTAATCTACCAAAAATGAAGGTTGATGGAAATAGGGATCAAAAACCACCCCAAAACCATGACCTAGAAATCTGTTTTGAAAATGATTTATAAACAAAATCCCACAGACCGCGCTAAGCGCGACTTACTTTATTATTTTATTACATTAAACTGCCTCACCGCGCTAAGCGCGCTCAAACCCGCGCTAAGCGCAAAAGTTGCTGTTTTTCTTCCCAAAAATGCGTCTTCGGAGCCGTGTCTTCGACACTTTATTCCTCCATGCTCCAAATATGCAACAAATACCTACAAAAATATATACAAAACTATCAAACGATATATTATGTACGCAAAACATAATAAAACGTATTTACAATAAAAATTGGGGTTATTCAACGATTATTAACAAACAAAAACAGATAAGTGCCACAAAACATATATACAAAATAACTACATTTTGGCACGTATCACTTTACTCACAAGTCTTTAGCGCTTCCTACTTTTTCTCCATAGAAGTAGGACATAAGATCTCCAAGAATAATGCTGAAGACGTTCTCAAGCTTCCTTAATCGAAGCATACAATAACAAATAAACTGACTTCCTAAAAATTCTGAACTTAAACCAATTATGTCAGTTTCACATGTCAGGATATTTGCTGTGACATCTGCTACTTCAGTATTTTTCATGGCATTTTCTGAGCAAAATTTTTTACCAAAATTGTTGTCAATCAATAGAACTAACAAACTCGCCTTTTGACAAATTTTTGCTAAAACATTATTTGGGGTACAAGCCATATAAATATTACAGCATCACAATTAACATAGGCAGTTAGGCACACATAGCAGAGCAACATAGTAAAATTGACATCACACATATAATAGAGATATAGCATCGCATAAACAAACTGATTTTCAAACATCAGTTAGAATATTCACAGATGCAGGATTTTACTCCTCATGCACACGACACACACAGATGCACAATTGACAAATTCTTGCTTCCCCTGCACACCAGCTTCTTCACTTGTGGAAACATACATTATCGTCAGCATTTAGAAACACACACAATCAATGACAATTTACACATATAAGCAACTCCCCCTCAACACATTAGCATTGAACAGATGGAAACACAAATCACAAGGCTTTATGCACAGTCAGGGTTCTGCAGCACTTGCAGACTCTCCACTTCCTTCATTTCCTGAGCCATCTGTAGAAGAGCCTTGAGTTGTTGAGCTGCTTGTTTCTTTTTGTTCCTCTTGTGTAGCACTTGCAACATCATTTTTCTTCAGAGCTAGGATGGTCTCTTCAAATTTTAGCTTCCTTGTTGAGCTTATGCGTATGACCTCATCCAATTCTCTGTGGGCTTCAGTCAGTTCAGCAATTAAATCTCCCTTACTTGCAGTTTTCTTTTTAGCACCTGTAGATGTTGAGACAATGTCTGGGACATGTGCTCATGCGAACATTTTTTTATGAAGGGACAAAGGGGTTGTTCTTTTACATTCAGCATCCAGGGTTGAAAGAATTCCAGGATGTTGATGAAGGATTATTCCACTTATGAGAGTGGGGAAAGCAATGGGAAGCTTTGTGGCACAAGTATCGGCATGCTTTATAGTCTGATAAAAAATGTAAGTACCATAATCAAATGGTATCTTCATGCCAACTACATAAAAAAATTTTCCCAATCCCACTAAGATTATTGAAGTGTGGTTTGTTGGCACCCTGTTTGCTGCTCCAATTCTATGCAGAATTGCATACTTCACGCTTAACTTTCCAGCAGACAGTTTCCCTTTCATAGGCTAAGTCCTGACTTGATTTGCAGTGATAGTCCTGCATACTTGGTCATCAGTGACTTCGAGCTCACATTCTTCCTTCTCACTTCTTCCAATATATTTATTGATTAGGGAAGGTGAGAAATTTACACACTTTCCTCTTACATAGACCTTCTGAAACTCTTGACTTCCCTTGTTAACACAATTTTCTAGGATGTTAACTATGAATTCCTTGACTAGAATTTCATAGCACTTTGGCAGTTTTATGACAGTCTTCATCATCCCTACTTCAGAGATTAAGTTGATAACTTCCTTGCATGCCAAGGCTTCTTTTCTCAATTCTCTCTCTAATTCTAGTCTCCCCTGGTAAATGTACTTCCATCTTGCAGCAAACTTGATGGAATGAAATGATATGTTATCAGTGGGAGCATCATGTACATTATCAGTGGACCTTTGTATTATGGACTTCTTTCCAGGTGTGATGTTTGGGACCTCATTTTCAACATCATAGTCAAAATCAGATTTAGATATGATTTTCCTCTTGCTGGATGATGGAGTAGCTTTGCTCCATCCTTTTGGAGGTCCATACATAACCTTCTTCTTGATAGTTTTGGATGGAGTGCTTGAAACAACAGCCTTTCCCTTTCTTGTTTTTAATCTATTGGCGATTCCAGGGTTTACATTAATGATCAGCTCATTACCAGACAGAGTGTCTACATCTACAACTGCCTCAGCTACATTTTCCTCAGTCCTTTTTCTAATTGTATCAGCCTGTTTATGTTGAGGGGTTCTTTTTCAAGGATGATGTTCTAACATCAGTAATGACTTCTTCAAGAACAATATCCTTTTCAATATTTTATTTAGGGGTCTCTTCTTCCCTAATGGATGATTCAGTATGCTCTTTTGGAGTAACCTCACTAGGAATTTGGACCAGAGGGATGGTAATACCTTCAACAAATAAACCCACACTTAAGGTTCTAGCAGCTAACCTCCTTATGACCCTATCAACATTTACTGTATCTTGATCAGTTTCAACATCAATAGGTTAAGAGATATTACCTCCAATTGAAATAGATGTTTCTCTTGGTCGTCTTGCATGGCGGGTGCGAAGCTTTTTAGGTCTTGAATTCGAGCATGGAATCATTGAGAGAGGGACAATGTCTAGGGCTTCTTCAGTTGGTATATTTTCGTTGACATTTCTTGGTCCTGATTCAGTGTGATGACACATCTTGGTGGTTGAGAACTGACTGTTTTTCTTCTGGAGGTAGGAGATGAAGATATTGAGATATTGAGAGCTTGTATAGAGTGTGGGGAAACTGTGAAATTTTTGAACTTGGTGTGGGGATTTTATATGTTGTGCCTCATGTTTTAACATTGTTAAGTGATATTTTGAAAATTTAAGCCCCTTAATGACGTTCCCACACACTTTTAATTACTATAATTTCTTTAGCAAACAGACCCCTTGCTCTCTTCTTGAAATTTCATATACATCCCATCCTCTTGAATAAAAATTGACCAATTTCAATTCAGAGAATTTCTGGACTAGATTCATAGTTCTTCTTTCAGTAGACTGATCATTAACTCTAGCAAAGTTAACTGATGTCATGACATTCCTTGGGACATTGTGATTAGTTGACCTCAGACGTTTCTTGTCCTTCTGGGAAATCCTATCTACAACTTGTTTGATCTCCATACAGGTGGTATGGCATGCATCTAGAGGGCCATAAATAGTAGTTATCCTTGTTTCTTATGCCCCTCGTAGTAACTTCACCTTTCTTGTTTGTAATGGTACATTGAGCTTTTGTGAAGTTCACATTAAATCCTTGATCACATAATTGACTTATGCTGATTAGGTTGGAAGTTAACCCTTTGACAAGTAATACATCTTCAATGTTAAAAAATTGTGTGTTGTGTATCTTCCTTATTCCCTTGATTCCACCCTTCATTCCATCTCCAAAGTTGACATAACCAGTTGGATGATCTCAAAAATTGACCAGTAAGTTTTGGTCTCCTGTCATATGCCTATAGCATCCACTGTCAAAATACCAGTCTTCTATTGTCTTCACTATTGGTGATGTGTGAACCAAGAAACATGAGATATTAGCTTTGGGAATCCACTGTTTCTTTGGGTTGGCATAAGTCACATTTGATTGGTGTGTAGGGTTGGGGTAACCATAAAGCTTGAAATAGAATGGCTTTATGTGACCATGTCTTCCACAGTAATGACATCTCCAATGATGAGGTCTTCTGTTAGGCTGTCTGTAGTTGTTTCTTTTGTGAAGTTGAAACATTTGATTTGACATCTTTGATTCATCCAGTATTTGAGCAGGTTCTATAGAAGACTCCTTTGTACCATTGTATCCCATACCACTCATGTCTCCTGCTACTCTTCCAGATTGAAGTATCTTATCCAGTGTCTTAGATCCACTATTTAGCATCTTGAGAAATTTGGAAATTTTGTCATGGTCAGATTTCAGCATAGATACTTCACTTTCCAGCTTCTGAATGGTCTCTAGATGCTCTTTCTTTATGTCTTGCAGTTGTATTATGAACTTTTTCTGCTTCTCATTTTCCTAGCATACTTCAACGCTTTTAATGAATAGTTCTTTGTATGTAGCATCCAGTTCTTCAAAGGTCAATTCTCCATCACTTGAGTCTCCATCAGAAATATGAGTACCCGTCAGAGTTGGACATTCATATTTGATGTGACCAAAGCCTCCATACTCATAACACCTTAGCTCCCTGCCTTGAGTAGGCCTTTCCTCAGCTTCTGCTTTCTTCCTAGAGTTATTTGTTTTGCTGATGTCCTATGGGATGTTCTGGACATTTGGTCTTGAGCTTCCCTCCATCCTTTTCATAACTCTATTAAATTGTCTTCCAGGAAGGACTATGGTGTTTGAAAATCCTTCCTTAGTGTCCAGATCAAATTCTTCCCCTTTTTCTTCAGTGTTGGACTTGAATGCTATGATTTTAGGCTTCTTCTTAGACCTCTCATTAATACCTAACTCAAATGTTTGTAGAGAACCAACTAGTTCATCCACTTTCATGTTGTTGATTTCTTGAGCTTCTTCAATGGCTGTCACTTTCATATCAAATCTCTTAGGTAGAGATCTGAGCATCTTCCTCACCAGCTTCTCTTCTAGTATCTTCTCACCCAAGGCACTGCATGCATTTGCTACTTCAAGAATGTTCATGTGAAATTCTTGAATGTTGTCTTCTTCTTCTTTCATCCTTAGGTTCTCAAATTTAGTAGTGAAAAGTTGTAGCCTTGACATCTTAGCTTTTGAGGTGCTTCATGAGTAGTTCTGAGTATTTCCCAAGCATCTTTGGCTACTTCACACGTATTGATTAACCTTAAGATGTTTCTGTCCACTCCATTGAATATGGAATTTAGGGTTTTTGAGTTTCCAAGTGCTAGTTCGTCATCTTCCTTTGACCAATCTTCTTCGGGCTTTAGCTCATCAGTAGGTTGATTATCAGCTATAATAATAACAGGATGTGTCCATCCTTTCAAAATAGCTTTCCAAGCCCTGCTGTCAAAGGACTTTATGTATGCTACAATACGAGGCTTCCATAGGTCATAGTTAGAACCATCCAGGATGGGTGGTATGTTCATAAATATTGCCTCCTTGTCCATGTTACCAGAGAAAGTATCTTCCCTAGATCTCACCCAGAGACAGGGCAAGATGCCTGCTCTGATACAAATTGAAATTTTGGTACCAGTTATGAGATGTCGAAGATAATGTCACGACAATGATATCTGTTTTAAACATAACTAATAGTACAAAACTGTAAAGTACAGAAAACAATAAAAACACAACAAAATTGTTAACCCAGTTCAGTTCCAACCAACCTACGTCTAAGGGCTTCAAAGCTAGGGATGAAGTTCACCATCAGAAGTATTAATTCAGAGATAAACCGCCCTGTTTACACTCCTCACTTAATCCCTACCCAATGACCCTTCTACCTAAGATACCTCACTTAGATATGAGAACCTTTGCTTACTCCCTATGTCACACGCGTTGACTATCAACAAAATTAAAACTAAAGACACTCTTCAAAGACACATAATCTCACTTGCTTCAAAGCTTATGGTGATTGACAAATTACAACTCAACAAACATCCTACTCGAGTATGAATACAAGAGAGGCTCACAATAAAACAATGAACAACCAACAATTAAAATACTAAGTTTCTAAATCTAGAATAGCCAAACTGCAAAACAAGGTTTGTAGCCTTTAAATAGAATAACAGCAACTAGGGTTGCTTTATGTTGCTGCGGTAGAGCGGCAAGCAAAGAGTTGATATTATTTTTACCGGGTGATATATACCGGTTAGGTTATATCGTATCGTGTCCACAGAGATTGGTTATTGATTTGTCGTTCGACAATTCTACCGTTAATGAGTTTGGGATTAAAAGAAATGAAAATAAAAGACAAAAAGTATAAAGGATAGACAGCTTATCCGGAACGAATGTAAACTACCCGTAACAGACTTAAATCTACCACCCATGTCATACTCGGCCTACGATACTCGTCTGTGTCATCACATACCTCTCACAATCTTGGTTATTTCTAACCCAAATTGAGAATCCTCCTAAATCATCTCAATAGCCATGTTTGGCCTATCTCAACAACACAGAAGTCAACTGCGTCACCTCCATAACCATCTCTAGCATACTTCACCAACGCAGAGGCATTAAGTTCGGATACTCTATAGTGAATGTTAGATCTAAACCCATTTCTAGTATTCAGAAACTAACAGATAATCATCCTAGGTAAGAATCTAAGCAATCTATCTCTAGTAAAGCTCAAATCCCTAACATAAAGTAAAAACCCAAGACAATCACCGACACAAATTCGTAAAGCAAGCTTTATATAACACCAAGGGCAATAAATATACAGGAGTTATGAGTAGAAATACATACAAACCCAACAAAAGATAAATACACAAAGAGGAGAAGAGATAAATCACAGACCTACACTGGTTGTCAAAGCCAATCGAAGAGCAATCCACCTCCAATCATCCATGAGCAAGCCCTAATGTTGTTTTCTAAGCTAATCTACCAAAAATGAAGGTTGATGGAAATAGGGATCAAAAACCACCCCAAAACCATGACCTAGAAATCTGTTTTGAAAATGATTTATAAACAAAATCCCGCAGACCGCGCTAAGCGCGACTTACTTTATTATTTTATTACATTAAACTGCCTCACCGCGCTAAGCGCGCTCAAACCCGCGCTAAGCGCAAAAGTTGCTGTTTTTCTTCCCAAAAATGCGTCTTCGGAGCCGTGTCTTCGACACTTTATTCCTCCATGCTCCAAATATGCAACAAATACCTACAAAAATATATACAAAACTATCAAACGATATATTATGTACGCAAAACATAATAAAACGTATTTACAATAAAAATTGGGGTTATTCAACGATTATTAACAAACAAAAACAGATAAGTGCCACAAAACATATATACAAAATAACTACATTTTGGCACTTATCAACTCTCCCCAACTTGACACATTGTTTGTCCTCAAACAAAGTCAAATAACTCGAAGAAACAAAAGACGATAATCAAAGAATCACGAATCAACAAGTTTTTAAAACGGAAAACAAATGTATGGTTCAAACAAAAACGCACACGACAAAATACATACTTACCACCATCCTACAATGACAACATATAAACGAAACAAATCCTAAGTACAAAAATCATGCAAAACAATCTAAAACAAAACAAGCTCAATCATGAATCACACCTAGCAAAAATTCATCGGTAGATGAAGAACACACAAAGGTGAGGGATAAAAAACACTCCTCCACAATCTTGCAAACAAAAGACTAAATTATGCATTCATCCAAAAATGTATAGAAAATACAAATGCAAGAATCACAAGGGCTTTTCAAGGTTGTAATGTGGCTTGGTTAACAAACAAGTGATAAGTCCTAAAGCTAATCGAAACAAAAACTTGCCTAAACCTAAGGGAGTGATCAACTCACAAAGTTCCAAACAATATAATTTCAATCAAACTTATTCTTCATCACAAATTTCACACCAAACACACCTCACTTATTAACATAACATTATTCCTACTCTTTTTGTTTTTCTTTTTCAAAGCTTTTCTCTTTTTTCTTTCTTTTTCTAATCGTTCTTTTTCACTTTTTTTTCTTCTTCTTTTCTTTCTTTTCTCTTAACCTCATACCAACCACAATATAAGTACATAAACATTCCTCTCCCCAACTTGAATTCAACCAACATCATTATGTGAATACTCCCTAATTTCTAAGGCAAGGTAAAAATCCATTCAACAACATATAGTTAAGGGTTCAAGAAACAAAGAAATCAACATCCATACAAAAAAAAGTGAATTGACACTCATAGACAAGTATCAAGTTCAAATAAAAATGGATGTTGATAAAAGTTCAAAGGGGCTAACAAAGGATCACACACTCACAAGGTGAATTGAATATTTGGCCAAGGTAGTTATGCTCAAAATCAACAAAGTGCCTTGATCATTTTCTTGCAATCATATAATCAACACAAAACAAAAGATTAAGCATAATAAAATCCAGTTAAAACAAGAAAGTGGACTCTCAGCATATGTAAACAATGGAAAGCTTCCTCACATTTATGGTTAAAAATGGTACTAAAGTGATTCAATTCATGAGCAAGTAATGCAAAAAGAATGAATAGTATGGTAATTATACAAATGATAAATTTCCTAAACATGTTATGCTATATAAAGCGATAAACGAGTACCTGACGTGTACCAACTTTGAATATTATCATTACCATACATCCGCGAGTTGAAACGATCAAACTTGGAAAATCACCTCAAAAGTCTTCAAGTTACCAGACCAAAATTTGAGTCCAAGCAACAACAAAAGAATTAGAAAAACAATACTAATTTTATTCAATACAAAAAGCCTTGGTGAAAGTGGGAAAAAGGAAAACCAAGTGAAATTTTAAAAGAATTCACTGGCCCTGCATAGCAGAGCGCGCTAAGCGCCAACAGAGCGCACTAAGCGCGCTACACCAGTTGCAGAAAAATGACAGCAACAGATGCAACTGCTATGCAAGCTCCACTTACACACCTATACAATCTCATTTACACATCTAAATAATATTTACAATACATACACACTTCCACAAGCTAAAACACTACAAACTTGTGGAAAATAACAAATTGACATAACAAAACAAAAGCAAATAACAATACACACAATTGGTGAAAAGGAATTAACAAGTTGAAAAGTGAAAATTTGAAATTAAGAGCAAGTCCTATTTCAACTTGTCAAAACACAAGTCACCACACACATAAACAACATAAACAAACATGCTTGTTTTACGTCGTAAGCTCGACGCCTTTATTGTGCGAGAACTAGTAACCTCCTCTCATCATGCCATGGTATTGCCACACCGCGCAAACCTAAAGAAAGTGTCCTAAAAACCGCACAATAAACGTTACAAATACGAGACAACTTACAACAATACTTGAAAACAAGGAAAAACACACATATGTACAAGTATGGAAAGTTAACACAACATGTACAAGTAACATATACAAATTCATATACAAAGTCTATACAACATATATAATAACTACAAAACTCAAAAATAACGGAATTATCGCAATACAAAAACAATAAAACCAATCCCCGGCAACGGCGCCATTTTGTTGCTGCGGTAGAGCGGCAAGCAAAGAGTTGGTATTATTTTTACCGGGTGATATATACCGGTTAGGTTATATGTATCGTGTCCACAGAGATTGGTTATTGATTCGTCGTTCGACAATTCTACCGTTAATGAGTTTGGGATTAAAAGAAATGAAAATACAAAAAGTACATGAACAAAAAGTATAAAGGATAGACAGCTTATCCGGAACGAATGTAAACTACCCGTAACAGACTTAAATCTACCACCCATGTCATACTCGGCCTACGATACTCGTCTGTGTCATCACATACCTCTCACAATCTTGGTTATTTCTAACCCAAATTGAGAATCCTCCTAAATCATCTCAATAGCCATGTTTGGCCTATCTCAACAACACAGAAGTCAACTGCGTCACCTCCATAACCATCTCTAGCATACTTCACCAACGCAGAGGCATTAAGTTCGGATACTCTATAGTGAATGTTAGATCTAAACCCATTTCTAGTATTCAGAAACTAACAGATAATCATCCTAGGTAAGAATCTAAGCAATCTATCTCTAGTAAAGCTCAAATCCCTAACATAAAGTAAAAACCCAAGACAATCACCGACACAAATTCGTAAAGCAAGCTTTATATAACACCAAGGGCAATAAATATACAGGAGTTATGAGTAGAAATACATACAAACCCAACAAAAGATAAATACACAAAGAGGAGAAGAGATAAATCACAGACCTACACTGGTTGTCAAAGCCAATCGAAGAGCAATCCACCTCCAATCATCCATGAGCAAGCCCTAATGTTGTTTTCTAAGCTAATCTACCAAAAATGAAGGTTGATGGAAATGGGGATCAAAAACCACCCCAAAACCATGACCTAGAAATCTGTTTTGAAAATGATTTATAAACAAAATCCCACAGACCGCGCTAAGCGCGACTTACTTTATTATTTTATTACATTAAACTGCCTCACCGCGCTAAGCGCGCTCAAACCCGCGCTAAGCGCAAAAGTTGCTGTTTTTCTTCCCAAAAATGCGTCTTCGGAGCCGTGTCTTCGACACTTTATTCCTCCATGCTCCAAATATGCAACAAATACCTACAAAAATATATACAAAACTATCAAACGGTACATTATGTACGCAAAACACAATAAAACGTATTTACAACAAAAATTGGGGTTATTCAACGATTATTAACAAACAAAAATAGATAAGTGCCACAAAACATATATACAAAATAACTACATTTTGGCACGTATCACTTTACTCACAAGTCTTTAGCGCTTCCTACTTTTTCTCCATAGAAGTAGGACATAAGATCTCCAAGAATAATGCTGAAGACGTTCTCAAGCTTCCTTAATCGAAGCATACAATAACAAATAAACTGACTTCCTAAAAATTCTGAACTTAAACCAATTATGTCAGTTTCACATGTCAGGATATTTGCTGTGACATCTGCTACTTCAGTATTTTTCATGGCATTTTCTGAGCAAAATTTTTTACCAAAATTGTTGTCAATCAATAGAACTAACAAACTCGCCTTTTGACAAATTTTTGCTAAAACATTATTTGGGGTACAAGCCATATAAATATTACAGCATCACAATTAACATAGGCAGTTAGGCACACATAGCAGAGCAACATAGTAAAATTGACATCACACATATAATAGAGATATAGCATCGCATAAACAAACTGATTTTCAAACATCAGTTAGAATATTCACAGATGCAGGATTTTACTCCTCATGCACACGACACACACAGATGCACAATTGACAAATTCTTGCTTCCCCTGCACACCAGCTTCTTCACTTGTGGAAACATACATTATCGTCAGCATTTAGAAACACACACAATCAATGACAATTTACACATATAAGCAACTCCCCCTCAACACATTAGCATTGAACAGATGGAAACACAAATCACAAGGCTTTATGCACAGTCAGGGTTCTGCAGCACTTGCAGACTCTCCACTTCCTTCATTTCCTGAGCCATCTGTAGAAGAGCCTTGAGTTGTTGAGCTGCTTGTTTCTTTTTGTTCCTCTTGTGTAGCACTTGCAACATCATTTTTCTTCAGAGCTAGGATGGTCTCTTCAAATTTTAGCTTCCTTGTTGAGCTTATGCGTATGACCTCATCCAATTCTCTGTGGGCTTCAGTCAGTTCAGCAATTAAATCTCCCTTACTTGCAGTTTTCTTTTTAGCACCTGTAGATGTTGAGACAATGTCTGGGACATGTGCTCATGCGAACATTTTTTTATGAAGGGACAAAGGGGTTGTTCTTTTACATTCAGCATCCAGGGTTGAAAGAATTCCAGGATGTTGATGAAGGATTATTCCACTTATGAGAGTGGGGAAAGCAATGGGAAGCTTTGTGGCACAAGTATCGGCATGCTTTATAGTCTGATAAAAAATGTAAGTACCATAATCAAATGGTATCTTCATGCCAACTACATAAAAAAATTTTCCCAATCCCACTAAGATTATTGAAGTGTGGTTTGTTGGCACCCTGTTTGCTGCTCCAATTCTATGCAGAATTGCATACTTCACGCTTAACTTTCCAGCAGACAGTTTCCCTTTCATAGGCTAAGTCCTGACTTGATTTGCAGTGATAGTCCTGCATACTTGGTCATCAGTGACTTCGAGCTCACATTCTTCCTTCTCACTTCTTCCAATATATTTATTGATTAGGGAAGGTGAGAAATTTACACACTTTCCTCTTACATAGACCTTCTGAAACTCTTGACTTCCCTTGTTAACACAATTTTCTAGGATGTTAACTATGAATTCCTTGACTAGAATTTCATAGCACTTTGGCAGTTTTATGACAGTCTTCATCATCCCTACTTCAGAGATTAAGTTGATAACTTCCTTGCATGCCAAGGCTTCTTTTCTCAATTCTCTCTCTAATTCTAGTCTCCCCTGGTAAATGTACTTCCATCTTGCAGCAAACTTGATGGAATGAAATGATATGTTATCAGTGGGAGCATCATGTACATTATCAGTGGACCTTTGTATTATGGACTTCTTTCCAGGTGTGATGTTTGGGACCTCATTTTCAACATCATAGTCAAAATCAGATTTAGATATGATTTTCCTCTTGCTGGATGATGGAGTAGCTTTGCTCCATCCTTTTGGAGGTCCATACATAACCTTCTTCTTGATAGTTTTGGATGGAGTGCTTGAAACAACAGCCTTTCCCTTTCTTGTTTTTAATCTATTGGCGATTCCAGGGTTTACATTAATGATCAGCTCATTACCAGACAGAGTGTCTACATCTACAACTGCCTCAGCTACATTTTCCTCAGTCCTTTTTCTAATTGTATCAGCCTGTTTATGTTGAGGGGTTCTTTTTCAAGGATGATGTTCTAACATCAGTAATGACTTCTTCAAGAACAATATCCTTTTCAATATTTTATTTAGGGGTCTCTTCTTCCCTAATGGATGATTCAGTATGCTCTTTTGGAGTAACCTCACTAGGAATTTGGACCAGAGGGATGGTAATACCTTCAACAAATAAACCCACACTTAAGGTTCTAGCAGCTAACCTCCTTATGACCCTATCAACATTTACTGTATCTTGATCAGTTTCAACATCAATAGGTTAAGAGATATTACCTCCAATTGAAATAGATGTTTCTCTTGGTCGTCTTGCATGGCGGGTGCGAAGCTTTTTAGGTCTTGAATTCGAGCATGGAATCATTGAGAGAGGGACAATGTCTAGGGCTTCTTCAGTTGGTATATTTTCGTTGACATTTCTTGGTCCTGATTCAGTGTGATGACACATCTTGGTGGTTGAGAACTGACTGTTTTTCTTCTGGAGGTAGGAGATGAAGATATTGAGATATTGAGAGCTTGTATAGAGTGTGGGGAAACTGTGAAATTTTTGAACTTGGTGTGGGGATTTTATATGTTGTGCCTCATGTTTTAACATTGTTAAGTGATATTTTGAAAATTTAAGCCCCTTAATGACGTTCCCACACACTTTTAATTACTATAATTTCTTTAGCAAACAGACCCCTTGCTCTCTTCTTGAAATTTCATATACATCCCATCCTCTTGAATAAAAATTGACCAATTTCAATTCAGAGAATTTCTGGACTAGATTCATAGTTCTTCTTTCAGTAGACTGATCATTAACTCTAGCAAAGTTAACTGATGTCATGACATTCCTTGGGACATTGTGATTAGTTGACCTCAGACGTTTCTTGTCCTTCTGGGAAATCCTATCTACAACTTGTTTGATCTCCATACAGGTGGTATGGCATGCATCTAGAGGGCCATAAATAGTAGTTATCCTTGTTTCTTATGCCCCTCGTAGTAACTTCACCTTTCTTGTTTGTAATGGTACATTGAGCTTTTGTGAAGTTCACATTAAATCCTTGATCACATAATTGACTTATGCTGATTAGGTTGGAAGTTAACCCTTTGACAAGTAATACATCTTCAATGTTAAAAAATTGTGTGTTGTGTATCTTCCTTATTCCCTTGATTCCACCCTTCATTCCATCTCCAAAGTTGACATAACCAGTTGGATGATCTCAAAAATTGACCAGTAAGTTTTGGTCTCCTGTCATATGCCTATAGCATCCACTGTCAAAATACCAGTCTTCTATTGTCTTCACTATTGGTGATGTGTGAACCAAGAAACATGAGATATTAGCTTTGGGAATCCACTGTTTCTTTGGGTTGGCATAAGTCACATTTGATTGGTGTGTAGGGTTGGGGTAACCATAAAGCTTGAAATAGAATGGCTTTATGTGACCATGTCTTCCACAGTAATGACATCTCCAATGATGAGGTCTTCTGTTAGGCTGTCTGTAGTTGTTTCTTTTGTGAAGTTGAAACATTTGATTTGACATCTTTGATTCATCCAGTATTTGAGCAGGTTCTATAGAAGACTCCTTTGTACCATTGTATCCCATACCACTCATGTCTCCTGCTACTCTTCCAGATTGAAGTATCTTATCCAGTGTCTTAGATCCACTATTTAGCATCTTGAGAAATTTGGAAATTTTGTCATGGTCAGATTTCAGCATAGATACTTCACTTTCCAGCTTCTGAATGGTCTCTAGATGCTCTTTCTTTATGTCTTGCAGTTGTATTATGAACTTTTTCTGCTTCTCATTTTCCTAGCATACTTCAACGCTTTTAATGAATAGTTCTTTGTATGTAGCATCCAGTTCTTCAAAGGTCAATTCTCCATCACTTGAGTCTCCATCAGAAATATGAGTACCCGTCAGAGTTGGACATTCATATTTGATGTGACCAAAGCCTCCATACTCATAACACCTTAGCTCCCTGCCTTGAGTAGGCCTTTCCTCAGCTTCTGCTTTCTTCCTAGAGTTATTTGTTTTGCTGATGTCCTATGGGATGTTCTGGACATTTGGTCTTGAGCTTCCCTCCATCCTTTTCATAACTCTATTAAATTGTCTTCCAGGAAGGACTATGGTGTTTGAAAATCCTTCCTTAGTGTCCAGATCAAATTCTTCCCCTTTTTCTTCAGTGTTGGACTTGAATGCTATGATTTTAGGCTTCTTCTTAGACCTCTCATTAATACCTAACTCAAATGTTTGTAGAGAACCAACTAGTTCATCCACTTTCATGTTGTTGATTTCTTGAGCTTCTTCAATGGCTGTCACTTTCATATCAAATCTCTTAGGTAGAGATCTGAGCATCTTCCTCACCAGCTTCTCTTCTAGTATCTTCTCACCCAAGGCACTGCATGCATTTGCTACTTCAAGAATGTTCATGTGAAATTCTTGAATGTTGTCTTCTTCTTCTTTCATCCTTAGGTTCTCAAATTTAGTAGTGAAAAGTTGTAGCCTTGACATCTTAGCTTTTGAGGTGCTTCATGAGTAGTTCTGAGTATTTCCCAAGCATCTTTGGCTACTTCACACGTATTGATTAACCTTAAGATGTTTCTGTCCACTCCATTGAATATGGAATTTAGGGTTTTTGAGTTTCCAAGTGCTAGTTCGTCATCTTCCTTTGACCAATCTTCTTCAGGCTTTAGCTCATCAGTAGGTTGATTATCAGCTATAATAATAACAGGATGTGTCCATCCTTTCAAAATAGCTTTCCAAGCCCTGCTGTCAAAGGACTTTATGTATGCTACAATACGAGGCTTCCATAGGTCATAGTTAGAACCATCCAGGATGGGTGGTATGTTCATAAATATTGCCTCCTTGTCCATGTTACCAGAAAGTATCTTCCCTAGATCTCACCCAGAGACAGGGCAAGATGCCTGCTCTGATACAAATTGAAATTTTGGTACCAGTTATGAGATGTCGAAGATAATGTCACGACAATGATATCTGTTTTAAACATAACTAATAGTACAAAACTGTAAAGTACAGAAAACAATAAAAACACAACAAAATTGTTAACCCAGTTCAGTTCCAACCAACCTACGTCTAAGGGCTTCAAAGCTAGGGATGAAGTTCACCATCAGAAGTATTAATTCAGAGATAAACCGCCCTGTTTACACTCCTCACTTAATCCCTACCCAATGACCCTTCTACCTAAGATACCTCACTTAGATATGAGAACCTTTGCTTACTCCCTATGTCACACGCGTTGACTATCAACAAAATTAAAACTAAAGACACTCTTCAAAGACACATAATCTCACTTGCTTCAAAGCTTATGGTGATTGACAAATTACAACTCAACAAACATCCTACTCGAGTATGAATACAAGAGAGGCTCACAATAAAACAATGAACAACCAAAACAATGAACAACCAACAACTAAAATACTAAGTTTCTAAATCTGGAATAGCCAAACTACAAAACAAGGTTTGCAGCCTTTAAATAGAGTAACAACAACTAGGGTTGCTTTACTCACAAGTCTTCAGCGCTTCCTAATTTTTCTCCACAGAAGCAGGACATAAGATCTCCAAGAATAATGCTGAAGATGTTCTCAAGCTTCCTTAATTGAAGCATACAATAACAAACAAATTGACTTCCTAAAAATTCTGAACTTAAATTGATTATGTCAGTTTCACATGTCAGGACATCTACTGTGACATCTGCTACTTCAGTATTTTTCATGGCATTTCCTGAGTAGAATGTATTACCAAAATTGCTGTCAATCAATAGAACTAAAAGAAATGATCTTCTGGACACACTGGTCGTGCATGAGATTTAAGAGATACTCTTTGAGAATGGATAATCATACCTTCGGCTGGATATGGAATAAGATTGACCCGTAGGTCAACCACATTTGGACTAATCACAAATTCCCCTATATTGAACAGGTCTTGGATCTTGGCCTTCAATGCCTTTCAGATTCTAACAGTAGGACAAAAGTGCCCCTGAATGATATTCACAGGTGATTCTCTTAGCAGATGGGATGAACGCTTTACCAAGAGAATCTGCATACTGATTTACTGAGCATCTTCTACTCCACGGAAGAAATATTCAGTTAGGGAGAAAAATAGTCTTGAACCAATCTTCCAAACACGAATTAGACTTTTGGAAAAGACGTCAGATGTGCGCTCGACTTTAAACTTTAACCTCTTGCAATCTTCAATATCACGGCCACGTGCCCTAAAATGAGAGACACATCTAGAATTTGCACCAAAATCAGGAGAGAAGTTTATTGGTGGAGGACCCGAAGCACGAAGCTTAATCACTGAACTTCCAACAGGAGAGAAAGTAATCAGGCGTAGGGCATTGTAAATAAGTCCACACGCTTCTCGGGCTTCATCCATATCTGCTGGCGAGCTTTTCCCTACAGATTCACTTGGAGATTAGGAACTAGTTGCTGACGAGCAAACTCACAAACCCAACATTGTGGAAGAGATCCACTAATTACTCTACGACTTGTATGGATCCCAAAGGATGGGGGAGAAGTAACAGCTTTTGTCGTAGGCAACATATATCAGATTATTTTCACTTGTTGGCACTATTTTTTGAATCCTCATGACCAAACTCAATTGAGTCTTCAACTGATGATTTTCCAAGAGTCCATAACCATGGATCAAGGTTTGCACCTTGCATGTCCTCCATAAACAACCCCATCTAATTTTTCAAACCATCCAATTCTCCACAAAGTTTCTCCATCTGATCAAGGAGTTGTGAGAAGTCAAGACTTGCAATTCTGAACAGAAAATACCATATCTGGATATAAGATGTCCGACTTCAAGTACCTGTTATGGATGCATGAAATGAATGCATATACATGTTAGATAGACACACATGTATTTTTTTCTGACATTTCCTTTGAAAAATAAACATGCTATGATGCAAATTCATTGATCATGAGTTCCAAAGTTCCGTGTAACAACGGGTAGCACATGTACCTTCAGATGACATTTGTACAATCCTCTGGATAACTGATAAATAATTTTTGAATAGGGTGAAGATATCAGGATCAAAGGTTTGGCACCAATTCAAGATACCATAGAAAATACTAGAGAACCAAGTGTCATGGAACCAAGTATTAGAAAACCACACGGTCATCATCAAAACTGAATGCCCCTAACGGAACAATGTAATCCCCACCAGAATAAATAGTCACCATCTAAACATGGTCACTATCATAAAAGAGTCTCTCTGGACATAGTCACCAACAAAAAATACCAAGTCACCATCAGTATTAAGTCACCAACAGTATCAAGTCACCATTTGTACCTGTTAAAAATATGATCCCTCCCCACTCACGGGTGAAACTAAGGCTTGGGTAAGGCAAAGGTGACTCCAGGATTCACGTTCGTCCAATAATACTACCATCGTAACACCTACGGAAAGATGATAGCACCCTGTTATGAACCTCCCCTAAAGCATGGACGACATGACCACACTACTAGATCTACATCCATAGCAGTCATGTTCCACTCTAGTCCTATGTGTTCCTATATATCGCTCATAGCCTGGGTACGAGGCGTTTTACCTCATGTAACTCCCACCCAGTCCAGAAATAGATCCAGCAAAGTAGCAGATAGAATATATGGAAGTGATAAAATGTCACATAGGATGCAATGCAAAGCATACAAAGGATAATGATAAAACTGGTAAATAAATAAACACCCAATAAACAAGAAAATAAAATCTAGGATCGACTCCTAGATGGACCAGTAAGAGGTCTTAACATCCCCAGTGAAGTCGCCGGTTGAAACTACTATTGAAATCATTGGATAGAATATCAATGAAGTCACCATCGAACATTTTTTATCCCGCGAGAGGAAAAGAAAACATCGAGTAAACCTGAAAGGGAGAAATCATAGTCTTTCGACCAAGAGATCAGGTAAGTGAGTCAGTTACACAAGGGGAAGGTATTAGCACCCCACACGCCCGTAGTACTTTACGGTATCGACTTCTACTTTCTATCTATTGGGTGTGGGTATCTATTTACAACCTATGTCTAAGGTAACATGAATGAATGAAAAGTATTATTTACAAAAAGAAAGGTTTTTTAGTTGTGCCTGCCACGGTTGCGAACCTTTTTGCCTACGTACCCTATTTGTGCAATTTGGGATCAAAGCACTACGTAGTTCTCCTAAAAAAATTGGTGGGTTGCAATGTTTTTTATGGGAAATTCCATTCTGCATCCTCACAATTGCAACTCGTGCTTGGTGTTTCAGCTTATCGTAAGTCTTATGCTCGGCCGCTCACACACTTATCAACTTGCTAGGATTTGAAAAGGAACACCCTTATTGAAAATGTTTTCATAGAAAAAAGGTCAGAAGACAAAAAGATTTGAAGTGGGTGAGTTGTTTTTACCTTATTGAAATGGTTTGAGTTTATTAACATGTTTTGAAATTTTATAAAGAAAATCTTTTAGTTTTAGCATGCAAAAGGGGAAGATAAACATCTAACGGAAACTACCTAGCTCTATCCCTAATGTTATCATACAAAGTGGCCCTAAGTCAAGGATGAAAAGGAAATCTCTACCTATGTCGACATGCAAATCATGACAATCCTAATGTCTAGGCTCGAGAGCTACCTTATCCGAGCGGTCCTAGGGGAAACTAGCCTAATATTTGTCTTGGTTGACCAACCAAGGGATGCAAAGGGAGGAGGCAAGAAAGTGCTTTGGAAGAAGCACACAGACAATGCAATGCACAAAAAAATTATACACACATGCGTGGGGAAGAAGAAATAAGTCCCATAGCCTCAAAGGTAGAGAATCATCTGAGTCAACCAGGAGCCTTCTTTAGGAGGAAAAGCATAGCCACTGATGGAGATACCCACGTCAACCAGGAGTTTCCTATGGGAGAAAAGGATTCATGCCTTGATATGAATTACCAAGTGTGAAGAGCATATGAGTGAGAGTATCAGCATGTCAATGCAAACCCCATGACAAAGCGTGGAGGGTCAAAATAGGGAACCCTTGACACTATATTATTGACTCGATAAAGGAAGCTTCACGATTCGCGTAAGCTGAGATGACACAGACTGAACTGGGCGAGGGTTGGTTGCTAATCCTTTTCTGCGTGTCTTTTATTATCATCATCATCATTAGGACTTTATTGGTGGTGCCATATAAGGTTGCCTAACCACTCATGACTCTATGCAAGCACAAAAGTAAACACTTACTGAAAATTACCTCCTCGCACAACAAGATTTTAAACAAACCACACATAGTTAGCACACAATTTGGAGAATCGCCCTAAACGGGTCTTTAAAAAAACCAAAGGGGTTCCTGACATGCTCTAACAATAAAAGCCCCATCATGCATCTCTATTCCTACTTCTCATGGCAGGGAAAGTGGTAAACCCCTACTTCTCATGCTCTCTAGGAAAGCGGTAAAAGAATGCGGTAAAAAGGATAAGAAAATACCAAACGGATAACAATCCGTTAAAGCAAAAGCAAGATAAAATACTTTGGAAAACTTCATGTACTGCTGACAAGCAATAAAATAAATCCGGTGAGGAATTCGTAGAAGCATCGAAAGCATGATCGGAGTGTGCTCCGTACAAATCCGAATAATAACATAAAACCTACAAGGGATAACAATCCAGACAATACAGACAAAGGATGTGCCTGCGATATCCACAATCAGAATGTGTGTCGTACACATCTGAGACAATCCAATAACCCTGCAAGAGATTACAATCCAGACAATGCAGACAAAGAGGCGCCTATCGTAGGCAATATCAGAATGTGTGTCGTACACATCTGAAAAAATGAACCTGCAAGAAGGTGAAAACCAATAAATGCAGACAATGAATGCACACACATGTGTGCAATATCGGGATGTGTGTCGTACAAATCTAAATCAATCAAATAAACCTGCAAGAAGGTGAAAACCAAGTAATGCAAACAAAGAATTCACACACATGTGTGCAAGATTTGGATGTGTGTCGTACACATCCAAATCAATAGATAAACCTGCAACAAAGTGAAAACCAAGCAATGCAGACAAATAATGCACACACATTTGTGCAAAATCGGGATGTGTGTCGTACACATCCAAATCAAACAAAGAATAAACTCAAAGTACCTTGCACAAGTAACAAAGTGTTAGAAATAACAAAGAAAGTGCTTTAACGAAAGCACAAAGCTCAAAACCGATTATTCACATGAAGATATACTAGTATAAGCATACAAGAAGTAAAATAAAATCTCAAAAATATGCATAGGAAAGCACTTATTGGAAATCGAGGTGAAAAGGACAACTTGTTAGAATTAATTAAAAATCGAATGGTTGCTTGCAAATGTGCCAATGGTTTCAAAAATATGAGCGGTTTTAATTAATTCCGAGTGGAAGCGACATTTTTTGGACCTTAAAGAAACGGGGAAGCAACTACATTTTAGGAAGTATGAACTTGAAATTTGATTCTGAAACCATGAAAATCGGTTTTAAAACATGCCTAAACGTCTAGGGCAAGTATTATTACCTTGCACCTTTGAGGAAAAATCGATTTCGGTTCACAAAAATGCATAAAAATGCTTATGGAATGTGAAAATCATGTATCGATTTAATTTCCAATTCTCATTTGTTTTGTGTTTTGAAATAAAGTGGAGAATTGGATATTAAATCCATTACATGATGCAAATAATTCTACATGATTGAATTTACAAATGATATGCAAAAACCGAAAAAGTTTGAATTGAAACAAATGCATAACGATCCATATTTATTCATGTACTAAATGCTTTATGGATGAAATTCACATGAACATGTAGCTACATGCATGCAATAAAAGAATAAACCAATTCCACATCTTGACATAACCTTGTGCATGGATTAAAATCAATCAAAAGTCAAGAGTTCAACATGTTTCAATGCATCAATTCAAATCATCAAGAATATGCAATCTAACTCATGAATATATGCCTAAAACATACACGTCGACACATTTTCGAGTTCATAAAATCAAGCCATAGCATGTGAAATTGATTCAATTATTCAATACAAGTGTTAATTGATGCATGAACATGTTATTCCAATTCAAACAATCAACACAAGTGCCTTATGTACAAAGAAATCACTTCATGAATGCTCAATGTTCAAAAATTCTACACCTCGACACAATCGAGTTCAAGAATCAAGCCTTAATCAAACAATTTCCAATCAATTAATCAAGATATCAATCAATTAATGTATGTACAAGCTATTCCTAAATTCAGTTTCAAGAATAAGCAATTTTGCAAAATCACTTAAAATAAGTGCTTATTTGAGAAGAAGTGCTTACTTGGAATTGAAGTTGGAAGAGGAGAATTGAAGCGGAATTGAAGACCGGCCAGTGATGAAGAAACACGAAGAAGGGGCTGTACTGGAGAAGGAGATAAAAAAATAAGAAAAAGTTTTCCAGCGCGGTGGTTTTGGAATTTCGGTGGTGGTTGTTGGTGGTTTGAGGTGGTTGTGCAACTTTGAGTTGAGAGAAAACGAGAGAGAAGATAGTTATTTAAGAGCGGAAATTTAACAGATGAATTCTTCTCCTTGATTTGTGAGGGTGAAATTTTATTTATAGGTGCTATTTTTGGGCTTTAGAGTGCCTTGGATCCAAGATTAGGTCCAAATAATCTTTATCCGATCAAATTTCGTGTACAGCCCCAAACATCAAGAACCGTGCGAAATTTGAAATCGGGCCCTTCACGGAAAATGTCTGGAACAAAACAATGCTTGAAAGAATAAAAATTTCGTCCCAATCGGACAAACGGTTGAGGAGATATGAATTTTTGAAGTTTCAGCACACATTTCGGGCATCTGACACATGCATAATTTTATTTGCGCCACATGGAGAAAACGCTTCGAACGGGGATCTTCTGATCAGAACTCGGGATGTGAATGAAAGTCGAAGCCAACGGAATTTGTGAACTTTTGACACCATTCCCATTGCATTTTTATGAAAATCGAGCAAGATATGATTTTTCGAACACTGCGCGTCAGATGAAATAATGCTCAGTTCGGCTCAAATATCCTTTCAAAGAATAAAATTCGGGTACTGATCCGTAAGGAATTAGCTCTCGGCTTGTGAACAAAAGTCGATAGGACTTAGAGAAGGAATTTTAGACATCATCTCTGCTCAATTTTGATATTCCAGTTAGGAGTTATGAATTTTTTAGTGTACCGTGATCACGGTTCAACCATAAAACTCAGTTTACTCCAGTTGAAAGATTAGTTTTCTGGGAGGCTTTCCTCACACAATTAGCTTCTGACCCAAGAATGAAAGTTGTAGATATATCGATAGGGACTCGACAGTCGAAAATCGTTCGAAAATACCCAACGAGCTGAGAGTTATGAATTCTGGAGCATCTGTAACGCACAATAAACTAAAAATTCACTTCATTAAGGAACAAACTATCGAAGTCTTTCCTTGGCGAACTGGCTTTCTATCTGAACAGATGAAATGAAGAACATATTGAAATGGTTTCAATGTCTGTAGAACCAACCCGAGATAAACTTCTGACCAGAAGATCGTGCATCAAGCATACGAACGAAAAAATATCAATTTCTGGCTCGAAATAGTCCGAAATGGCTGAAACGCGCAGTTTCTTCCACAACTTGAGATGCTCTTAACCTCATGACCATGAGATCAATTATATGAATGTGTGTTTATGATAATGGAAATATAAGCCAAAAAATGCTAAAATGAAGAGGGTAAATTTTGGGGTACAACAACAATGCATCAAGATCACACATTAGGGTTGGTTCTCCTATCTTTAAGATTTCTCTTGAGGGATCACCCAGAACCTTGAATTATGTATCTTGCATATGTGAATTTTATGTTTACTAACCCTTTAACCAAAATCCAAAAAGATGTATGTATTTCCTTGTAGGTATAAGGCCAGTTGCATCTCTCCCTCCTCCTAATATAGGGTTTTAAAGGCTAATCCTCAGTCAAATGGTTATTCATTGGATTCTAAGAGCTTAAATTTCTAGTTTATGCTTATGGCATAAAATTTATATGGCTTGAGAGCTCTCTCAACTTCATTTGGTCAAAATTGTCTCGGAGTTAGTGGTTGAATTCATCAAAAAACTTCGTAGGTTCATATTTTTATTTCCATGCCTTCTTCATGAAGTTTCATCAAGAAATAAGCCTCATAATCAACTGTGATTCAAAGTAACATCATTTAAAGGTTTAATGTGATCCATAATTCTTTAAATTTCAAGAGAAATTTAGAAGATTCAAAGTTGATCCAAGTGATTTGATCTAATTGGGACAAGTCCTTGATTCTATGATCACAAGTGCATAACTCTCTCAATTTCCAATATTTTTAAGTGGTTATTTTTGCTATGACTCTTCTCATCATTTACAACAACTTCTCTTCACATGACAAGATCCAATTGTACAAGGAGAATCATAAAAAATTGAAAAGATTACAAGTCCTTTGAGGAAACCATGGAAATCTTTTACTTAACTTCAAAAGATCATAACTTGGTCAATTTTGATATATTTGAGCTCATTATTTATTCACAATAAACTTGAGTATGTATACTACAAATTTGGTTCAAAGTTCAAGATCTAAAAATGTATGGAAAGTTATGGAATTCAATGAAACATTATAGGTCATTTGTGGATTTCTCAAGAAATTTCCATTGACTTCCAAGAACCATAACTCTCTCATTTTTCATGATTTTTGATTGATCTCAATTCCATAATTCCTTTTGAGGAGTCTACTTGATTTCATCTTCAGTGGTAAAGAGCTAATTTTGAGTGGAAGGTCATGTAATATTGAAGAGCATTAGGTCGTTATGAAGCTCTACACTTAGAAATTTTTCTAAGTGTCAAATTTAGTTAGTTTTCACGATTTCAAATGGACACAACTTTCAGCTCAGATGTCCAAATGAATATTTTCTTCGCACATTGTAAAGATTGTGATGAGGTCTTTCAAATGCAACAAGAATAAGGCCATAAAGCCTCCTAAACAAGCTGACTCATGGATTTAAAGATGGCACCTTGAAATTGAACCTTCTCACCAAGCCAGATTGCAAATTGATTAATGTGGATTCTAATCACAAGGTTGATGTGAGTTTTTCACTTAAACATGTTCACAAAGTGACTAAGACTTATTTAAGCCTTGAAATGCAAGTTTTGAGTGAGTTTTGGTGCATATGGAGTCACACTTCTCGTGCCTTCGAGCTTCACGTGAATTCTCTCTAATCGTCAGCATTTCACACGTATGAGCTTACCATTCAGTCTCCTATAAATAGAGGATCACTCCTCATTCATTTCTTCAAGCTTTGATATCCAAAATCACCATGCCAAAGTCACCCTCGAAGCTTGAAATTTGAAAATCCATTTCAATTTTTCAAGCCTTCTTTCTCAAAACTCTCTTCTGACTCTTCATTCTTGATCATCATACAAACTTTTCACAACAAAAACCAAGCCATTTGAGCATAAGATCAAGCCATAGAAGTTCAGTTTCAGAGGCATTTAAAGTGAACTTCATTCAAGTATATTAATCCACCAAATTGTCTCAATAAATTGCTAGGATGTAATTCCTTCTTCTCTGAAGCTTATGCTTCTGGTTTTCGTTTTCATGTTGATTTGAACCTGTAATTTCAAAAATTATTTTAAATTTTATCTCTGGTTTTTTCCAAAACGATTGAGGTGTTGGTTATATAAATTTTGCGCAAGGATATGGTTGATATCGTCTTGAAGAGATGCATCCAATGATACCATTATGAGCGTCTAAATTTACAAATTTAAGGATTTGAGTTATGCCCTAGTTGCAGGCGTCTAGAGGTTGAAGAGGGAGATCAAGGCCCGATTTTGTTCTGGTGTATGGATGGGTAAGAAGGCAACATGCATGCGTAGATCTGACTGGAGTTTCCCCACTTGTGGGACGGAGGTTTGGAGGTAATATTGTGGGACATGTTGTTCTCAATGTCGCTTCAAGTAAAGTGGCCAAGCATGAGACAACATGTCCCGACAATCAACATGTTTTTTTGTCGTTCGCCTTTGACACTTTTGATTTCATAGCACCAGAGCGGGGGAAATTTTACAAAGAGTGCAAAGGTTCATGCATAGCAATATTGTGTCACCTAGGAACATGAATGTAGTTTTTAAAAGGATTACTTTTGCCATTCAAAAAGAGGTAGCGACGCAGCTTGTTGCCCGTTTTCCCATTATTTTTGTATGATCTTGATTATTATTTTAATATATATATATATATATATATATATATATATATATATATATATATATATATATATATATATATATATATATATATATATATATATGACAAAATAATGAGATTTCAATTAAAAACATAAAATTTATATCTTTGTTTTTGTTTTCTTCTCTCATTTTTTCTCTCCCTTATTTATATGTTATTAATTTGTTTACGAAGCTTGAAAGCATGAACTACAACAACCTATTGGTTTCCAACCAAATATTGTGCCAACCTTTCTCATTTGCAAAGATAATAAATGAATTGCTTAAATGAATTTTGAACTCATTGATAAAAATATTATTTCGAATGGTAGACTTTTTATCCAAAATCAAACATTTCTTCATGATTGTTTACAAAATTGGATATAGTGTTAGTTAAATTGGTACAAATGTTGTACCGTTTAGGCCCATAAACACTTAAACATGGAAAATTTTACCCTATGCCCTTACACTTATTCCGATACCCCTACAATTTTTTTAATATTCCAATTTTATCCTTTTACTTCTTTTTTTATTTTTATATGGATTTTTTTTTATTTTCACTATTTTTTGAAAGCGTACGGAATAGCCAAGGAAATAGAAATTTAACAAACCGGATAACTCAAAATGGATACATCCGATACGTATTTTTCAGGAACCGGATAACATGTCATAGCTAAATCCGAAAAAATGTCACTCGGATCACGCAAATATTAAGCACAAGAGTAAAATACAAAAAGATATAAGGGGGCCTAGAACAGAAACGCAACATTTGTTTAAGCTGGTAGAGGAATCAGATTATGTATACTGGAGCAGTATAAAAGACAATTCAGAAGTTGTGAGGGATATTTTCTGGGCTCATCCAGAATCACATATTTTTTACGAAATACGCAGCAACAACCCGGATAACCCAAGCAGTGGGTTATCCGGGGTGAAAGGAAGCAAACCGGATAACCCTGGGATGGGACTTTCGGAGTGTAAAACCCAAACCGGATAACCCACACACGTGACTTCCGGTGTGTGTTAAAATTTTCAAAAACACACAGGATAATCCACTTACCATGTTATCCGGTTTGTAAAAAAATTATCTTTCTCTCTCCTTTTTCAGAAGTTAAAATGGTAAAAGTAAAAAAAAAAAAAAAGTAATTAGTATTTATTCAAGGGCAATTTCGTCCAGATGTCAAAATTGTAGGGGTATGGGAATAAATGTAGGGGTACGTGGTAAAATTTTCTTAAACATGTCTAAACTTGAATAACAATTTGTGCTAAATTTTGGGCTCTATAATTTTTATTCTTATTAATAAATTGTATAGTTCCCTTTCTATTTCCACTGCGCTGTTTTTGCGCAATCTAATTTAAAGAGAAATCCTAATCTTATTTTTTCCCGTTCTCCCACTAGGACTTTTTTGATGGTTGATGGGATCCAACCAACATGGGTTTTTCCTTCCATTTCGTGTAACATCCATTTCCAATCCCACAAATAATTTATAATATAATCAGAGTAAAATAACATGCATACATACAAAGTGTGTCACATGTCATTTTCCACAAACATAGAAAACCAAATAAACAACTTCAACATGCACCTGGTCATAATATTAACACTATTCAAACTTCATATTTCATCATATTATGTATATCATAGCGGATAATTGTTTTCTCAAGTATAAATCATGATTATATCCCATACTATAATCATAAACCAACATAACAATAAATTCATAACATAATCAAGTCATATGAATCCATACATCGATACTAAGATCACACCACATAATATCTCAGCATACAAATCAAATGAGAGTATATAACAATATCTCATAACAAGCATGAGTTCAAATAACCCCTGTGTTACATGACCAGAGCAATGACTCACTACCTAAGTAAAACGGATAAACTGAGCTAAACTCGTCAACTAGTCACGTGAAAAGCACCATTATCCTCAGAACCTGCATGATGTTGCATAGAACATCACATACAATAGAAGGGTGAGAATTCAAATCATTGTAGAAATATATATTATCGGAAGTAATGTAGAATAGGCATTTATCAAGGAATTATCTACACTTCATGTGATCTTCCATACAACATAATTCAACGATTCAAGTACCAAAGAATATCATTATACAAACATTCCAAGTATAACATATTCACATTTATTGTAACACCCCCTTCTATTTACCCGCGTTTTATAAATAATAATCAGAGTATTTTAATCACAATCCAAGAGGCGTCACAATTTAAATAATTTAAATCAATCAATACAGTGTCATACTTTCACTGAAGAAGATTTATTAAGTAGATAATGCAAAAGATTATGTTTAACAGCGGAAATGAAACATAACCAAAATTCCGAATACGTCATTCATAGTATTCCAGGATATTAAATCAAGACATAATTCAAAACTATTAAAAACATCCATTTAAGGATTCAAACAACCGTTTCCCCAGTGTTACATCTACCAGAGCACGACACTGACCCGCGGACTAATTAACTGACTCGACTTTAGAGCTATCCTCACCAACTCCAAGCAGCTAATCACTTCGGATCTGAAATTGTTAAAGTAAGGGTGAGATTCATATTCAATATAACATGCATTATACGTTTTTAGAATACAACAGAATAAACAGATACATTAATCCATTAACCAAACACAAGTCATAATCAGTTCACAAGGCAGTTCACACAATGAACATGTAATATAACAAACAATGGAAATTGCAACACTTGAAACCATCCTAGCATGTTACAATCCCATATGCAATGCAGACTCTATGCATGTGGTACCAAAACGTGAACCGAGTTCACCCACCGCTCCGTTTACATGTGGAAAGACAGTGTAAATTCATGATTCGCCCATAACTATTGGGTCAAGAATCCAGCCTCACTACCTCAACCTCCGGGTAAGTCTATTGGCCCAACCAGTTCACTTTCGCACAATGGGAATGAACCATAAACAACAAATGCGTATGCATGCGTCATAAAAGCATGCAACATTAATTCTCAGATCATGATATCAACATATATCACACAATGTCAGTTCATCAATGTATCACATTCAATCATAATGAATATCAAGATACAACATAGTAAGCATTAATATTTCATCCGGTAACTTAGACCAATGGTAATAGTTCTCCATTATCCCGAACTAGTCACTCTTTTCAAAAATCAGAAGTTCGACTCGTTTAAAATAATTTTTAGCAAAATAATATTTTTCCCATTTTTGAAAGGTGGTATTTTAAATTTAAGAAAAAACGCCGAAAACGGCACTCGAATCGGAGTTACGGTTTAGAAAATATGAATTTTTAAAGTTTTAGAAATTTTGGAAAAATACTCATGGAACCCGGTTCCTACCTACCGGTTCCTGAAAGTTGAAAAATCTCGCTCCCTGGTTTTTGTATGGGAACCCGGTTCCTACCTATACAGGAACCGGTTCCTGAGTGCAAAACTTCCAGTTTTTGAAAAAATAACACTGGGAACTTGGTTCCTCCGCACAGGGAACCGGTTCCCACGACCTATGACAGCATTTTCTGCTACTTTTGACAGGATTTCGCATCCATTACCATTTCCAAACTTTCAAATACGAATTGGGACATTATGAACACCATTTCATACTCATTTCACACCATTATAACATCAAACAACATGGTTTATTCATCCCTATCAATTATTTGACATACTAATGATCCTAATTCCAAACACCGACACAAAATAGGGTTTATTCCTATAACTTATAATCATCAAAATTCAAACTTCCTAACATACCCAATTATCCCTTTGATTCCCAAAACCCATAAAGCATATTAACCGAACGAAATCACCCCTTACCTCGCGATGATCTTCGATTTCTCTCGGCGTCGGCTTTTCCTCTCTTCTCTTCTCTTCTCTTTTCCAATTCTACGTATAATAGCTTTTCTCCAAAAAGACCTATTTTTTCTTTCTTTTCCTTTTTATATTCCTTTTAATGTTCCTTTATTTATTCCAATAAAATAAAACAAATGGTAATTAGTAAGTGTAGAGTAATTTACTCCTCACACCCTTAATTACACCTCACACCTCCATTCTCTTCTTTTCTTTAATTAATCTCATTAATTCCGAAAATATAAATAATCAAGCCTTTAATTAATTAAATAATTAAATTCCTATTTATTTAATTTTTGAATTAAATCGGGGTGTCACAACTCTCCCCCACTAAAAGAGTTTTCGTCCTCGAAAACATACCTTAGACGAAAAGTTCGGGGTACGAGTCCTTCATCTGACTCTCCAGCTCCCAAGTTACATTTCCTTCACCGGTCCTCCCAAGCTACTCGATGCTATCTCTTTACCACGCAGTTGCTTCACTTTCCGATCTTCAATTCTCGCAGGCACTACTTCAACAGTTAAATTATCTCGTACCTGTACATCATCTACTTGAATCTCATGAGACGGATCCGCAATGTACCTCCTCAACTGAGATACATGGAAAACGTCATGCAAATTCCCAAGTGACGGCAGTAAAGCGATCTGATAAGCAACTTTCCCAACTCTCTTAGTAATCTGAAACGGACCAATAAAGCGCGGAGTCAACTTCTTTGACTTCAAAGCTCGACCAATACCAGTCATTGGAGTAACTCTCATGAACACATGATCTCCTTCACTAAACTCAAGATCTTTCCTCCTCTTATCGTGATAAATTTTCTGACGACTCTGAGAAGCCTTCATCTTCTCCTGAATCATCTTGATCTTTTCTGAAGTTTGTTGAATAATCTCTGGTCCAATCACCGCACTTTCTCCAGATTCATACCAACACAACGGTGTCCGACATCTCCTACCATACAATGCCTCAAACGGAGCCATACCAATGCTCGAATGAAAACTATTGTTGTAGGTAAACTCAATCAATGGTAGATAACCATCCCAAGCTCCACCTTTTTCTAACACACAAGCCTTCAACAAATCTTCTAACGACTGAATCGTTCTCTCCGTCTGACCATCTGTCTGTGGATGATATGCGGAACTCAATCGTAGCTTAGTACCCAGAGCTTCCTGCAATCCTGTCCAGAACTTAGAAGTAAACCTCGGATCTCTATCCGACACAATGCTAGACAGAATACCATGCAAACTTACAATCCTCTCAACATACAATTCTGCCAACCTCTCCATCGGATAATCCATTCTTATCGGAATAAAGTGAGCAGACTTTGTCAATCGGTCGACAATAACCCAAATAGAATCACAATTCTTCGTTGTCCTCGGCAAACCAAACACGAAATCCATAGAGATGCCATCCCACTTCCACTCTGGAACAAACAACGGCTCCATCAATCCTGACGGTTTCTGATGTTCAATCTTTGATTTCTGACAAACCAAACATGCATACACAAACTCGGCAATTTCCTTTTTCATTCCAGGCCACCAAAATAATTTCTTCAAATCATGATACATCTTAGTAGCACCAGGATGAATACTCAACCCACTTCGATGTCCTTCTTCCAAGATACTCTTTCTGATCTCAGCAACATCCGGAACACACACTCTATCACCAAATCTCATAACGTCATTCTCATCAATTCGGAACTCACCTCCTTGACCTTGGTTAATCAATGTCAGCTTATCCACCAAACCAACATCAGATTTTTGTCCATTTCGAATCTCTTCCAAAATACTACTAGTTAGCTTCAACATGCCCAATTTCACACTATTCGGAGTAGTCTCACATACCAAACTCAAGTCTTTGAATTGTTCCACTAAATCCAATTCACGAACCATTAACATCGACATATGCAAGGACTTCCTGCTCAATGCATCTGCCACAATGTTTGCCTTACCAGGATGGTAATTCAAACCGAAATCATAATCCTTGAGAAATTCTAACCATCTCCTCTGCCTCATATTCAACTCTTTCTGATCAAAGAGATACTTCAGGCTCTTATGATCACTGAACACTTCAAACCGTGAACCATACAGATAATGCCTCCATAATTTCAACACAAACACAACAGCCGCCAACTCTAAATCATGAGTCGGGTAATTCCTTTCATGAGTCTTCAATTGTCTTGAAGCATAAGCCACAACCTGCCTATCTTGCATCAAAACACCTCCTAAACCCATCAAAGACGCATCACAATACACTACGAAAGATTCTTCCGGATTCGGCAAAATCAGAATTGGAGCACTAGTCAACCTCCTCTTCAGTTCTTGGAATCCTTTCTCACAATCTATATCCCAAACAAATGCTTGACCTTTTCTCGTCAACTTAGTCAACGGTAATGCTAACTTCGAAAATCCCTCAATGAACTTCCGGTAATGACCTGCAAGACCAAGAAAACTACGAATCTCTGAAGCATTCTTCGGTGCTTCCCACTGAGATACCGCTTCTACTTTCGTAGGATCAACAGCAATACCATTCTTAGAAATCACATGACCAAGGAAACTCACTTCGTTTAACCAAAACTCACATTTAGATAACTTCGCATACAACTTCTTCTCCTCCAACAATTCTAATACAATCCTAAGATGCTTTGCATGCTCCTCATCATTCTTTGAATAGATCAGAATATCGTCAATAAATACCACCATAAACTTGTCAATATACGGATGAAATATCCTGTTCATATACTCCATAAACACACCAGGTGCATTAGTAACTCCAAATGGCATAACAGAATATTCATAATGCCCATACCTCGTTCTAAATGCAGTCTTCTGAATTTCTCCCGCCTTAACACGAATCTGATGATATCCAGACCTCAGATCAATTTTGCTAAATACACAAGCTCCGACCAAATGATCCATCAAATCATCAATCCTCGACAATGGATACCGATTCTTGATTGTCACTTTATTCAATTGCCTGTAGTCAACACACAATCTCATTGTACCTTCCTTCTTCTTAACCAAAAATACCGGCGCACCCCACGATGAAACACTAGGCCGAATAAACTTCTTTTCCAATAACTCTTCTAACTGTTTCTTCAGTTCAGACAACTCAGATGCCGACATGCGATAAGGCGCCATCGACACCGGACTAGTTCCAGGAATCAGATCTATAGCAAACTCCACTTCTCTCTCAGGTGGTTAACCACCGGTAATTCACCACTCCTAGCCTTTCCTTTCACTTCCGTCGAAGAATATAACATAAACACCACAGCACCCTCTCTAACGGCTGAATTCATCTGCTTAACTGACATAGTCTCATCTTCCACTTTACTTCTTCAGGAAATAAGACCGTCTTCTCAAAACAATTGATATGAACCTGGTTGAAGACCAACCAGTTCATTCCAAGGATAATATCGAGTTGTTCTAACGGTAGGCACACTAAATCCATATCGAAACCTCTATCAAAAATAACAATAGGACAATTCCTACAAACATACGAAGTAGTCACCGAACCCGACGCAGGAGTGTCAATAACCATACTTCCATCCAAATTAGAAATTTCCAGATTTAATCTCTTAGCATAATCCAAAGAAATAAAAGAATGTGTCGCTCCAGTATCAATAATTGCTATTAAAGGTATGCCATTAATAAAACATGTACCTTTAATCAACCGATCATCAGGCTTAACATCTGATCCTGACAAAGTGAACACCTTCTCACCAGCTTGCTCTTTCTTTGGTTTAGTACACTGCGGACGAGTGTGTCCTTCTTCACCACAGTTGTAACATGTTATCCTTCTGGATCTACACTCAGCAGCTAAATGACCAAATCTTCCACAGTTGTTGCACTTCCTTGCATCATTCTTGCATTCAGGAGCTCGGTGACCCAATTCACCACATCTATAACACTTTACGGAAGAACCAGAAGAACCAAAATCTCCCCCACTAGGCTTCTTCCAACCTCCAGATTTCTGATTATTTCTATCATATGGCTTACCACGATCCATATGTCTCTTGCCCTTACGATCAGCATAACTCTGAGCATTCGACTTAGTACTAGCAAGATCTTCTTCCAGAATCCTACTACAGTCAACCAAATCAGGAAACCTTCTAATGCGTTGATACGATACCACTTGATCTCATCACGCACCATTCTCAAACTTGATACATTTGGAAAATTCTCCATCCGCATCGTTAGGATAATTAGCATAATACTTTGCTAACTCAAGAAACTTGGTTGCATACTCACTCACGGACTTGTTGCCTTGCTTGAGCTCGAAACTCAATCTCCTTCTTACCGAATGTCTTGTGAAAGTACCTTCTCGGAAAAGCTCTCACGAACACAGTCAATGCAATTCCATCTTCTTCCAATTCATCCTGGTAGCAACCCACTCACTTCCTCGCCAACATGTGAGTACCATATCTCACCTTCACCCTTCAGATCAATCACTCAAGATCCTCTCGATCTCCTTCAACCACTTCGAGCACCCGGGATCATGTGCACCCTTGAACAATGGAGGATTATTCCTCGAAAATTCCCCAATTGTCTGGCACCAATCGCACTCCTGTTGATTCCCTCCGAGCACTCCATTAACATTCCCAAAGCCTCGGAATAGCATCATCATTCCTTCATTACCTCTTCCACCATTGCTCGTAACATTACAAAACAATCTACATCAAGACACAAGTATCGATTGTTACTTACACTAGTCGCATACTAAAAGGGATAACGACACTAAGACAAGACCGACTATGCTCGATACCACTATTGTAACACCCTTCTATTTACCCGCTTTATAAATAATAATCGAGTATTTTAATCACAATCCAAGAGGCGTCACAATTTAAATAATTTAAATCAATCAATACAGTCATACTTTCAGAAGAAGATTTATTAAGTAGATAATGCAAAGATTATGTTTAACAAATGAAATGAAACATAACCAAAATTCGAATACGTCATTCATAGTATTCCGTGATATTAAATCAAGACATAATTCAAAACTATTAAAACATCCATTTAAGGATTCAAACAACCCCCGTGTTACATCTACGAGCACGACACGACCCGGACTAATTAACGACTCGACTTTAGAGCTATCCTCACCAACTCCAAGCGGCTAATCACTTGGATCGAAATTGTTAAAGTAAGGGTGAGATTCATATTCAATATAACATGCATTATACGTTTTAGAATACAATGAATAAATGATACATTAATCCATTAACCAAACACAAGTCATAATCGTTCACAAGGCGGTTCACACAATGAACATGTAATATAACAAACAATGGAAATTGCAACACCGAAACCATCCTAGCATGTTACAATCCCATATGCAATGCGACTCATGCATGTGGTACCAAACGTGAACCGAGTTCACCCACCGCTCCGTTTACATGTGGAAAGACAGTGTAAATTCATGATTCGCCCATAGCTATTGGGTCAAGAATCCAGCCTCACTACCTCAACCTCCGGGTAAGTTTATTGGCCCAACCAGTTCACTTCCGCACAATGGGAATGAACCATAAACAACAAATGCGTATGCATGCGTCATAAAAGCATGCAACATTAATTCTCAGATCATGATATCAACATATATCACACAATGTCAGTTCATCAATGTATCACATTCAATCATAATGAATATCAAGATACAACATAGTAAGCATTAATATTTCATCCGGTAACTTAGACCAATGGTAATAGTTCTCCATTATCCCGAACTAGTCACTCTTTTCAAAAATCGGAAGTTCGACTCGTTTAAAATAATTTTTAGCAAAATAATATTTTCCCATTTTTGAAAGGTGGTATTTTAAATTTAAGAAATAACGCCGAAAACGGCACTCGAATCGGAGTTACGGTTTAGAAAATATGAAGTTTTAAAGTTTTAGAAATTTTGGAAAAATACTCATGGAACCCGGTTCCTACCTATACAGGAACCGGTTCCTGAAAGTTGAAAAATCTCGCTCCCTGGTTTTTGTATGGGAACCCGGTTCCTACCTATACAGGAACCGGTTCCTAAGTGCAAAACTTCCAGTTTTTGAAAAAATAACACTGGGAACTCGGTTCCTCCCCACAGGGAACCGGTTCCCACGACCTATGACAGCATTTTCTGCTACTTTTGACAGCATTTCGCATCCATTACCATTTCCAAACTTTCAAATACGAATTGGGACATTAGGAACAACATTTCATACTCATTTCACGCTATTATAACATCAAACAACATGGTTTATTCATCCCTATCAATTATTTGACATACTAATGATCCTAATTTCAAACACCGACACAAAATAGGGTTTATTCCTATAACTTATAATCATCAAAATTCAAACTTCCTAACATACCCAATTATCCCTTTGATTCCCAAAACCCATAAAGCATATTAACCGAACGAAATCACCCCTTACCTCGCGATGATCTTCGATTTCTCTCGGCGTCGGCTTTTGCTCTCTTCTCTTCTCTTCTCTTTTCTAATTCTACGTATAATAGCTTTTCTCCAAAAAGACCTATTTTTCTTTCTTTTCCTTTTTATATTCCTTTTAATGTTCCTTTATTTATTCCAATAAAATAAATCAAATGGTAATTAGTAAGTGTAGAGTAATTTACTCCTCACACCCTTAATTACACCTCACACCTCCATTCTCTTATTTTCTTTAATTAATCTCATTAATTCCGAAAATATAAATAATCAAGCCTTTAATTAATTAAATAATTAAATTCCTATTTATTTAATTTTTGAATTAAATCGGGGTGTCACATTTATCGCATATAGCACAAATATCACCAATATAACCAATCAAGTAATCAAGTAATCAATTAACCAATTACCACATTTTCCAATTCAAAAACACACATTCTTTAATAACACATGAGACTTCAATGCAATTCAATGCGACTCATGCATGTGGTACCAACGTGAACATCAAGCTCACCTCGCTCTCAATTCCGTATCTAGAGTAAGAGCCACACTTCCGATCTAGAAAAGATCAAAGCCCATCAATATGAACATATAGTTCAACGCTTTTGTTTCCACACAAGGATCAAAGCAACCAACCGGAGTTCCAATCTCTCCATATATGCATGTGCAACACAATTCAATCATATGCAAATTAAGGTTAACACCAAACCTTAATCATATCGCATATCATAATGATTCGACACTTTGAATTATCCACCATTGCACAAGCAAACATAAACCATGGTATCATCACCAACAATGCAATATTTATAGTGTTTACCATCATCACATGTCACAAATAACATATAGCAAGCAGACCAATTAATGTTATTCCCAACAATTCACCAATTTCCAACACATAACAAATAATACGCAAACTATCATTCTAATTCAACACCAATTCACAATACACATAACACATATACATGTTATTTCACACAACTAAACAATGATTAAATCACCTATTGTCAACAAAACTATTTTTATTGAAAAGAATATATCATTAGCTTTCTAACGCTTCAAATGGTGCTCAAAATGGAGTTACGGTTTAAAAATATAAATTTTTGAACTTTTACGAAAATTCTGGTCCCAGGATATTTCGCTAAGCGAACTCTACGACCTGCAGAAAAGTCTGATGCGAACAGCTACTGTCCCATTACGAAAATTCATCCCAAATTATATTCTAGTGCTCATTTTTCACCAAATAAACATTATCTAATATATATATATATATATATATATATATATATATATATATATATATATATATATATATATATATATATCATAGGAACCTATTTATAGCATAAAAACTATATTTCACCAACCTAATTTTCAAATCCCTAAATCAATTTGAGTGAACAAAAACCTAAAATTGAAATACTCATTCCTAAATCATGTTACTAACCATTACCCAATCACATACAAATCAATAATAATAAGGATTCTTCCCCTTACCTCTTGAAGATTCTCTTCTAGGGTTTCTTTCTCCTTTCCTTTTTCTCCTCTTCTCTTCTTTTCTTTCTCTTATTTTGTTTTATGACAACACTAACTCTAATTCCTCTTCTTACAACTCTATTTCATTAATTGGGCCTAACCCACATATCCATTATATTTGTTTTACCAAGACCAATGCCAATTAATTCTATTTCTACTCATAAATTCAATTATTCACATAACTTTCAAGTAATTCAATTGACACGTATATCACCAAATTAAATAATTATCACCCTAAATAATTAATCAATAATCGATAATCAATAAAATAGCTAATAAAAATCAAGATGTTACATTTCGCATGCGTCATTTTTGCTCAATCTGTTTTCTAACGAAATCCTAGTCTTCTTCTTCCTTGTTCTCTAATGGTACACTTAACATCTACTTAATATAAATCTAAGGTTGTCATGATGACAATCCTAGACAAAAACTCTAGCCTCATGCTAATGTGGCAGTCTCACATAGCTTCTCAATCCAAACCAAATTTTCTAAAATTTATTTTTAACATTTTATTTTATATAATTATATATTTATTTTAAATATAACTCTCAAATAAATTTTGCTTAAAAAGCAGTCAAATAAATAAGTCATTAATTTTTTTTAAGTATTTTACTACTTTTATAACTCTTATTACCATTATTTATTATCAACTCTTAAACTATTTTTTCTATTTTATAAATTATAGTCATTTATTTTAAAATAATAATTTATAATTAAATAGAATTAGAAAATAGACTCTACAAAAAAAAATTATATGATATAAAAAATAGACTCTATAAAAAAATAATATGATATAAAAATAGACTCTAAAAAAAATAATATAAATATGCTCAATTTTTGTTTTTATATTATGATTTTTCTTTTGTATAAATGAGGGCCAAAGCCCAAAGAAAATAGAAACTACAAAGCACTACACCTAGAGGTATGAAATCCTAAAAAGTCATCTTCCAAAAAAATCTTTAAAATATCAGAAGCTCTATTATAGATATAAAATTTGGTCTGACAACAACCAATTTTTTTGCTAGCACAAAATTATAAATGATATAAAACAAAAATTGAGCATATTTATTTGATTTGAAATAAAGGAATTATATATATATATATATATATATATATATATATATATATATATATATATATATATATATATATATATATATATATATATATATATATTGAAAGTTACATATATTATATGATAATTATATTGTAATAAATGGTGGAATTTGATTGGAAAAAAAAACGTTTTTCTATTTAACACACATAATTATTTTGATAAGATTATAAGGACTATAAAATCAAAGAAAAACCGGATGATAGGACATGTTAATTTCTTTACTCCCACTACAGCGCATTATATACATTTTGCTCAAATTTGTCTCTTTTCGCTGGTCAAAAGTTGATAGTAGATATTGGTCTCGCTGTGGATACACATATAATTTTCATAGATTTGAAGAAACTTTCATGATCCAAGAATTGATCAAGAAGTATATTTTGTATACTATTTGATAATTTGAATATAACTAAATGAATATAATTAATTTAAATAATTTACTTTAGAAACATGTTTGGACAGGTTAGTCATCTTACTATTTAATCCTATAATTTGGTTTTTTTATATATAAAATATATTACATTTTTTCTTTTTATATATGATTAGATTTTTTCCTATACAATGGTGAGACTAATTTAAAAATATTTTATAATGTGTCTTCTATATATTGATTAAACATATCTTAAAAGTGTGCAGATGAAATTGTGGTTCGTATCATGAAAAGAATATGAAAGAATTCGGAATGAAAGACAAAACTTTTTTATGAATTGTACTAGATAGAAAATCATGATTGCTTATAATAAAAAAATTGTTGTTGATTAAGTTTATACAATTAAAATGTATTATATAATATTCATTTTATGGGTATATTTAAAAAATTAATTATAATTATTAAAATTGATATTAATAAAATATTAGTTTAGTTAGTAAATTATAATATATATATATATATATATATATATATATATATATATATATATATATATATATATATATATATATATATATATATATATATATATATATATATATATATATATATATATATATATATATATATATATATATATATATATATATATATATATATATATATATATATATATATATATATATATATATATATATATATATATATATATATATATATATATATATATATATATATATATATATATATTTCTTAAAATTAATCTATGATTCTAACTTTGAACTAATTTTTTTTCATATTACTTAACATTTTTCTTAACTATGATCATTTCATTTCTTTAAAAATAAACTATAATCATTTACTTATAAATTCTATTCATAAAAAAATTAATAAAATTATCAGTTACAACTTTATTGAGTGTTATTCTCTATTTTTTTAATAAACTTTTAGATCTTATTCTTTTATTTCTTAATGTCAAAGTCAAAAAGTAACTTATAAGTGTATTTAATTTTTACATTAAGTTAAATTTTTAAATAGTTAAGAATTACATATTTAACTATGTTATATTTTTATACGTGATATTTGTACACAGTGTTATAAAAAAATTATATTTGTGTTATTTTTTAAATATAATAATACCCGGTATATTTTAACTTAAAAAAATATTATTTTTCCTTAAATATATTCTTATATTTGAACTAAATCAATTGATTTTGATTGAGTTTAAGGTGATATCAATATGTGTAATGTTATTATTTTTTTTATATTAATTATCTTATTTTTAATAATGATCAATATTTTTTGAGCTAGTTGTTGTCATATGTTATGGTATTGGAGGAATAAAGAGGTACACGATACTAATTATTCTCGGCCTACAAATGCTAAAGAAATCATCGAAGAGAGTTAAGCACTATAAGAAAGCTGTGATGATTCATAGCCGCATTATTGACAGAAGTGTTGGAATAATATACAAGTATGAGTAAGTGGGGAAATAGTCCTGTATTGAATAGGAATGTGGAGACTTAAGTATATATAAGTGGGAGAACTTACTCATAAGTGGAAAAATAGTCTCACATTGAATAAGAATGTAGAAACTTAAGTATATATAAATGGGAGAATCCAGTCACCTATCACTTTAAGATTTTAGGTGAACAAGTAGTGTGTCTCTCACAAAGATAGTTTGCTAATTTGTTGGCTGTAGAAGGGAAGAAGCTGATATTCTTTGTTTGTTTGGTTTAGGCACTCCTATTTACCAAAAATAAATAAATAATGACCATTCATTTTTTAAGAAAACAAACAAAAATATCAATTCATTAATTGTATCAGTTAAAGTTAAAATTAATAAACTAATAATCAATTCAACTTTTATTGAGTGTTATACAAAATGATATTGGTGTATGTTTGTCTTATTAATTATATTATAAAAAATTATATATTACTTATTTATTAAAATAATATTCTTTGATGAACTTTTAATATAATTTTATTAAAATTAGTTATCATATATATGCTAATAAAAAATTCTAGATTGTGCACATACATTTTAATTTCTTTGAAAAAAGAAAATTGGAATATGCATGAAATACTTTTAACTTTTATAATGTATTATATTAGTTTTAGACTATATAATTCTCTTTATAATATCTAAAAGGATGTAAAATAATATATTAACGATTTTTATTTTAGTTTATAATAAGTTCAATAAATTAAACTTTTTATCTTTTATTTATAAAAGTGAAAATGATTTGGACAATAGTATAAAGTTAAAAATCTATTAGCTTATATTCTTTTATGACAAGACCATTAAATTAAGTTTTAGAATTTTTTAGAGAAAACAATTGAGACTTATTACAATCTTTTTCATTTAACTATCCTAATTAATATTTTTATTAGTGATTCGTTTTCTTTTTTAATTAAAGAAAACTAATTAATTTTTATTTTTCAATTTAAATTTATAAATACATAGTATCTTACCACTATAGAAGGGCACGTGCAACTATTGAATATATATCTTAATAAATATTTAAATCAGAAAAAGAAAAAATATAATAAATAAATAAAATATTCATGTAGAGTAAATTTATTTTACGTTATTTTATTTTTTAATTTAAATTGTAAATGACATTCATGTAGAATAAATTTAAGTAATTTTCTTAATTTTGTAAATTATTGGCTAAACAATAAAATAATATTTAAAGTGTTGACTAATCTTATCTTATATGTATTATATGAATCCATTGTAAATAAAAATTTTATAATTAAAATAATTTATTAATATTGATTCTAATAAATATAAATATATAAATTACAAAATGCTATAAAATGTTCTCACATAAATAATTTTATAAACAACTATAATATATAATTCAATTATTTAGAACTTTATGGAATTGACAAAAGAAATTATATAAATAATTTTTGTAAAATTTACAATTTTAAATCATCAAATACTGCCAATTTAAAAAATCTTTCAATTTTAATATAAATTATAATTAAATTGAATTACATAACTATAACTAAAATATATTTATTTATTGAATTATACTTATTAAAATTAATATAATTATAAATAAAATCTAAATACCTTTAAGATATTTTTATATATAAATAAAAACTATATATCAATTATTATTATAAAATGTAATTTAGTTTTTAGATTGAAGAAGTTATTAAATAATAGATTGAAGAAGTTACATATTAGTACATATGAAGAGTATTGTTACCTTCACCAAGTTTTTTCTGTTCCATAACACCTTTAGAATTCCAAGGAAAACATTGAGTAGAAGTCTACACGGTCCTGCTTTGTTTATTTTCCAATGACAATCTCTTTTGCAACCTTTATCAGAAAAGTGTACTTTGTACCCAACCGTTAATCCTGTACCCCACAATTTTTTTTAAATGATAATTTTACTTTAATATAATTTAATTATTTTACTATTTGACTTTTACCATTTATGAAAAAGACAAAATTTAACAGTCCAAAAAAACACTTCCGGAACACTTCCAGCAAGTATTCCGGTATGTAAAAATATAAACCGGAACAGTTTTTAAAAGTGTTCCGGATTTCACAAAAACCATTCCGGAACACTTTGTGCAAGTGTTCCGGAATGAATGCCAAATTGTATAACAAATCGGAACACTTTCAGAAAGTGTTCCGGTTTGTAAAGGATGTAAAACCCAAACCGGAACACTTAGGGAGAGTGTTCCGGAATGGATTTCAGAACACTTTTATAAAGTGTTCCGGAATGCAATATTGCAGACCGGAACACTTCCTAAAAGTGTTCCGAAAAAATGACAACAAAAAAATAAAACCGGAACACTTTCTAAAAGTGTTCCGGTTTGGTAAAATTTTCGGAACACTTATTTGATGTGTTCCGGAGTGCTTTTTTGTGAACCAGAAGACTTGGTCAAACTGTTCCGGAATGCAATAGATGTAGAGAGAATTCGGAACACTTTTAGACGAGATGTGAAAAATGAAATTTTTTTAAAATCTTATGCTTTTTATTTGAGGGTATTTTCGTCAAAAAATTACTGTAACAGGGGTATAGATTGAAATGTAGGGGTATAAAGTGAAATTTTCTCTTTATCATCTCGATATTCAACATAAATGTCAAAGGATTGAAGTGGACCAAATCCCGTAGAGCTACAAAAATATAATTCTGCCTCTAAAAGGACCCAAGGCAAAGAAAAGCTGAAAGTTTGTCCAAAATTTAGTATGGCACCCCCCATATCGGTATGTTTGTCCTTACAGTGAACACCAATTTGGGTATTGGTTATATTGTTGGTAATGTAAACAAAAACTCTTTTTTTACGAAAAATATCACTTTCACCACGGTGAAAATGCATAGCAACAAGAATTGCTAGGAGAATAGAAATTGACAATTTGGGAGAGAGGAATCATCTTGCTTGAACAATAAATTAATTGATATACTGATATTGAGATATATGATAAATGATATATATAATGAAAATGATATATTTTAATTTTAAATTATATGTATTTACTCATCTATTATTTGTTATAAATAGAAATTGAAATATTTATAAATATATATATATATATATATATATATATATATATATATATATATATATATATATATATATATATATATATATATATATATATATATATATATATATATATATATATATATATATCAACTTTAATATTTGGATATATTGGTCGATAGTAAATTTTATAGATTGATCTCAAACTTTATAGGTATGATCTATATGATAGTATGTTTCAATCGAATGGTTGATTTTAAAAAATATTAATCTAAAGTGACGTTTTTGAGCGAGTGTAACTCATGGTGTAACTCTTCGGGTGTAATTTGATCCCTCCTTATATATATATATATATATATATATATATATATATATATATATATATATATATATATATATATGCTCTAGACCGCCCGAACACCTGTCGGGCAGGTCACTTCCTCACGACTGATAACGAGCCACCAAGGATTGGTAACGTACTGGCGGCTTTATCTGTCCGTCTTATGCGCCACCTGACATCCTCTGCTCGACGCCTGTCGAGCATAACCGACCAGCTTATCTCGCTGATGACTATGCCTGTTACGATCCCCCTTGGTCGACATAACGGCTAGTTTCGGGCATCAGTGCTCGATCTGACTAGGTCAGATCAGAGTAGCTATATCCACAAATCCGTGTATTTAGATCCAAATATAGCAACCAATGAGAATCCTCCTAAGATCATTATATAAACTCTCATATCCTTGAGGGCAAGGTATCACATTCTTATTCTCACAACCTTAATATTCATCTTTCTCACCTTAAACACTTGCTTACTTTATCATCAGAATGCCTTGCAAGTACATCACCCCCTCCTTATCATCAACATTGCTCGAAGGATTTCTCGTCTCTCTGACCGTCTCCAATTCTGATCAACAGTCCAGATCAGTGGCGACGTCTATGGAAATCTATCTTCCCTATCTTCATCCATCACCAAATAACCTGAAGATCAAAGATATTTCAAAACTTCCAACAAGATGACTAAAAACAACGACCAATTCACTCCCAGCAAGACTATCCTCTCGCCTGTCCGAAAAACAAACTGGAACGACACTCTTCCTCATCTCGAGGACTTCGTAGACGACAGGGACGGAAGGACCGCGTCCCCCAATTCTGATGAGGCTGACGACCAAGATCCCCTCTTGGATAATCAGAAATCTAGGAATCAAGTTGACGATATCGTCACCATTCACCCCTCAGTACCAATGTTGACCAACACAGACCCAACTCTGGCCACAATCTTGTCTGTCCTCAGTCATACTAACAGCCTTATCCTCCAAGAAGGTCAACGTATCGAGGCCCTGGAAAAGAACCGTCCCTGATATCCACCGCAGGCCCTCGCCAAGAAGATCTGCTCAAGATCAAGTTCACCCTGATCGATCTTTTCCGAAAAAGAGGGGACACACCCCTCCTCATAAAAAATCTGCGGATCTCCTTCACACAAGAAGACGAGGAACGAATCACATCGCTCTCATGATCGTTCCCCCTCACCCAAACCAAGACAAGAGCGATACCTCTCTCCTCATTATAGAAGAAACAACCGTTTTATCTCCCTCTCTCCCAACCAAAGCGACGAAGACGAGCGCCATGATCCTCTATGTCGGGCTATCATGGACATCCCTATTCCCTCCGGCCTGGAAAAACCCCCTAGGCTCGGAAAGTACGACGGTACAACTGACCCAGACGAGCACATAGAGAACATCGATGCCTTGCTCGATTATCGAGGAGTCCGAGGAGTTCCCTACGACCCTGAGAAAAAGGGCCATGACGTGGTACAAAAGTCTACCCGACGGGTCGATCACCTCTTGGAAGCACCTGGAAAGATTATTCTCCAGACATTTCACTGCATCCCGAAGACACCCTAAGTCGGAGGCCTCCCTGGAGGCCATCATCCAGGATAAAGAAGAATCTCAACGAGACTACATCGAGAGGTTCAATAAAGAGGCCATTCAAGTCTCGATGATGGACGATATGAAGAAATATCTCCTCGAAAGAGGACTACACCCTCGCAGTGATTTCACGAAGGCCGTAGGCATCGAAACTCCGTCGATACTAGATGTTTTCCTCCTGAAAGCCTAGACCTGCATCCAATATGAAGAAAAGGAGGCCGCTAACTGTTCTCGTGACACCCGACATAGGGAAAATTTCAAGAGTTCGAAGAGCGAAGACACCTCGACATCTCGTCGAGGGGGAAAGAGAAGACGGGAGGATAAACCCCGTTGTGATGACTGGTTTTTTCATCGGTTGTTTTAAAAACAATGAAGTCGCCACCTAATTTTATTTGTTCTAAAAAGGAACAGGAAAATATAGATAAAACCCACAGAATTTGGATAAGGCAGTCTACGTGACCAAAAGATGCGGATTTGGGAGTCGGTTATGCAAGGGGAAGGTATTAGCACCCATTACATCCATCGTACTCGATGGGACCCATTTAGTTCTAAGTGTTTGTATGTGTGTTAAATTGCTAATTCATAAGTTACGTTTGAGAAATAAAAGAAACAGGGTTTATTTATTATTATTTTGAGTTTGCCGCGGTTTCAGAACCTTGTGCCTACGTATTCCCTTGTGCAATGGGAAAGTCAAAACTCCGTAGTTCCTCTTAAAAAGGTCTTGATTGGTTGTGTTGATTTTACAAGAAAAATCGTGCATTAGACATTTCAAATGCTTGAATTTAGACTTGTTTAGTTTGTTTGAAAAGCTTAAGTCCTCGTTCGTGTTTGAAATGGCTATTGCACACTCTTTGTAAGAAAAGAGTTTGATGATCGCGTATGAGCGATAAAAGAATTTGAGTGAGTTGAGTTGATTTTAAGTCGTGGATGACAAATATTAAAACATTAGGCTATCATCTAATGATTCAAGTACTCGAAATTGGCGAGCAAGTTTAACCAATCATCTCTCATCCAAAATATTTGTTATGAAAACAATGAAGTGAAACAAAGTTCACGTTTATTAAGTGTGCGAATAAAAGTATTTAGATCATTAGGCTATCATCTAACGACCCAAATACTTTAAATTCAATTAAACCGTTGGACTATCATCCAACAATTTAACCAAATGCCACAACACTATGTTTTTTGTTTATTAAAACATGGGTAGAAGTTTTTAGCTTATTAGGCTATCATCTAACAACCTAAAAACTTCAAATTTGTTTAAATCATTAGGCTATCATCTAACAATTTAAACAAACCTCATCCAAATATTTTTTTTCTATAAAAATTAATTTAGAAAACAAGTTCAATTAATTAATTTGATTTTTGAAAGTGTTTTGAGGTTTGGTACGCGAAGAAAAGAAAAATGGAATCGGGTTATGATTAATTAAGTATATGAACTTAATTAATCTCGTGAGGATAGGTGCTCTTATCCCCAACTATGAGACCCTTGTGCGTGGAAAATTGGTATATGGACCAATAATTATTCGGGTTATGATTAATCAAAGCAACAAGGGGTTTAATTAATCTTGTGAGGATGACCATGCCCATCCCCAACTATGAGATCCTTTAGGAAATTGGCTCCAATCAAAAGAAATCGGAGTCGTTTTATATTAATCGTGTGTGAAATGTACAATGGTGAATAAATCGTACAAGCGTATAAAGCAGATAAATAATTATCAAACAATAGAATTAAAAATTTAAATAATTGTTAAACTAGATCTTTTTTATTTGATAAAATCGACTAATAGTTTAATCGAAAATTGTCAAATAAAAATTATCAATGACTAATAATTATTTAATACATCAATCCGAAAATAAATTATTTGCATAATTAAATTGAATTAATTAATTAATTAAAAGAAAGGGTTTTGAAATAGCCAGCGAGAAGTAATTTTGTGGGGTGCAGAAAAGAAATCCAGAGATAGATCCAAGCCCAAATAAAGGGCCCAAATAAGCTTCCAAGAAGATCCAGCGTGGAGGCTTGGGATGTTTGGTAGGAATGTAAAGAACCGGCTAAGCTCAACATGTCGGATGAAATTCGGATAGAAATCCCTACATCATATGAGATACAAACAAAACCAAACATCGCGGAAAAACATACAAAGTTCAAGTATCGATTATTGACCGTTGAACTCTATTAAATTAAATTTGGAATAGATTCATGTAGGAATCAATTCTAAGAAGGTAACTGATATATTTGTGTTCATACGCATTCGAAAATCAAATCGAATTCAAAGTTCAAAATCGTAACACAATGATGATAATTACAATATAATTTTATTTACAAATGAATATAGCAAAGTACAGAATCAAAAGTATTATGTATAATTATATTTACGTTACTAAACATAAGAATAAAAATGCTAAATATTTAATATCGAAATAGTAATACAAAATTAAAATACTAATGAGCAAGTGTAGATGTTTTAATTAAAAGTGAATGCTTTTGGTGTACAATTCTTGGATGTATTCACAAATTAGAAACATGTGTTAGTAGTCAAGGTATAAAATCGAAAAAAATTAGCATGAATGAATATTCCAAGAACCAAGAATTCAAATCGATCTCGAACATGAGCACAAAAATCGAATATGAGCACATATGTGCTAATTTTCTAAAATGATGATTATATATAAAAAGTTAAAGAGAGAAACAAAATTTTAATAATAAAAAAAAAGTAGAGAAGGAAAGCATAAACCGTACCATTCCATATAATTCTCATGAATTCACATTTTAGATGGGAAAAATCCTAAACTAAACATAATACTTTTCACAAATACTAGATTTAAAAAAAAAAGAAAAAGAATTAAGTGATACATATATTATACACAGTGGCTAGGTAAATTAAGTCATTGGTTTTCTTTTCAAAACAGAACATTGTTTAACCCATCTAAATTTACTAAAAGTTCTAACACACAAAAAAAACCATTGAAAAAACTAATATAGCCATAGAATTTTCACATGATACAACTTATGTTTATAAAACTTAACCACATATGTGAAAAATTGAGAAAAGAAAACAAAACTGAAAATACATAGAAATGCAAGATATGTATGTAAAATTACTTTGGACAGAAGTAGTATACCTTGCAGATAGCTTCAAATTCATGTATAGAGGGATTGCCAGTTGTGAATAAGGTGAATGACGGCGTGGGTTGGACAATATGAAGGGAGTTAACGGCGGATGGGTGTGAGAGAATGAAGAAGGAGCATTGGTATACACAGAGAGGTGGCGAGTGGAGATGAGACGAGGTAGCAGGGAGTTTGTGGTGTTACGACGGAGATGGTGTGAGAGAATCAAGAAGGAGTATTTGTTTTATCAGATCTGCTTTCCAAAAACACCTCCGCTTCTCTCTTGTTCTGTTTTTCCTACACAGTAACAAATATATATACTAAAAAAAATATAGCGTTTTCATTATTTTTGTAAATACCAAAAATACCCCTAATGATAAAATGGGCTACAAGGCCCAAAAGTATACAAATTAAACTATCCGAAAATATTTTTGTTTTGATTTTTGGAGATAAAAAATAGACATTTAAAATTGTCAAAAACGATAAAAGTTTGGACAATAAATTATCCGAAAAAAATAAATAAACACATTAAAATAAACTACGGATCTTAAAGATTAAAGAAAAATTATCAAAATAATTAAAATCGAAATAAAATGATAATAAATAATACCCAGTTGTAAAACACTTACGGTTAAAAACATGACACCAAACTATACCGAAAAGTTAGAGAGACAGAACGAATTCAAAGACAGAACGAAATCCCAACTGCCTTATATTGGGAGATGATGATGAACGAGTTAGTTGAGTTGGACGAAGTTAGATTGCATGCATTGGAAATCCTAATGAGGCAAAAGGAAAGAGTAGCTAGGGCATATAACAAAAGGGTGAAAGGTAAAATATTCACTATTAATGACTTAGTCTGGAAAGTCATATTGCCCATGGATAAGAGAAATAAAGCTTTAGGTAAATGGTCACCTCATTGGGAAGGACCTTTTCGAATAGTAAAAATATTTTCAAACAATGCATATGAAATTGAAGAGTTGAATGATGATAAACGAATCTTAAAGGTTAATGGGAAATATTTAAATAAATATAAGCCACGCCTGCAGGAGATTCGAATAATAACAACGTAATCGAAACATAGTAAAGGTATGCCAAAATGGTAATATAGTGCCAAAATGGCGTTGTCTGGATATTACAAACTAACATTCAACCAAATTCAAGATTCATTTAAATAAACAAAAGAATTAAAAATAGGCATTGTTCCTCAATCTATCAAAGGTACTTCGAAAGGACTCAAGCCTTTGCTGAGTGAAGTGCCTTGCTCCTTCCAGAGTAGCAACTTCACTTTTAAGTTGCTCAGCTGCTTCCATTTCTGCAAGTCCTTTGTTGAGGAGTTCTTCGAATTGAGTGTCAGCAGTGTTGGTGTCATATGCTAATTGTTGTTGTTGGGCCTCCTTAACTTTTTGTTGGAGCTCTTGAATTTGCTTTTCCCAGAGAAGAATGGACTGAGCTCGAACCTCATAATCAGTCTTGGCTTGCTTTATCTGCATGGCTTGATCCTCAGCTTCCTTAGAGAGCTTCGAAGTATGCTCATAAGCAGCGTCCATGGCAGTTCGTTTCTCTTGGACTTTATTAGTAGCAAATTCGTCTTGAAGGAGACACCCAATCACGTTGTCCAGCAAGGCTTGAAGGTCGAATAGGATGGTGCTGACTGGTAAAGAATAGGTGGCAAGGTTTACTTGAGTAAGAAGTTCTTTCATAGTATAGCAAGTTGTACTGTCTTTCTTAAGCACTTCGAACAAATCCACATCAAGGATTGTTTTCCTAATTTTGTTGAGAAGTACAGCAGCTCTATCATCTGAAGGTAATGGAGCATCGGTCGAACTAGTACCAGCCCTAGCAATAGGAATGTCCCTCTGAGCTAACTTAGCCTTCATATAACCAATTGGGTCATTTCGCCTTAAGAGGGCTAACTCTTCTTCAGTTGTTTGAGGTTGAGAGGACTCAGGAAGTTCTATGCGCAAGGGAGTCACATCCATCTCGACTTCCATTGGATCATTAGTAGGGGCACCATCACCTTCATTCTTTTCTTGCTCATCATCTTCTTCATCACCAACCAGGTCCACCACTTCGATATCATTGTTTTCACTGCTATGGGCGTCAGACTCAGTTCCATCACTCGAACTTGCCTTGGGCCTCTTCTTCTCCTGCTTCCTCAGATCCTTCCTCACTAGATTCTTCGCTCTCTTGAGAAGGGTCAGCCTTTTCCTCTTCAGCTTGGGTGACTTTTTCACTCTCTTGAGGGATTTCGAGAGGGGACTTGGGAAGACAAGTTTCTGGAAGAGCCTCTGCAGATTCATGAGGCATTGCTTCATTCGTCTCTTTCGAAGGAGGAGAAGTGCCTTGGTCATCTTGCTGCTCAGAAGTCCCAATCGAAACCGCCATGTTGGAGGATCCTTTGTTTTGTACCAGGTTACTCGAGTCCACATGAGGAGAAGAGTTGACTGGAGCGGCAATCTTTGATGGAGGAGTCGAAGTGGTAGGGATTGGATTCGAATTGTCCTGCAGGGACAAATAAAAGTAAGAATATGCATCCAAGGTACGAATAGTTGTTGTTAAATATTAAAATTCAAATTACCTGTGGATTCTCGGAGGAGAGGTTGCTATCTATATGTTCCAACATTACGTTGGAGATCGAAGGTGGATTTTTGGATTTTGGTAAGGGAGCAACATCCCTGGAATCGAGTCCAGAAACATTAGTGTCCTTGGAAACATCTTTCTTCTGCTTCTTCTTCGAAGCCATTGGTGAATTTTCCCCAACCTTGGGATTCTTCCCAGTGGTATTTGGTTTTCTCTTCTTTGGAGTGGTTGGTGGAAGCTTGTTAGCCTGAAAGGTATAAACCTGAGTTAGACCTCAATCACAAGCTGTAGTTCATTCGAAATATCAGAATAAATTAATTACGTTTGGGGTTGGAGCAATTGTTGGAGTTGGAGAAATTGTTGTTGGTGTTGTTGTTGCAGGAATAATTGTTGGAATTGCTTGAGGCACGGTATCATCAGTCTCGATGGTCTGTTGAGAACTACTTCCTTCCTTAGTCTTCGAAGCAACAGTCTTGATCCTGATGGCTGAAAATCGAAACAATTAAGGTAAATGTTAAAATAAAGAAAGTAAGAAATATTTGGGGATTTCCCAAGCATTCGCACCTGCGCCTTGATTAGATATAATCGACATGGCAGAAAGGTCATAGCGAAGATGTCCTGGGAAATTATGGAGCCAATGACGAGCCCATGTCACAGTCTCAGATGGCTTTAGTTTCTTTTGAGATTTGTATTTGAACATCTCTTTGCAAGTCAACCACCAAGGGTATGGAGGAAACCAAGCCAGAGCCAGTTCTGAGGTAGGTAATTTGGGAAATTTAGGTGGATGCATTTCGAGTTCCAACCTATACCTATCCTCAGGTGACAACCCTGAAGGAAGTTTGAATTTAGAAACCTTTTCTTTAAATTTTTCCTTCAAGGTTTCGGACGCTCGATACACAGTGGTTTGCAAGCGCGTAGGATCATAAGTTGTTTCGAAGTAATTCTGGAAAGCCCTAATCTCTTGGGCGTGAGTGAACATACCTTTTTTTGTGTGTACCTGCACATCGAACGCATCAGTTAGTTTGTTTTGAATGGTGAGAGTATCGAACATATAAGACTGGTAGAATTTAGTCCACCAGTCCAGAAAACCCTTTGTTGTAAAATGTGTTGGCTCAAAAGGTATTAATTCAAACTGAGCGAAGTCTTGGTATTGTTCCGCAGCATAGCTTCTCTGGCCTTGAAGGTTCGACCAAAAGTGATGGCACTCTGGGTTTGGAAAAGGGGTTCAGGGATTAACTGACATAAACCAAATTGTCTGGACACAAAGTTGGGTTGATAGGCAAACAGGAAGATTTGGTTCTTGGACGGAGTGATTCTTGAGGAGATTAATCTGGGGAGTAAAAAGGCTTTCCAAATATCTTGAATCTCTTTGCTTTTAACAGCCTCTGGAAGGGACATAGTGAACCATGATGGCCCATGAGCCCTCGAAGCAAAGGGTGCCATAGTCTCTTCAAATTTATGTCTCTTCGAGAAAAGCATGATGTACTGTGAGAAGAGGACTTTGAAGTCAGCCTTATCATCATTTGGAGTAAGTTTTCTCAGCCTTGTACCTTCAATGATTCGATCCGCTATCTCTGGATCTTGTTCAACGATGGTGTCAGCAGTGGATAATGAAGATTCAAACATGGCATTAAGCCATAGTTGGAGTAACCAGAAGGGGCCAGCTAGCAAGATGTTTTTGTGAGTGTGGGATTTCAAACTCGAAACAACTGATCTCAAGCTTTCGTAGAGATCAACAAGTAACAGTTCACTCAAGCACACTCTCCTATTCTCATGTAAATCTCTAGCTAGAGGGATAAACCTACTGGCCACTTGTAAAGACCTGCTACAAAACACGTATCTTGACAACCACAGGGTAAGAAAGGCAATATGCTCCACATCTGACACACTATCCCCTTCAGTGTGGTAATGACTAATAAACTTAGAGAAACTGGCCAATTTGACATCGAAGTCAATGATACTTGAGTGTTCTTCAGCATCAGGAATGTAAGTCTCTCCTACTGGTGACAAGCCAGTGATGGCTGCTATGTCGAAGAATGTGGGTGTTATCATTCCTCCAGGAAGGTGAAAGGTGTTGTAAGCGCTGTCCCAGAAATATAAGGATGCAAATAGTAATGGATGGCTATAGGTGAAGCCTGGTTTCGATAACTTGATCAAATTATAGATTCCTAGCTCCTCCCATTGGTGTGATTTCTTAGCTTCTACCTTAGTAAGCCAGTTCTGATAAGTTATATCAGGGGTTGGGCAGGATCGGAATGGTTTAAAGTTGCTTTTAACATAATCCAAGACAAAAGGATCTTTTGGGGGAACGTTTGGGGTTTCTATGGTTTTCGAAGCGGAAGGCTCACTCGAATTCTCAGTTCCTAACCTAGGGATATCCATCTTATTAAACAAAGGCTTAAAATTATAACAGATAGGGAAGATTTTTCTGGTATCTTTCAAGATTTTAAAGACTGTAAGAGGGCCCATTAGAGCAAACCTCTTTCCAGCAGCATTAGTTGGAATCAGTACCTGAGAGGCGTATAACAGTTCCTGTTCCTTGGAGATTGCTTGAGGGATAAGTACAGATTGACCTTGATGAGTACTGACCTTGCTTTCCATAATCGTTCCTGCGTTCTTACTTTTCTTCTTGGAGATTTTCTTCATCTGGGATGATGTTGTTGTAGACATTGTTGAAGATTGTTGGAAAACTTAGGTTTTTTCAGCGAGAATAGAAGAAGAAGGAGTTCAGAATGTGGATAAAAGAACAAAAGACGAAGTTGTTTAGTTTTTATAGTGAAGAAGTTGAAACACTTACCAACTAAGGCTAGGATACGTGGGGATCGTGGGTTGGATCTGGAAAGAGGTGGCGTAAAGTTAACATTGGTAATAAGCGTGATTAATGATAATCATTGTTTTAATAACCGCACCATGCTGTGATGACTGTTTTGAGACGGTTCAGAAGTCCAAGAAGCGTCTTGATGGACGTGGTGGAAGTCATACACAGTAAAGTATCATGATTACTCAAAAGTCACATCAAAATCTTGTGAAAATGTTTAAAATAAGTATTTCTCAAAAGAGGTTCGAAATACATATTTTAAAAGGGTATTTTGTTGGCTGAAGATTTTGATATATATATATGATTCGAAATGGAGTCATTGAGCTCGAAATGGAACAAGATTAATATTCGTGAGAATAAAAGTGAATGTCATAGTTCGGGATGGAAGAAATGGTTCTTCGAATGGACATGTCAAAGTTCGAAGCTTCAAGTGACAGTTGTGGAGATATATTTAAAAGAAGCCTCGAAGCGCTGACTAGATTGTGTCTGTGAAATGAGTTCGAAGTGAAGAGTGTCACAGCATTTGAAATTCAAACGTGAGCGGGATGATTGGAATTCAAATATATATGCGCTGGAACGGTTCGAAGACGCGTGGAAGCTAGAGAAGAACAGTGTTCTGCATGTTCTGAACGTGGCAAAATCTTATAAGTCAGACCGTTATGGTCGAAGTAGTATAAATAGAAGTCTTAGTGTTAGGATTTCGTGTGTCATATCTATTGTACAAAATTCAGTAAACATTCAAAATACCACATGGCTAGGGAAACGAATGCTCGAACAATGTACGTATGATAGCACCAAACCTTTATAATTCAGTAAAACATCTTTATCTTTCTAGTTTATCTTCATTTTCGCGTCAATGTCTTTTAAATACCTTTACATTCAAAGCCATTTATTTGTTTGTTGCATTTAAACACTTTTCTTCTAAATTGAATCCTTTACGTTTTAAGAAACTCTTTTACATTCATGTCTTTTATATTCATGCTTTTACATTAAAGTCTTTACATTCAAAGTCATTTACGTATTTCTGCATTTATATATTTCTTTGAAATCGAAGTTTTACTCATTCAAGTCAGTTTTGTATTTCTTTACTTGATCATGTCATTTAGTTCTTTAATATTGTAATCGGAATACATTGAACATCCATAAAACACTCTAAATACAAGTCTTAACAAATTAATATTAGTTTTGTTATTAAATTTATCCAAACGACCAATACCCCATAGGATCAATCTAGTCGATCCTGCAAGTTACCAGAGAAATTGAATAACAATCATTAAGTTTATTCGATAGTTTGGAGGACTATCGGTTGTTTTACCAGAAATCACTATAAACAATGGGTAGGTCGATCAAAATTCAGTTCTTGATCGTCGACTGCCCGTCCCTTTATTAGTGCAGTTTTGGTCGACCCATTCTCGTTGAGCTGATAGCAGTACCACCAACGATCCACCTGAAGATGAAGTACTACACAGCAAGCGAGCAAGTGGCAACCTTGCATGGAGATATTCAGGCTGCCCGAAGATGCTTCAAGGCATCCTCGAAGGGCATGGATACCATCAATCTCCAACCACAGGTCAGACGCAGAGCCGACCTTCCTGAAAGCTCACATAGGTCAGAGCCCCTCCCTCGAGTCGAAGCCATTGACCTTGACAGCTGTTTAGAACCTAAGGACTTGGCAGAAAGAGGAAAGGTAAAGCGCCAATGATCGAAGAAGACTCGCCTGTTCCCAGAAGCTCAGAAGGACCCGATAAGCAACACATGCGACCGATTCCAGATGGTAAATTCGAGCTCGTACCGCTCGGTAATGACCCAAGCAAAGGAGTCAAGATCGGAGTAGACCTTTCAAAATTGGCCCAAAATCAACTCAAGGCATGTCTGAAGGACAACGCGGACCTCTTCTCCTGGAGCGCATCGGAAATGCTCGGTCTCAATCTAGAGGTGGCATGTCACCATATGAAAATTGATAACGCCCTTAAGGTCGTTGCACAGCGTAGGCGAAAGCAGTCCCCGAAAAAAATCGAGGTTGTCGAGCAAGCTATTAGGGACCTTCTAGAGGCCAACTTTATTTAGGAAGCCCAATATTATACTTGGTTGTCCAACCTTATAATTATAAAAATAATAATGGAAAATGGCGCATGTGCATTGATTACTTTGATCTCAATAAGGCATGTCCTAAGGACGCCTACCCCCTACTTAACATTGATAAACTCATTGACAATTCTGCAGGTTTTAAATTGCTTTCGTTCATGGACGCCTATTCTGGCTATAACCAGATTCCCATGGCCAAAACTGACAAAATTTATATGGCCTTCATGACCGAATCGGGAAACTATCACTACAATGTGATGCTCTTCGGTCTGAAGAACGCCGGCGCGACATATCAACGAATGGTGAACAAAGTTTTCAAAGGCAAAATCAGGGACATGCTCGAAGTGTACATGGATGATATGATCGTAAAATCCCAAGAAGAAGTTGATCACGCCCTACACCTTAGGAAAGTCTTCGATAAAGCAAGAAGAGTCAAAATGAGGTTCAACCCCGAGAAGTGCACCTTCGGAGTCCGAGCCAGGAAATTCCTCGGATTCTATCTCACCGAGTGTGGAATAGAGGCTAACCCCGACAAATGGCAGGAATTCTCGAAATTACCCACTTCGAATTCCAAAAAATACATTCAAATCCTCAACGAGATGTTCACCTCATTATCACGGTTCGTCGCAAAGTCAGCACAACATGCACTCCCATTCTTAAAACTACTAAGAAAAAAGGTTGCGTTCGACTAGACCGAGGAGTGCGAACAAGCCCTACTTCATCTCAAGCAGACCCTATCCCAACATACCGTATTATCTCGACCAAATAAAGAAGAGATATTGTACCTATATCTAGACGTAACGCCCAAGTCCGTTAGCGCGACCCTCATCCGAGAGACCCCGGAGGGACAAAAACCAATATATTTCACAAGCAAAGCCCTGCAAGGGCCCAAAATAAGATACCAACAGATCGAAAAGATAACCCTTACATTGATCAACGCAGCGAGACAAATCCGACACTATTTCCTAGCACATACCATCATAGTTCGGATAGACTAACCCATCAAGCAACTGTTGGGTCGCCCCGATATAGCCGGACGAATGCTCAAATGGTCCTTGGAGTTATCCGAGTTCGATATCAGATACGAAAGTAGAAAGGCCCTCAAATCCCAAGTTCTAGATGATTTCGTGGCAGAAATGACTTTCCCCGCATCCCACGAAGGAATCGACAAGTGGACGATATTCTTTGACGGTGTTTCCAACTTGACAGGAAGCGGGGCATGCATAATTATGCAAAACGGGGAAGGGATCATCGTCGAGGTATCCCTCTCCTTCTCATTCTCCACTTCCAACAACCAAGCAAAGTACAAAGCCTTCCTTGTCGGTATCCGTCTTGTCGAGGATATGGGAGCCAGGGAAATCAAAATCCTCACAGACTCACAACTTAAGGCCTCCCAAGTTCGAGGCCATTACCAATTTAAAAACGATCAACTAGTCGAATACTGGACCCTCGTCCAGGAAAATCTGAAAAAGTTTGTCTCTGTTATGTACATCATATCCCTGAGAGCATAATACTCGAGCAAACATTTTATCTAAACTTGCTAGCACGAAAATAAAAGGGGGAAACAAATCAATAATCCAAGAGATACTCCTATGACCAAGCATCGAGAAAAATGTCTCGGCCACAGCGTGCTCGTTATCGAAGAAAATAACTCCTAGATGACACCCGTCCATAAATACCTTGCGAGCAGGATATTGCCCAACGACCCCAAAGAAGCAAGCACCATTAGATAAAGGGCATGTTCATATGTCATCATTGATGGTAAACTCTACAAGAGGGGATTCTCCATCCCTCTCCTCAAATGCGTCGAAGAAACCAAAGTTCCCTACATAGTGAAAGAGATACACGAGGGCATCAACGCCCAACATCTAGGAGGAAAATCACTCGCCAGAAAAGCCCTCAGAGCGGGACATTACTGGCTGACCATGAAGCTTGACGCCAAGGAGCATGTAAAGAGGTGTAATAAGTGCCAGCGGCACGGGAATATGCATCTAGCCCCTCTGAGAGAACTTAAGTCCCTCTCGTCCCCTTGGCCCTTCTCATGGTGGGGACTAGATATCCTCGATCCATTCTTCGTGGGGGCCTATCAAAACAAATACTTGATAGTAGGCGTCAACTACTTTACCAAATGGATAGAGGCCGAAGCATTGGCCAAGATCACCGCTCAAAACATCCTACGCTTCTATAAAAGAAATATACTCGCTCAGTTCGGCATACCACAAGCGATAGTCACTGACAATAGGACACAATTCACCGACAGAAACTTCCAGGACTTCATCGCCCATTTCGGAACTATGAAACACTTCACTTCAGTCGAGCATCCACAAACCAAAGGGAAGGAAAGAGCCGGTAACAAAGTTATACTGCACGGCCTCAAACAAAGGCTAGATGAAACAAAGACGAAATGGGTCGAAGAGCTACACAACCTGCTTCGGGCTTATCGAACTATTCCCTATTCGACCACCGGGGAGACCCCCTTTTGGTTAACATATGGGACTGAGGCCTTCATTCCAATATAGATGGTCGAACTATCCAGGAGAACCGAATTTCCGCTCGACGAAGAGATGAACGACCAGACCTTGAGAGAAGAACTCGACTTTGTCGAGGAGATACGAACGCGGGCTATCTTGAGAGAAGCCTCTCTTAAACAAATAATAGCCCTCCGGTATGACGCCAAATTCATCCCACGCGAGTTCGATTTCGGATGCTTAGTCCTCAAATAAAACCTCAAAAAATCCACTGAGGGAATGCTCGCAGTAAACTGGAAGGGTCCCTACCACGTTTACGCCAAAACAAGAACAAGAGCCTACTACTTAGAAAATCTTCAAGGGGAACAACTTGCCAGATTATGGAACGTCGAAAAACTTAAACAATATTATAGTTAAGGCATGCACAATCGACACGTCTCGAGAAATCATCTGAACTTCAATAGCTCGACATCCAGCGCACGCCCGGTACCAGCGATGCGCGATATCACGACACCAAAGGGATACTTGCTTTAATAATTCAATGAGCCATATCCTCTCCTCGACACGGGGGACTCAAACGAGCCCTGTTGTCTAAGTACCTCGCCCGAAAGAACCCCATCTCACGATGAGACATTCATGCCACTGATCTCAGGTCTTTAATCGAAACTTGAGTTCTGGATCAAGCCCAACAAACAAACTGGTCCCCTTGGATTAGTCACCCGATACTAAAGAAGATCACATCAAACGAGCATACCCCAAACAACAAATATCACAAACATACAACAAATATAACATCAAAAGAAAATAATAAGTTATATCACCGGCCACAAGGGCCAAAGTTGTCTTGGAGTTACAAAAGGGGGTTTCACCCTAACAAAATAATCATTAAAACGACCATGAAGGTCGAAACTGTCATAACATAGAAACGGGCCTCTCCCTGACAAATAAACTTACATCCAAAAAAAGTGATGCGGAGACCAGAATCACTCGGCAGGATGACCAGGAGCTTCTCCAAGAGTTATCTCCGGGGGAGTATCTTGCATTACTAGGAAAAAAGGTATCTTTATCTCGTTTACCTCGACAAAGTAATGGACCCCCATCCCATCGGTCACTAGCTCCACGCCCGGGTTTAGAACACGCATCTGTGCCACGACATTTTCAAAGCTCGTCGTTGATGCAAACATTGCATCATCATTAGCTTGGTGTACCCGACTAATGAATTCCGCTCGAGTCTTCACCCCTGCAAACTCCTCAGATTCCCCCTCGGCTAGATCCATCTTTCAGAGGTTGGTCCTACCTGGAAAAAGCGGCGGTCATCTTGAAAATTTGCATCAAAGCCCTGGCATTATCGGCCAGGGCCGTCCTCTTGGTCGGTCAATCCAGCCCGTCCAGCATAAGCTTCTCAGCATGAGGAAGGACCATGCTCGCGCTCTCAAAATACTTTTTATCATGCCATCAATGAGGGATGTTGAACTTCCCTTTCTCTTTCTCATTTGTCAGATCTATGTCAGTTCACATCTTTTTCATCCTCGAAGACACTACCTGAGGAGACATTTCCCCAGCTACCAGACCTGTGGATGACTTCCCCGAACCAGTCGCCAACGCCACCCCCGGTTTTGTAGGGGATGACCCAACTTCCTTCCCCTTCTTCCTCATCTCCTATCGTGCAACGCGTTCTATAGTCGGATTCATCCTATCTGCAATAAAGGGATAAAAATGAGTTAGTACAAAATGAAAACAAGAGCGCATAATAGAGAAATATTATAAAATATCTACCCAGCTAAGCTTTGGGGTGCCCGCAAGAATTGATAATCTATTTTTATGGTTGACACAAATCATAGGATTTTGCTTTGGAATTGTAGGGGTGTTTCGATCAAAGCCTTTGTTCAAGTTTGTAAACATTACTTGAAGGAGACAAATCTATAAATTTTTGTAATCATGTAAACAAGAATTGATTCTAACAATCTGGTTAGTTCGTTTAACAGATTTGGTTTCGATAAATTAGTGGCTTCAAAGGCTATGGAATACTCTGGAGGAATAGTTATGGCTTGGAAATATGAAAAATGTGGAGGTCGAAGTTATTAGGAAACATTTCTAGTTTTTGCATGTTTAATTAAAGTTAAGTGTAGGGGATGAGTGTCTATTTACCCCTGTTTGTGGGAAGAACTCTAAAATATCTCAAGTTAGATGAAGCAATGGTGGTTACTTAGAGGTGATTTCAATGATATTATAAGTGTGTATGAGAAGAAACAGGGGGTGTCAAAGCCTTGATCAAGAGATATGACTTATTTAGGTCTCATATGGATTCTTGCAGCTTGATAGACCTGGATTACTTAGGATACAGGTACACTTGGAAGGATCTCATTTGTAACGCCCGTTTTATTTAATTATTTGAATTGTTTAATTATTCGCTTAATTTAGTATTTTCGTATAATTGACCGAATAAATTGATAATGTTGTAGAAATACCAACTTAAGTTATTAATTGATTGTGGGATAATTAATTAAAATAAGTTGTATAAATAAAATAAATAGTAGGAATAATAATATTAGTAATAATAATAATAATAATATGATACTATTTTTAAAAGAAGTAGAATAAGTAGGGAGAAAGAGTTATTTTTATGAGTAGAAGAGAAAATAGAGTTTTTGGAGAGAAAAAAAGAAATAGAAGAGAAAGGAAGAGAAGCTAGCTAGGGCAAAACCATCATCTCCAAGCCAGTCAATCTCCAATTCACAAGGTAAGGGTGGGGTTCTTTCTCTCTAATTGGGAATATGATGAATGATAAGTAGTGGGATTTGTGAAATTGCTAGGTTTGTGTCTTAGGGATTCCTCTTTTAAAACCTAAAAATCCATAAAACTTGATGAATGTTGTGTAAAATATTATTGTTATTTGACTACCCATGTTTCTAGTAGCTTAGAATGAATTTTATGGATGGTAGTTGTGTTGTTGCCAAGATTTTGGGGAGAATGGTGTTGGAAGGAGGCTGGCATCGCTGAAGGAGACTATCCTGTCACACTCAGTTCACGACGCCAACGGGCTGGCGCGACGCGAACTGAAGCCTGCTAATGTCGCGACGCGAAGTAGTGTTCGCGTCGCGTACTGTACTATTTTGTCCATATTTTCCTAATTCTGAGTTCTGCTCAATTTTTCATACTTTGGCTAGGGAACCTTGAGTAGGCTTTGATGAGTGCAATATCACTAGTAATGAATATGGAATGACGTAGGAATTGATTATGTTTATTCGAACTTAAATGCCGGTAAATGTAAGTGGCGTAGCCGATTAATCGAAGTTGGATAAATTGAGGAAATGATTTGTATACGCTAGTAAGCTATCGTAGGGTGTTTATTTCACTGGGCGTATATTGATTGTAATGAATTACACGTATAAGTTGATTGTTGCCTTAAAAAAAATGAGTAAACTTTGTTGGAGGCTTAAAAGCCAATGTTGAAGGTTGTTGTTGAATGTTGTTGTTGGTAAGGCTTGATAGCCAACGTTGATGGTTGATTTGCTGTTTTGCGTTGTGGTTTACGTTGTTGTTGCTGTATACCATTTAAGATTATCGCATACATACATTGCATACTATGTTGTCCTATATTGGCAAAAACACGTTGGCCGTTGGGGGCAAAGTTGATTACGTTGAAGGCTTACGCCTTGATGCCTCAGAATTAATGGAAATTGATTACGTTGGGAGTTTTACTCCGATGGTACCACATGGATTTGCATTCGTTGAGCTGCATATCATATCACATAATTATGTTGTGTTGCGATTGAATTGTGTTTGTTGTATATTGGTTGTGAAATTACAAAATGGTTATTTTATATGATTCTAACTATATATTATTTACCATAATCTCAATTATATAGTTTGATATCTCACCCTTTTCCTTGTTTTCTCCGTTGCCTTTATATTGGTAACGTGCAGGTAACCAGGAGGAGTAGCCGTTACCGTTTTAGTCCAAGTTCAATGTCATTTGCTCTGATACGTAGCACTCGAGAGAATGCACACTTGTTTTATTTTATTGTTTTAGTAATTGAAGATTTTATTATGTTGATGATATTTAAGACTCAAAGATGTTGTGCCTTGTATTGTCGAGTCACATACATTGCATTGGCGACGAGGTCTTTTATGCCAAGCGACGATGGGCTTTATGCCGAATGTCCCTAATTATGGACAAAGCGACGGGTACCACATGCATAACATAGTCGTGTCTCATGGAGTCGGTTATGTTTATGTTTGAGTGGTTTGGCATTGGGTTTTAATTGATGGCTTATGTTGAATTGGGATGTTATATGATACTTTGTTTTGATACGAGTATAATGATTATGTGACGAAATTAAAGTGTTAATTTTATACTCTAAATGCTAATTTAAAGTATGTAAGATTTTGATATATGTTGACATACTCTTATTAACTTATATCATTTATAATTCCAAAACTATTTATATATTTTATCATGCCTTTAATTATATGTTTTGGAGTATCTCACCCTTTACTTGTTTCGTTGTTGCCTTTATATTGGTAACGTGCAGGTGATCCACGAGGATGATGAGGATTAGCTCGAGTCTCTTTATTTTGAGTCGCTCTGCTCTGATCGTAGTAACCGGGTTTTGGGCGACGTTATTATTTTGGATAGGATAGTTTATGTATACTATCTTATGATGTTATAACTTTATGTATCGATGATAACATGATGATATGTATATTTTGTGAACACATCCGTTGTGTTGTGAATAGTCATATGATTATATGATGATTTATGATATGAATCCGTATATCCGACTTTTGATTTTTGTGATGTGCATTATAATGCAAAGTGATGAAAACACGAATATGTGATACCTTAATTTATGTTGGATGAAATTTTGAAACTCTGATTAATTACGAGGGGTAGAATTGGGGTGTTACAGTATACATTCTTGAGGACTGATACAAGAATCATTACGAAGTCAAAGCGAAATACTTCACAAATTCTTTTCAAAATACTTTTTAAATCACACACACAGAAAGCAAGTTTTCAAAAAGTGAGCTAAGAAATTAAGAGTCTGTAGATAACTATGGATGGAAAGGGAGCTAATACTTTCCCTTTTCATAATTACCTCCCGTACTCAGAATCGATAAAAGGTTTTTCCTGTGCTTTTCACCTTTCCTTTATTGGATAAAAGAAAAGTCAGTGGCGACTCTTACTATCCACAATATTTGAGATAAAACGCAAACCCAACAAGTCAGTTCTTACACCGTGTTACAGACGATCATCATTTATTTGTAGGCAACAACCGAGGGACGAGATCATATATTCGTAGGCAAAAATTGGAGGGTCATCGAGGGACAATGATCTTTGTGATGATTTTTGAATCGAGGTTCTTTTGCTAATGGTACCCTTATGTTCGAAGGACATGACTATTTTGTAAGGCAACAAGAGAGGATACCCTAGAGGGTGTGAGTGTGCAAAGTGTGTTCAATTCAGATATTTTATCTTGGAGTTAGGTTATTCTAAGATTTATTGATTAGTCTTATCATATAATCTTATTAGCCATACATCTAAGCAGTTATATACAATAGAGGATGCAGAAAGTAAATGTGGAAAGTAAACCCTACACTATTACAAGGCTTTGGGGAAGATACATAATAGGAGGTGCGGAAATTAAACCCTAATTAAGCTATTACATCATGTGAGCAGATACATAATGATAAACATATGCGAGAAATTAACCCTAGCTATTACAACTTGGAAGCAGATACATAATCGGAAAAAGTACCAAGACAAAGATTAAATCGGAATAAGAGAAAATAACATTAGAAAAAAAATATTTTTGTGTTAGTAAAAAAGGTTTTAAAACTAGTAGAAAAGTTTAAGGTTAGTGGAAACCCTAATTACTAGAAGGAAAAAATATTTTTGTATTATTGTGGGTTTATTTTATTTAAGAAAAAATAAATTAAAGTTAATTTTACGGTTAATTAAACAATTAATTTAAATAAAAGAAAGAAAAAAAAAGAAAATTTTTTGGTGTCAAAAATTAAATTAGGATTTTTATGACCTAAATCTAAAAAGAAAATATTTTTATGATTTTTTGTTGCATTTTAAAAAATATTTTAAAAGAAATTAAATTAGAAAAAGAAAATAGAAAAGAAAATAAGAAAAGAATATAAGAAAAGAAAAAGAGAAAATAGGGTTAGAAAATTGCCAAAAAAATGGGATGGCAGTCGTTGGGATCGAACCCAGGTTTTGTAGGTCATCAGCATACTCTATTTGCCAACTATGCTAGCTGTTTCATTTGTTTGTAGACTGAAGCAATAATAATATATGATAAAAATTAAAAAAGTTAGAATATTTAAATTCAAAAACACACTCACGGTTAGTGGGGTGGTCTCCTTCGTTTTCCTGAACCAGGGTTTTACCTACGGTATTTGCTCGTAGCTAAAGCCTATAGTGACGACTTCGTTCGTCATTATAACACCTGCAACTATCAAAAATCCAGAATACGCAATATAAATTAGTTGTGAGGGCATGAATCGATTGGAAAACATCATCTGAACATGATGGTACCCTCGATTTGGTCCAATTTTCCTATAATCAAAGTTCCTAATTCGAAGCTCAGAAACCCTAACAATGGTGAACCTCTGTACCTGCACTCAAACTCAAATTAAACGATCCAGATAGTTTGCAAACATCATCACAAACACAAATATGCAATCAAATTAAGTTAAATATGCATAAATAATTGAAATTAATTTGGAAAAAAGTTGTGCAAACCGTGATCCAGTTGTATCGATTTGGCTTGCTTCAGGCTTGAATGATGATTGGAAAAGGTTCCTGGGACCTCCGTGATGCTCGATTGATCCTCAAAACTCATTGAATTGGACTGCAATGTTGAATATGAAGTTGCTTTTTTCTCAAGTTTTTGGAGTTTGGTTAGGGTTCTTGAGGCAAGGATCTCGCGTTCTATTCATCTGGCATCCTTGTATATATAGGAGATGGAATTTGGTCAACAATTTTGATCAAAAGTCAAGCTTTGAGTGCAAGAATATTTAATTGAAAATCAACACCAAATCTTGCTATTTTTGGATTCAATCATGTGCCAATCAAGTTCCAATGATTTGCTTGATGCCCAAGGCTGAATATTTGATTGATTTCTGATTGAAAACATAATCCATGCGCCTTATGCCATTTAATTGATATTTTATTTGATTTATTTTGAATTTAAATGAATAAAAAAAAATAAATGAAATAAAAATCATGGCCATGAACCAATGGGATTATAGTTCCTCTAACATGTTATATTCACGTTCAAACCTCAAAAATTAGGCCCATTAACTCAAAAAGTCAAAATTGCTCAATTGACATTTTGTGTATCTCTTCAAATTTTCCATTTTTGCTCAAGCCATAACTTGATCAATTTTTATCATTTGAAAGTGTTCTTGGACTTTTTAGAAAGCTTAAGATGTCCTCTAAATTCTCCTTTAGGTTTCATCTTCATTGAAGCTTCCATGTTCATGTATGCTTCTTTGGAAAAATATGACTTTTTGTTGACTTTTAGAAGGACCTATAATGTCTTGACTCATATCTCTCAAATGATCCATTTCTTAGCAAACCTTGTGAGAGACAAAGTTTTAGAGAATTAATTCTATTTAAAATGAGCTTTGCTGGAAAAATTTCTGATGAAGTATGTGAAAGTTATGCTTGGTCAAAGTTCTGTTGACTATCTCTTAAGAAACCTTAATTTAGAAACTTTTGACTTTTGATCATTCTTTGAATTTTCTTGATGAATCATGATCAACCATTGATCAAATGATGTATATGACTTCAAAATTTTGATGTTGATAAAAAATGATGAAGTTTGACTGTATGTTGACCATAGTTTACTTTTTGTCCAATACAACTAATTTTCAATCATTTGAGCAATTGATTGAGCAAACTTAGGTTATGACGCTTGAAACTTGACATGGTGATACTTTGAAACATATGAGGAGGCATGATGCCCATTTGAGGCATTAGAACTCAACTTTGGCTTGATAGAACCAAAACCCTAGTTGTGGGTTGATTGCTTAGGAAAGGGTTTGTCTAATCAATCCATGAGGAATTCCTGAGTATAGAGATGTACATTGGCCTAAAAAATAGGAGGGCAAATTTTGGGGTATAACACGTGCATTCTATTTTACTCTGATTTATGCCATGATTATTTGGGGTTAGAAAAGGGGTGTTACATTTGTGGTATTAGAGCAATGGTCGGTCAGATTTATTTGGCGAGGTTATTAATTAATTTAATTCCTGTTGTATTTGATTTGTATGTCTAACACAATCAATGTTGTTGTCTATTGTTGTTGGATGTATTTAGGACGATGGTTGCAGGAAGGAATGATGATATTGTCGAAGCTTTGAGGATGTTGGCTGGACCTCTTGGGCAGATTCCGCATGCGAATTCTAGATCTAGAGATGAGGGTGATGAGTCTCGTGCTTTGGGGAAGTTTCAGAGGAACAATCCTCCTATATTTGAGGGTGAGCATGAACCTGACAAGGCTCAAGTATGGCTTAAGGCAATTGAGAAGATCTTCAGAGTTATGAGTTGTACTGATGCATAAAAGGTGCAGTTTGATACGCATATGCTGGAGAAGGAAGCTGAAGATTGGTGGAGCAACACTGTTCAGAAGTTTGATGAGGAAGGTGTTGAAGTTTCTTGGGCTCTTTTCCATGATGCTTTTCTAGAGAACTATTTTCCAAAAGATGTGCATGGTAAGAAAGAGGTGGAATTCCTTGAGTTGAAGCAGGGTAAGGGCATTGTGGCTGAGTATGCTGCAAGATTTCAAGAGCTGATTAAGTATTGTCCTCATTATAATACTATGAATGTTGAGAGATCTAAGTGTCTGAAGTTTGTGAATGGTTTGAGACTTAATATCAAGAAGACTATTGGATATCAACATATTACTCATTTTGCTGAGTTGGTGAACAAGAGTAGGATTTATGATGAAGATAGTAGGGAGATTGCTTCTTACTATAAGAATGTGAATGATAGGAAATGAAAAGGTCAATTATGTGGGAAGTCGTATGATGACAAGATAAAACATCAAGCTAGTGGTGGCAAGTAGCCAAGCGGGGGAGGATCTTCTAATCCGATCAAGTGTTTCAAGTGTGGTGTGGAAGGGCATCGTGCTTCTGATTGTGGAAAGGATGTTGGAAAGTGCTTTAGGTGTGGCAATGCGGGTCACAAAGTTGTTGATTGCAACTTTAGTGCGGATATGACATGTTACAAATGTGGTGAACAAGGGCACATTAGTACCAAGTGTGATAAGCCAAAGAAGGAGCAAGCTAAAGGGAAAGTGTTTGCATAGTCTGGTGCTGAGACTCCGGTTGGGGATAGACTTATTCAAGGTACGTGCTTTATTAATGGTACACCTTTGATTGCTATCATTGATACTGGTGCAACGCATTCTTTTATTTCTTCGGATTGTGTTAAGAGGTTGAATCTTGAATTGTTTGATATGCATGGAAATATGATTATTAATACTCCTGCTATGGGTTCTATTTGTACTTCTGTTGCATGTCTGAATTACCCGTTGAGTATTTTTGGTAGAGATTTCGGATGGATTTAGTTTGTCTTTGGTTAGATCAATCGGATGTGGTTCTTGGTATAAACTAGTTAGAATACAATCATGTTTTTATCAACTGTTTTAACAAGTCGGTTAAATTTCTTGATTCTAGTGTCGAGATTTGTTTTTATCTGCTAAGCAAGTGAATGAATCTTTGAAAGATGGTTCTATGTTGTTTGCTTTGTTGGCATCGTTGGATCTCGGTGAGGAACAAATTATGGGTGAATTTCCTGTTGTTTGTGATTTTCCTGAGGTATTTCTTGAAGATGTAAGTGATTTTCTGCCAAAGTGTGAGGTGGAGTTTTCGATTGATTTAGTTCCTGGAACTAGTCCTGTTTCGATGGCTCCATATCGGATGTTTGCTTCTGAGTATTCTATAATGTTGTTTGGTGTGATTAATGCTCCTGGTGTATTTATGAAATATATGAATTGGATTTTTCATGAATATCTAGATCAGTTTGTTGTTGTGTTCATTGATGATATTTTGATTCATTCCAAGAGCGAAGAAGATCATGCTGAGCATTTGAGGATTGTGTTATCGGTGTTGAAAAAGAAGAAGTTGTATGATAAGCTTTCTAAGTGCGAGTTTTGGTTAAAGGAAGTGAGTTTACTTGGGCATGTGATTTCGAGTGGTGGTATTTCTTTGGATCCTTCTAAGGTTGAGGCTGTATCTCAATGGGAAGCTCTGAAATCTGTTTCTGAGATTAGAAGTTTTCTTGGTTTGGCTGGTTATTATTGTAAGTTCATTTAAGGGTTTTCTAAGTTGGCATTACCTTTGACGCAGTTGACAAGGAAAGGTCAAGCTTTTGTTTGGACGTTGCAGTGTGAAGCTAATTTTCAATAGCTTAAGAGAAGATTAACAACCACTCTTATTTTGATTTTTCCTAATCCAGCAGAACCATTTGTGGTGTATTGTGATGCTTCATTGATGGGTTTAGGAGGTGTGCTGATGCAGAATGGGCAAGTGGTAGCTTATGCTTCGAGGCAACTTAAAGTTCACGAGAGGAATTATCCGACGCATGATTTAGAGTTAGCTGCAGTTGTGTTTGTTTTGAAGATTTGGAGGCATTATTTGTTTGGTTCGAGATTTGAGGTGTTTAGTGATCATAAGAGCTTGAAGTATCTGTTTGATTAGAAAGAGTTGAATATGAGGCAAATAAGATGGTTGGAATTCTTGAAGGATTATGATTTTGGTTTGAATTATCATCTGGTTAAAGCGAATGTTGTAGTTGATGCTTTGAGTAGGAAGTCTTTTCATATGTCGATTTTGATGGTGCGAGAGTTGGATTTACTTGAGCAATTTCGAGATTTGAGTTTGGTTCGTGAAGTGATGTCTTCGTGTGAGCTTGATATGTTGAAGCTTACTAGTGGTATTTTGGATGATATTCGATAAGGTCAGAAGTCTGATTTGGTTTTGGTAGATAAATTGGTGTTGATCAATCAAGGCCGAGGTGGTGATTTTCGGATTGATGAGAATGGTATCATGAGGTGTCATGATAGAGTTTGTATTCTTGATGTTGGTGATTTTAGGAAGATAATTCTTGATGAAGGACATCGTAGTAGTTTGAGTATTCATCCTGGTGCTACTAAGATGTACTAAGATTTAAGGAAGTTATTTTGGTGGTCTGGTATAAAGAAGGATATTGCTGAGTTTGTGTATTCTTGTTTAATCTGTCAGAAGTCTAAGATTGAACATCAGAAATCATCTGGTTTGTTGCAGCCGTTATCCATTCCTAAGTGGAAGTGGGATAGCATTTCTATGGATTTTGTTTCTAGATTTCCGAGGACTTCGAGTAGTCATGATGTTGTTTGGGTTATTGTGGATAGATTGACAAAATATGCTCATTTTATTCCAATTTTGTTGGATTATTCTATGGAAAGATTTGCCAAGTTGTATATTGAGAAAGTTGTGAGTTTGCATGGTGTTCCGTCAAGTATCGTTTCAGATAGAGATCTGAGGTTTACTTCACATTTCTGGGAAGGTTTGTAAGATGCTTTGGGTACCAAGTTGCGTTTGAGTTCAGCGTATCATCTGCATACTGATGGTCAGACTGAAAGGACGATTCAATCATTGGAAAATCTTTTGAGAGCTTGTATTTTAGAGTAAGGAGTTGCTTGGGATAGTTATTTGCCTTTGATTAATGTTACCTATAACAATAGTTTTCATTCGAGTATTGAAATGACTCTGTTTGAGGCTTTGTATGGAAGAAGGTGTAAGTCGCCTTTATGTTGGTATGAATCTGGTGAGAGTGTTGTGGTTGGACCTGAGATAGTTCAATAGACTATGGATAAGATTAAGATGCTTCGGGATAAGATGAAGATTGCCCAGAGTCGCAGAAGAATTATCATGATAAGAGGAGGAAGGGTCTGAGAAATGGGATCATGTGTTTTTGAGAGTTACTCCTGTGACTGGTGTTGATAGAGCTTTGAAGTCAAGGAAGTTGACTCCGCGTTTTATTGATTCTTATCAGATTGATGAGAAAGTATGTGAAGTGGCTTATCAAATTCATTTATCGTCGTCACTTGCTAATCTTCATGACGTATTCCATGTATCTCAATTGAGGAAATATATGGAGGATATGTCTCACGTTGTGCCGCTAGATGATGTGCAAGTTAGAGATAATTTGACAGTTGAGACTTCGCCGATGCGTATTGAGGATCGAAGATTTAAGCAACTCCGAGGTAAGGAAATAGCTTTAGTGAAAGTGGTTTGGGGAGGTCCTGCTAATGGTAATGTAACTTGGGAGCTTGAGATCCAGATGAAGGATTCATATCCTGAGATGTTCGCTTGAGGTAATTTTCGAGGGCGAAAATCTTTTAAGTGGGGGAGAGTTGTAACATCCCGATTTTAATATTTAATTATTAATCATTATTGTTTATTATATTGAGATAATTAATTTAATTGAGTGAGTTAAATGCATATTAGAACTATTTGAATATGTGTGTTATTTGAATAATTGAGTTTTATGAGTGGAAATGAGATTATTTAGTATTAGGCCTAATTATAAGAATATAAGTAATAAGGAGGTGTTAAGTGTTAATCCCAATTTGAGCTTACTAGTTAGTAAAGGATTAGAGGAAAAACATAGTTAGTGTTGTCATTTGGTGAAAAAGAAAGAAAGAAGATAAGAGAAGAGGAGAAGAAGAGAAGAGAAAAGGAAACCCTAAGAAGCTAAATCTTCAAGAGTTAAGGGGGAGAATCTTCATTATTATGCATTTGTATGTTGTTGGATAGTGATTAGTAATATGCTATAGGATTGGGTATCTCTATTTCTAGGTTTTGATTTCTCAAATTGGAGTTGTAATTCGGGGTTTTTGATGATTAAAACTAGATTTAATGATATGAATAGGTTCCCTATAGTGTATACATGTTGGATGATGTTTAAATGATGTTAAATGAGCATTTAAAACTGTTTTGGGAAGGATTTTCGTGACGGTCTTAACAAAGAATTTGAAGGGGCTCGCTTAGCGATCACTGTACGAAAAATAAATATTTTAATTAATGCATGAATGACTTAGGGATTTGCTTGCTTATGATATATCATTAATTTACATGATTTATAATAATTGTGTTGATGAGTATTGGAAGGTTTTGGATGCGATTTCATTGAATACATGCTACTTGAATTAGTGTACGTATGTTATGTTTTGAATGGATTGTTGGGAATAACATGTGTTGACTTGAATGTTATATGTCATTTTTTATTTATGGTGATGGTGTGAACTATGCTCATTGTTTGTTGTTGATGAAACGTGATGTTTTTACAAGTGATGGATAATTCAAATGTGTTGGATTATTGTGGTATGATTGAATAATTAAGGTTGGTGGATAATCTTAATTGCATATATGTTGAGTAAATTGTACATGCATTCATGAGGAGTTGGAACTATGATGTTGGCTTGATCCTTGAATGGAAATAGTAGCGGTGAAACTTTGGGTTCACAATGTGCTTGATCCTATATGGAAACAGAAGCGGTGGACTATATGTTCATATGATGGCTTTGGTCTTGTACGGATCGGAAGCGTGGCTTTGATTCTAAGTTATTGAATCGGAAGTGAGGTGAGCGTTATGTTCAAGATGGTACCACATGCATGAGTCACATTGCATTGTTGTCTCACGAGTCATTGAAAAATGTGTGTTGTATGTTGGAATTTGTGGTAATTGATTATGTTAATCATTGAATTGATTGAATTTATGACATTTATGCTATTTGTGATAAATATGAATATGTTATACTTGGAATATTTTATAATTATATTATTTGGAATATCACATGAAGTGTGTAGAATTCTTTAATAGATGTTGTTTCTATATTGCTTCCAGTTTATATACATTTGGATAATGATGTGAATTCTCACCATTCTGTTGTGATGTTGCCTCTTTGTGGGTAACGTGCAGGTTCCGAGGATAGCGGTGCTTCGCACGAGACTAGTTGAGGAGTTTATCTAGTTATTCCTTATACTAGGTAGTGAGTCATTGCTCTGATCATGTAACACATAAATTATTTGGATTTATGCTTCTATGAGATATTTGTTATGTATACACATATGTTTTGGATTTGTATGTTGAGATACTATGTTGATGTGGCCTTGGTGCCGATGTATGAATTCATATGACTTGATTATGTTATGGATTCATTGTTATTTCATCCAATGGTTATAGTATGGGATGTAATCATTGATAGTATCTGAGAAAATGAAATACTTCGTTGTGAAATGCATAGTTTTGTTTTAAAGCATGAGATTCAAATACGTGTTATGATTATGACCAGGTGCATGTTAATATTTGTTTTGTTGGTTTTCCTATATGTGGCAAATAACATGTGACACCCTTTGTATGCGTGCATTCTATTTTACTCTGATTTATACCATGATTATCTGGGGTTAGAAAAGAGGTGTTACAAAATGGACAGGACATTAACTTTTTTCAATCTAAAAAAGGACTAAGGCAGGGTGACCCTATGTCCCCATACCTTTTTGTGTTTTGCATGGCTAAATTATTGACATGACTATCAAAGTAGTGGAGAAAGGCGATTGGATTGGTGTTAAAGCTGGAAGAAGAGAACCAATTATATCACACTTGATGTTCGCGAGCGATTTAATTTTATTTGGGAGAGCAACTAGAAAGTTAATGAATTATGTAAATTATGTCCTCACCAACCTCTGTCTGTGATCAGGACAATGTGTCATCATTGACAAACCAAGAATCTTGTTCTAAAAAAACACACCCTATTCGATCAAAAGAGGATTTTTTCACATGTCAGGTTTTAAGGAAACTAATGACTTGGGAAAATATTTGGGTGTGTACCTAACAAGTAAAATCTAAGGCTTAAATACTTAAGCTACTTCATAGATAATGTCACGACTAAGCTCACAAATTCGAAAGCAAAGCAACTGCCATTTGTTGGTAGGGTAACTCTAGCAAAATCAATAATTGAGGCTATGCCTACCTACACAATGATGCCTTGTGTTTTTATTAAAGAAAGTCTTAAGAAAATTCAAGCTCAACTGAGAAACTTTGTTTGGGGTGATACTAAGGATAAGAAACATGTTTGTGCAGTTAACTAGAGTACCTTTAACACTTCTAAAATGATGGGAGGTTTGGGTTTGAAGAACTTAGTTGTCAACAACAAAACTTGTTTACTAAAGCTCGGGTGGAAGCTCATGAGTGGAAAAAAAAGACCATGATGTCAGAGCTGAGAGGGAAGTATGGTAGAGGTAGTGAGGCTCTTAGACTGTGGTGTTAGGTACCAAGACCAATGACTCAATATTTTTGAAGAATCTTGGTAAGGACTGGAATAAGTTGCACAATCTTACTCATTGGGACATTGGCAATGGGAAGATAACAAATGCATGGACTGACTCATGGATTCCCCTGAGAGTTCTTAATGATGTAAGAACATCTAGCCAAAATTATCCTCAAAATATTAAAGTTGTTGATCTAGTTCATGTAGATGGTAATTGGAACATGGAGCTTCTTACCAGATTCTCGTGTCATAATAAATTCATGGATTAACTCGTGAATTCCCTCAGGAAATCTTAATGATGTAATAATAGCTATCCAACCTTATCCTCAAAATATCAAAGTTGCTAATCTAGTTAAAGAGGATGGTAATTAGAACATAGAGCTTCTTACCAGATTGCTGCCTCATAACATTGTTGAAGATATTTTGGCCATCCATCCTCCTAGATCCAACAATAGTGAGAATGTTTGCTTGTGGAGAGGTACAAAAAATGAATTTTTCTCTATCAAAAGTGCGTATCATATTGCAAGCCTTAATGCTAGTGATCCCGAGCAAAGAAATCTTTGGAAGAGCATCTGGCCCTTGAAAGCCCCCAGAAAAGCTTAGAGCTTTCAATTTGTTAATCAAACATGAGAGCCTCACCACAAATCTCCGGCTTAGCAAGATGAAAATAAGAGACCCTTAATGTTAGTAATGCAGAGAGAAAGTTGAAAATGTAATTCATGCCCTTGAGGGACTGTGCTCCTGCTAATCTAGTATGGATCTCTCTTGTTAGAGTTTCATACAAACATATTTTCTTTGATGTAAGCTTACAAGATTTGATGAAAATGAATATGCAGATCAACCTTGAACATGGAAATCTTGAGGCGTGGAAAACGTTGTAGGCCACAACTTGTCACTCTTTGTGGTTTTAGCGAAATAAAAAGCTCCATGATGATAAATATGTCAAGAATTTTGTGTTGTCTGACGATATTATAAGCATGTTTCTTTTCTAAAACATGAGCATAAAGCTCCAACAACGTCTGAGTATCAAGAACCAGGTCTTAATTCACATAAGTTGGAAACATACTCAGGAAGATTGGATTTTGATCAATGTTGATAGAGTCACAAAGAATAATGGAAAATTTGGTTGTGGTGGTTTAATTCGGGACACTCTAGGCAAGTAGGTGACATGGAGGCTTCTCCAAAAATATTGGAGTTTGCAGTAGTCTTGTAGCAGAGTTGTGGAAAGTTCTTAATGGTCTTAAATTTCCTCTTGGAAAGAGATACAAGAAGATCGAATTGCAAACTAATAACAAAGTAATTATTGAGTTTGCTAAATAAGAGATCTCCAAGCATCAAGGAATGATGCATCATATATTACAAATTAAAAAAACTTATTAATCATTGTTTTTCTAATATATATATATATATATATATATATATATATATATATATATAAATTTATTTAAATTTTAAATATTTAAATATTATTTTTAATCAGAAAAATGTGTTAATTTGTTTTTACAAATCAATCTGTCAACTCAATAGTCTGTCAATAAAAAAGATATGGTGGAATTTTATGTTCAACTATCTAAATTATTCGATTCGTTTCATCCATTTTTTAGACTCAACTAAAGTAAATTTAAATGGGAAATGTCGGTTTGATTTTCCACCCTACTCTTACTTAACTATATTCATTTTGTTAAATTATAATTTTATAAAACCATGTGTTGCAATTTCAATATCTAAATTTAGGGGTGGTAAAAATGGACTGCCTGCTCCGCCCCACTATGTCTTAAGTCCACTAAAAATAGAGTAGAAATGAGCATAAAAATCTAGCTCGTCTTTAAAAGAGGAGCATTGACGGGCTTGTCCGCTTACTTTTTAAAATTTATATTTCCTTTTTTAATATATGAAAAGATTTTTAACATTTCAATCAGATTATTCACTTAGAACAATATTTTTACAAAATATCTTAAACAAAATTTACTTAAAAAATATTGTCTATATTCACAAATAAATTTATAAAATAAAACTATCAAGAATTTTACATATAATTAACTAAAAAATGATGGATTTAAGACGTGACAAACTAAACAAATAGATACGATGAGTTTTGACGGACGACGAATTTTTACAGGACAAACTTTGACGAACGACAGTCTTTAGCGAGATGGACTTCAATAGACAACATATCCAAAACAACATCCTACAATTTTTTTGACAGATACACAGACGGGCCGATAGGCCACGGCCCGTTTTGCCCTGCTATCTAAAATGAGGTTTAGTCTATTTTTTTGTTTTTGGTACAAAAGAAACCTATTTAATGAATGAAGAAAACAACATTATTGTCCAACAAACCGTTATTATCATTGAAGATTAAAGTTGAAGGAAGAAAATGTACTTCTATTCTTCTGTTGTCTTTCCTTGACTACAACTTCACACTTCTTCCCTTCCCTGTTCATCCTTTTACAACAATGAAGTGCTTCCATTTCTCCAACGGAGGATCAGAAAAACGAGGAGTCGTAGCAGAAGACGAAGAAGGTTCAGCCTCAAGCTCAAGAGGTTCACGCGTCTCATGGGCGCGTTCCCTAAGCTTAATGGACTCACGCCGTTCCGAATACGACTCCGATTCAAGAGACTTCTCTGACACAATCGGCTTCCATGAGTTTCTCTCTCAACGCCGAGCCAATCACCTCGTTCTCTTCTCTTTCTCTGACCTTAAAACCGCCACTCGCGGCTTCAATAGAGCGCTCTTGATCGGTGAAGGTGGCTTCGGGTCTGTCTATAGAGGAACGCTAAATCATCACTCTCAACGTTCACAAATTGATGTTGCTGTTAAACAATTGAATCGTAATGGTCAGCAGGCATGTTCGATTTATCTCTGACATTTACTCTGATGTTTCTGCACATATATCAACTGAGTTGGTCTGACGGAACTATAAAACTTTTTTTTTTTGTTATAGTTTGTTATGTTTTGTGGTTATAATGGGTTTTTCTTTGGTGGGTTAAATTTCTAGTTTTCAGGGGCATAAGGAGTGGATTAATGAAGTGAATTTGTTAGGGGTAATTAAGCATCCGAATTTGGTGAGGTTGGTAGGTTATTGTGCTGAAGATGATGAAAGAGGGATTCAGAGGCTTTTGGTTTATGAGTTTATGTCTAATAAGAGCTTGGAAGACCATCTCTTGGCTCGTGTTCCTTCGTCGGTTCTTTCTTGGATTACGAGGTTAAAGATTGCTCAAGATGCTGCTCGGGGACTGGCTTACCTACATGAAGAAATGGATTTTCAGGTATAGTAGAGAACATTGTATATTTGTTTTGTTTGATAGCATGATTGGGCGAATAGTTGGTTTGGCTTTAGGTTTTAGGTCTCTATGACAATGATACGGGTCATTATGCAATGTGTAGTGGGTGTTTGGTTAGGGTCAATGTTTGATGGATGATCTTTGATTGTGCTAAGCTATTTGTAAGTTAAAAGTGAATTTAAAGTGAGCTTATTTATGTTTTGAAATTTTAATGAAAGATGATATAGTTGGTAGTACAAAACTTTTGACAAGAATTATCAAAGTGAAGGTATTGCTTTAGACCAGATGGAGGTGGTTTGGGTTTTACCATTTGGGCAGAGAATCGGTTTTTAAAATTGGTTTTAAGGTAAAGCCAGACACTTTTAAAATAGCTTAAGTCTTTGAGTCATTGTGCTCTTGCCATAACGTAATTCATTTCAATTTTGGTTCATGTATCCCGCTTTGGATGTGTTTTTTATCCAGCCACTCTCCACCAACTAATATCTCTAGATGACTTTTGTAGTAATAAAATAGTGATTCCCATTGCATCTGATGCAGCTAATATTTCGAGATTTTAAAACATCCAACATCTTGCTGGATGAGGACTTCAATGCAAAGCTTTCCGATTTTGGACTCGCTCGGCAAGGACCCTCAGAAGGGTCTGGCTACGTTTCAACAGCAGTAAGTAAATGTCTATATCTTGTAGAGAAAAAATCATTATACTCTTCTTTTTTATTTTGACAGAAAAAGTAAAAATAGACTTATACTTTACCTTTAAGTAATACCGTAATGATAGAAAATTGACAATATTGCATGATAACATTAGATGATTACAAGAATATGCTGGGAAGCTTGTCTTGAACAAATTCATATTGCTAGTTGGAATTCTGAACTCTAAACTTTAGTTTGTAATCCAATCCGGAGATTCTACTGATATGCAAAATGAATGACTTATTTTCTCTTTACAAAGGTTGTTGGCACCATAGGATATGCTGCACCAGAGTATGTTCATACTGGTAAGCTGACTGCTAAGAGTGATGTCTGGAGCTTTGGCGTAGTTCTATATGAGCTTATCACTGGGAGGAGAGCCGTAGAAAGAAACTTACCAAGAAACGAACAAAAGCTTTTGGAGTGGGTAAGATCATATGTATCTGATTCTAAGAAGTTCCATCATATTGTCGATCCTCGGCTTGAGGGACAGGATTGCACCAAATCAGCTCATAAACTTGCAATCCTAGCAAACAAGTGTCTAATGAAGCAGCCAAGGTCCCGCCCAAAAATGAGTGAGGTGGTTGAGATTCTCGACAACATTATCAACGAGACTGTTCCTGTGGTGGATGAATGCATTTCCCAAACTGTTGTAGAAACTGGAGACGGAAAAGAAGTAAATTCATCTGTAGAGGATGCCGAACGGGAACCAGCTAAACAGGGAAGTAATTATCTGAAGAAGGTTTTTGAATTCAGAGACATGGTGAGCTTAAGAAATAAATCCATTGGAAGGTTTGATTGGAAAAGTTGGGCACCTGGGCTTGTAAGAACTTGGTGATGAGTGATCTGCATTCATATTTTGGAAAGCAAAATCTTCCCCTACGGTTGCCTGTTCATCGCAATGTTCGGTGATCACTTGGTTTCAGTCAGTGAAATCGGCATTGCTGAGCACACGGTTAACATACTGATCCAAGTAAATTTTGTATTAATTAATAAATGCTTGTACAGAATAATTTAGACCAACCAGCCTATATTATATCATGTTATCTGACCTTGATACTAACTACGAATGCAGTCATGAAAGTATGGTTTAGGTATTGAAGGAATTATGTGCATATTTCAAACTACATACAATTCATTTCATTGAATGACTTGAATTATAAGATGTAAGAGTCTGACTTCACTTGTATGAATTGTGACTTAGTCTTCTATGAATATGTTGTCTGTTTAACAATTACCAATCACCTACTTTGATATTTATTAATGGTAGCAACCAATCAAGGACAGAGTCAGAGTCAAACTTGGATGATAGGGAATTAACATTATTAAATATAAGATTTGAAGTTGATTTAGTAAATATACATGCATAAAATTATTAAACTATGGTTTCATTATTAAATTAGGAATTAAAAAACTATATAACAAATAGATTACAATATAATTGAGCTAACCGTGAAACATACAAAAGCTCTAGAAATCCAAGTTATTTGACTGTTACAAACACTAAGATCCAATTATTCATAGACATAGGCCCTCTCAACAAGCAAAATGTCCATGAGAAATTTGGTTCTGAAACGTTATTCTATAGTAAGATATGTACAATTTATTTGGTAACACTTCATGGTATGCGACCATTGCATTTTAGTACATTCAGCTTTGTTCTCTCAAGGATGCTATATCTGGATTTTGCAATGTGGCATGTCATGTACAGAGCATAGACGTAGACCGTTGGGGAAAAGCCGTGGTTGTTATAACACGGGTAACATCATCAGCACTTCTTCTACGCAAACGATTTTGATGTACATGTTGAACCTGTAATTGCTCCAAATTTGTAACAACCTCATCCATGTTTGGTCTCAACTTGGCTTCTGTCGCAAGGCACCTTAGGGAGAGTGTAGCAACCTTATATGCATTTTCTAGTTCATATTGGCCTTCAAGACGGTTATCCATTACGCAAAATTTTACGCTTGTTGGGCAGATAAGGCTTAGCCCATTCCACCAAATTCTGTTGTCTTTGTGGTCTGTTCTTGTCCACAACTCTCCTCCCTGATAATATTTCCAAAAGGACAACTCCGAAGCTATAGACACCACTCTTAGCACTGTGGATACCTTCAATAACAAAAGTTTCTTTTTTCATTTTAGTCACCAACCAAAATGATATTTAATAGTTGATTCTTAACGAAGTTAATGAACTCAACAAAATACCGGTGGCTACGTATTCTGGAGCTGCATATCCATAAGTTAATCTGGTGGAGACACGGCCTTTATCAGCCGCAGACCCGACCTTTGCCAGTCCAAAATTAGAAAGTTTTGCATTATAATCCTGTGATCAAACCAGCAAGGAAATGTTCAGATATGATACTTAAATAAACTTTATATATTAATGTGTGTGAGTTATGCTGTGCATGTACAAAAGGACACATACTGAATCTAGCAAGACATTTGATGTCTTGAAATTCCGGTATATCACTTTTTTCTCAGCACTGTGAAGAAATGCGAGGCCTTTCGCAACACCAAGAGCAACCTTCAAACGTAGGCTCCAAGAAAGAGGTTGAAAATATGAGCCTCCTGTTACAACATTATTGATAATGTTAAGCATGCATTGTCAACTACAACATTATTGGTAATGTTAGGCATATATCAAGTCAATTACATCAATGTGAAAGGATGAAAAGAGAAAAACTCACTGAGAAACAAGTGATTCTCCAAGCTGCCACGAGGCATAAATTCGTATACCAGAAGATTGTTTTCATCTTCAAGGCAGTATCCAATCAGTTTCACTAGATGAGGATGTGAAAGTTGGCCTAGATAATTGACATCCGCCTAAAATAGAAATAGAGAACACTGATTGATGTAACATAAACCAAATCTCTCTTACTTTCCAACCACCAATAAAATTGGTTTAGAAAAGAAACAGACTATGTAAAACGTGTAAAAATATTCTCAAACATGTAGTAATAATAATAATAATTAAGAGAAATTATATTTCACATACAAACTTGTCATCAAATTTGACAACAATTTAGATGTAAGAATAACTACATAGGAAGTGAATCGTTGATAAATACTTAAGTGCGTCAAAATTAAGGGTGACAAACAGTTCTGTTTAACCCCGTCAAAATATAGGGTAGATGTTCGAAACTTTGGCTCAGCCCGCTAAAAATGACGGCTTAAACGGACATGCCTGTCTGTTTTGCCATCCCTGCAATTCATTGTGAGGATTTAAACATGTAAAAGAGGTAATGTTTACTTCTTAATTAGATGATTTAAACTTACCAACATCTCCTCATGACCTTTGAAGCCATCCTGACAAAGTTTCTTGACCGCAACAACAATGCCTTTGCCAGGCTTAGCAGCAGAAGTTGAGTGTTCATCAATCCAGCCCTTAAAAACTGATCCAAAACCTCCATCTCCTAACACACTGTCTACACGAAAATTTCTCGTGGCAGCCTGAAGTTCTGTCAAAGCAAAGCTCTTCAAATTAGATGATTGCAAAATCTCCCCCACACGCGGGTCAGCCCGAGGCACCGATCCCGCCGATATCTCAATCTCACTAACTGAGCTACTGAGAGTAACATCTTCTGTATCAACAACATTCACACTCTTTGAACTTAACCCTGAAACTGAAATAACATGATTAATAAAACAAAACTTTCACCAACTACATATTACTATACAATACTAGTACTAAACATATGTAAGATTATGAATACCAGAATTAGTTTGGTCTTCTGCTTTCACTTGGCTTCCCAAACAAACTCCCATGGCAGAAACAATATTAATTCCCATAGCTTTGTTGTTTATATATATCACAACAAAAAGTCCGAGAAGGTCAAGTCCAATAGAAACTAACCATGATTGTGAACTGAAACTGCGAAAACGTAAAGATGGAAAAAGGAAAATGACATGAAGAACATGTTTGTAATGAAGAGAAAAATGCAAGGAGGAGAGGTGAAGAAGATTCTTGATATGAAGGGGACTAATATGGATGTGTACCGTGGTGACCCACAAAAACAAAAGTGATTGAATGTAACACGATGTGTCCGTTTGTTATTGGGCAGACTCTCAGTGTAACAGGTCGTGTCAGACAGCCGACATGCCTTAGGTGTGAAAAGTGTCGTTATATTAGAGAAGATAGTGAGAAGAAGAGTGAAATGGCATTGAAAAACTTGAGCAAGTTGACTATAAGTACATAAAAGTTTTGGATGGATTAGTAAAAGACATAAGGGGGAGGTGAAGAGACAAAGGAAGGTGAGTATGGAGATTCATGTAACATCACATTCATTTGTATGACATGTTAAGGGAACAGCATTGTGTAACTGTAATGGACCCCTTTTGGAAAGGAAAGTCCTTGTTTCTACAAAATGGTTTGCCAAACTTTCTCGTCGAGATCTTTTGAAACTCTACTTGAGTTGTATGGTTTTGAATTATTGCTCGAAGTTGATTAGGGAGTGAAATATGGGTCCATTTGGCAAGTGGGGAGTTTCCATAATTTGTATGCAAGTTGGGTATAATTGGACCTTTTTGGCCTTTATCCACTTGTCTTGAACATCATGAGTTGAGGAAGATTTAAGCAAGAGATGGTCAAGGTCCCCCATTTGTTCTATAATTAACTCTTTGTGGTATTTGAATATGTACTAAATTATCTACTACTAATATAGTATGAACCTCGTGGCAATATAATATGCATTAAATTATTAGCTTCATTTTATGTTTATCTGGAGTCAAGTAATATATACACACATTGGAACTTGAATAATAATAACCTCATGGCAATATAATATGCTTCAAGAAAATATAATAAAAATAATCTCCATGTCTATCTAGACATCGGTGCAAATTATTGATATTGCAATCAAAATAATAATTTGAGATCTAAAGAGAGTAGTCTCTTTTAATTAATGGAATATTTGATCGAACTCTATTAGATCGAAGATAGTATCTTAATTTGACAGTTTGACAGAGTTTAGCATGCAGTCGAAGGTTGCTCACATGTTGTTGTCGAAGTGTTACAAGTTGTATTCGAAGTGTGTTCTAACTTGTAGTGTCGAAGGATGTTAGGATTGTTAGGATCGAATTGGATCTGTTTGTTATGTCTAATTGGTTAAGTTAGCTTGTACCCTAAGTTAACTTGTATTGGATATTTGTGATAAAAAAATCCATTAGTTTAGTATGTTAGGTTCATTATAAATAACATATTAGTCTCTCATCATTGCATACTGCAAATCCTTTTTTAGGGTGAAAGGGTTATTTTTTATTCTTGTATACTTGTAATCTTGATTTAAGATAAAGGAAAGAATAGTAGTTAATAACCAATCCTTGTGTTCATCGTGTTCTTCATTCATTTTCCTACCCTAATTGTTTCTTGATCATTAAGCAACAAGTTTATATTCTGTTTCCAAGGCATTCAATTCACAACAAATTGGTGCGGTGAGCGGGAGAAGATGCCTTCAACAAAGTATGAGATTGAAAAGTTCACCGGAGTGAACGATTTCGGTCTGTCGGTCTGTGGCACTTTGAAGATGAAAGCCCTACTTGTTCAGCAAGGTTGTTTGGAAGCGTTGAAGGGAGAACCAGCCATGAACGAAGCGTTAACGATAGCTAAGGAAACGACAATGATAGAGAAAGCACATAGCGCAATTTTGTTGGGCCTTGGTGATAAGGTTCTTCAACAAGTATCAAATGAGACGATGGCGGCAGGGTTATGGGTGAAACTTGAAAGTTTGTACATGACCAAATCGTTGGTGAATCGACTCTACCTGAAGCAAGCTTTGTATTCATTCAAGATGATTGAAGACAAAGTGTTGGCTGAGCAGTTGGATATGTTCAACAAGCTGGTTCTTGATCTTGAAAATATTGATGTGAAGATCGATGATGAAGATCAAGTGTTGTTGTTGTTGTGCGTTTTTCCCAGATCACATGCTCACTTCAAAGAAACCCTCTTGTATGGAAGAGAATCACTGACCTTTGAAGAATTTCAATCAGGCTTGTATTCGAAGGACTTGAACGAACGAAAGGAGCATAAAACTTCGACAGTTGGTGAAGGTTTGGCTGTTAAAGGAAAATTCTTGCGAAAGGGTAGTAAGTTCGACAAGAAGAAAGGTAAAAGTCAACATAATTTTTATAGTGGCGAAGCATCTGGTATTCGTTTCTATCATTGTAAGAAGGAGGGTCACGCAAGAAAAGTGTGCCCTGAGCGTCTGAAAGATCATGGAGTAAAGGATAATGGCAACACAACTATTGTTCAAGATGATTTTGACTCATCTGATATTCTTGTAGTTTCGAGCAACAACCCGTCGAAGGAGTGGATTATGGATTCTGGATGCACTTAGCACATGACTCTAAACAAAGACTTGTTCGAGGAATTACGTGATCAAGATGGTGGATCTGTATTGCTGGGAAACAATAAATCTTGCAAGATTGTAGGTGTTGGATCTGCGAGGTTCAAACTCCATGATGAGTTAATAAGCTATTGACTGAAGTCAGGTATGTACCTGATTTGAAGAGAAATTTGATTTCTCTTGGTGAATTCGACAAGAAAGGATATGTTTTCCAAGGAGAGAAAAGTTATAAGAGTCATGAAGGAGTCGAAGGAAGTCTTGAGAGGCGTGAAGAAACAAGGCTTGTACACCCTTGAGGCTGAAGTTGTAAGTGGTTCGACAAATGTTGCATCCACAAAACCTTTGTTGAATATAGAAATTTGGCACATGAGATTGGGTCATGTCAGTGAAAGGGGTCTGGTCAAATTGGGGAAACAAAATTTGTTTGGAGGAGACAAAGTCGAAAAATTGAAGCTTTGTGAACCATGTATACTTGGAAAATCTTGTAGAGTGAAGTTCAACAAAGGTAAACAAAGAACACATGGATCCCTTCATTACATCCATGTTGATCTTTGGGGGCCTGCAAGGTGTCCATCACATTCAAGAGCAAGGTATTTTCTATCCATAGTAGGTGACTATTCCAGAAAGTTATGGGTATTCATCCAGAAGGATAAGGATGAAACTTTTGAGAATTTCAAAGGTTGGAAGACTCTAGTCGAAAATCAAACTAGCAGAAAGGTCAAGAGGTTAAGAACACACAATGGCCTTGAATTTTGAAATGAGGCATTCGACAGCTTTTGTGGTGCCTCTAGTATTGCAAGGCATAGAAATAATGCAGGCACTCCACAATAAAATGGTTTAACTGAAAGGTTTAATCGACCCATCTTGGAAAGAGTTAGATGCATGTTGACTAGTGATGGATTAAAGAAGGTGTTTTGGGCTGAGGCTGTTTCGACATCAACATATATGATAAACAAATGTCCTTCGACTGTGTTAGATATGAAGACACCTGAAGAAGTTTGGTTGGGACATCCACCAAATCTCGACAAATTTAGAGTATTTGGTTGCATAGCTTATGCTCACATTAGGAGAGACAAGGTCGAACCTAGAGCTCTTAAATGCATGTTTATGGGATACCTTAAATGAGTCAAAGCTTATAGGCTATGATGCCTAGAGCCAGGTCATAGAAGGATTATCACCAGTCGAGATGTAGTTTTCAACGAAGTTGAAATGGATTTCAAGAAAATGGATGATGTTGGTCAAAGTGCAGAAGTATCTAACGAAGAGCTGGAATAGGTAGAGACTCATGTTGAGGTGGAGCATGTTGATGTTGAATTGTGTACCCAGATAAATTCGAAGAAGAAGAGGATGCTAATGAAGTTTAGGAAACTGTCGATGACTACCTATTAGCAAGAGATATGACACGAAGAGTCATCAAACCACCTCAAAGATTTGGGTATGCGGATCTTATAGCTTATGCCTTAATATCTGCAAGTGAGGTTTTAGACAAAGAACCAAGAAACCATAAGGAATTTATGAGGAGTAGAAATAAGACTGAATGGTTGAAGGCCATGGATGATGAGATGAAATCTCTTCATGATAATAACACTTGGGAATTGATCAAGAAACCTACTGAAGCCAGGTTAGTTAGATGTAAATGGATTTTCAAAGTTAAGGAAGGAATCGAAGGAGTGGCGTCGAAAAGATACAAGGTGAGGTTAGTTGCAAGGGGTTTCACTCAGAAAGAAGGTGTTGAATTCAATGATGTGTTTTCTCCTGTTGTGAAGATAGGTACATTAAAATGTTGCTTGCAATGGTGGCACAGTTCGATCTTGAACTGGAACAAATGGATGTGAAGATTGCTTTCTTGTATGGTGATCTAGATGAAACAATCCTGATGAGGCAACCTGAAGGGTTGATCGGTGGTTTTTACACAGTTATTTAGCATTGAGTTTCGTTATCGTTTCTTTTATTTGTCTAGTGTTATATGTCTTTTTATCGCATTTTACGCTTTGGTTATGTGTTTAAGTGTTTTCAGGGATAGAAGAATGAAACATAACAAATCGGGACAAAAGAAGTGCAAAAAATTAGAATATTAGAGGCTACAGAGGAATCAACACGGGCACCCGTGTGAATCAACACAGCCCGTGTTGAAAAGCCAGTGGAAAGTGAAAATTAGCCCAAGTCAGTGGATCAACACGGGCACCCGTGTTCATCAACACGGCCCGTGTTGATTGACCTGGAGAGTTCCCTTGGATTTTGAAGACCAACACGGGCACCCGTGTTAATCAACACGGCCCGTGTTGATGGACGCGGGAGGAAACTTTATTTTTTGAGTTTTGGATCTCTTCTTTGTCATTAAGGGTATTTTGGACTTTGGCTAATATTGGGATGTGACTGAGACTATTAGAAGGAATTTTGGGAAAAAGAGAAGGCACTTTGGAAATTAGGGAAAAAATATCACAGAGGGAGGAGAGCGACAAAGAGGAATTAGGAGACGGCGAGATTCAAGGGCAGCCACCATTGAAGATCAAAGTCATCATAATTCTTTGTAATGTTTAACTCTTATTTGTTGTTTTCTTCTAATATTATGAGAGGCTAAACCCCCCAATGCTAGGGGGTGGTCCTGGTTTGATGATTGTATGAATTCTGATTCTTGATTTCCTTAATGCATGTTTATCTATTTCAATTTAATTGTATGGTGTTCTTATGATTATGTATCGGACAAATACATGTATACCTATGACTAACAATTGGCGGGGGTGATTGTTAGGGTTTCTACACAATTAGGTTATTAGGAGTCTCACCTAGGACTAGGAACTCTTTTTAATCACTTGAATTCTCGATATCGTTATGGTTAAAACTAAGAGTTGTTCGAATGGACATTTGAATAAGGATTAGGGTTTTAATAGTGTCTTCATTAAGGACTTAAGGAAGAACAATCTAGAGATAGGTAATTGATAGTTTTCATATGCAATGAGGAAATCTTGATTCGGGTCATAGTTTTGTTAAATCAACCACTCACCCTAGCATCATTCTCATTATATTTCATCAGTCATCACTTGTTACGAGCGTAATTGAAACTTTTAAAATCAACCCAACCATTGTTTTTGTTCAATTGAATTAAGAGCACGAATAGGTATTTACTCCGCGGTCCTCGAGATCGATACTTGGGGAAACTCATTATAACTACATCGGCTAAAATAGTACACTTGCTATTTTTCCGATCAAGGGTATGTCGAAAAGGGAAAGGAATATTATGTTTGCAAGTTGAATAGATCTTTATATGGGCTGAAATAATATCCTCGGCAGTGGAATAGGAGATTCGACAAGTTCATGGCACACATAGGTTTCATTATAAGTCATTTCGACCACTGTGTTTACTTCAGATTTCGACCTGGTAATTCATTTGTTACTTTGTTTCTTTATGTTGATGATATTCTCATAGGAAGCAATAATGTTTAAGAGGTAATGAGGGTGAAGGTTGAACTCAATAAGGAGTTCGAAATGAAGGATCTGGGAGCTGCATACATGATTCTTGGGATTGACATTTGAAGAGATATAAAGCAATCGAAATTATGCTTATCTCAAGAGGCATATCTACGGAAGATTCTCGAAAAGTTTGGTATGTCGAATTCGAAGCCTGTTGTGACTCCAACAAACCCTCAATTTAAGTTGAGTATTGATCAGTGTCCCAGCACTAAGGTCGAAAGAGCTTATATGAATAGAATCACATATGTTAATGTAATAGGCTCTTTGATGTATGATATGGTTTGCACTAGACCCGACATAACATATGCAGTAAGTCTTGTGAGCAGGTACATGGCGAATCTTAGAAAGGCTCACTGGCAAGCATTGAAGTGGATTCTAAGGTACATAAATAGGTCTTTGAATAGAGTCTTAATTTATGGTGGAGCCTTGGGTGAAGATAGTAAAGCAGTAATCGAAGGACATATCGACTCTGATTATGCAGGTTGTATGGATTCTAGAAAATATCTTTCTGGATATGTTTTCACTATGTTCGGTACAACAATTAGTTGGAAAGAAACACTTCAGAAGGTTGTTGCATTATCAACCACTGAAGCGTAATATATTGATTTAACTGAAGTTGTGAAAGAATCATTATGGCTTGAAGGTTTTCCTAAGGAGCTGAAAATTCAAGGTGAAGTTATCACTGTTAAATCTGATAGTCAAAGTGCAATACACCTGTAGAAGAATTCATGCTATCATAAGTGAACCAAACACATTGATGTGAGGCTGCATTTTGTCAGAGGGGTAATCAAGTGTGGAAAAGTCCAAGTGTTGAAGGTTTTGAAAGATCATAATGTTGCTGATATGATCACCAAGACATTGCCTAGTTGTAAGTTTTTCCACTGTATGCAATTAATAAAGCGGCATGAAGAAAGCTAGTTCGTTCTTTGATAATAGAGTTGGTTCCAAGGTGGAGATTTGTGGGATACTATGTCGAACTCTATTGGATCGAAGGTAGTATCTTAGTTCAACGGTTCGATAGATTTTATCATGCAGTCGAAGGTTGCTCACATGTTGTTGTCGAAGTGTTACAAGATGTATTCGAAGTGTGTTTTAGCTTGTAGTGTCGAAGGATGCTAGGATTGTTATGATCAAATTGGGCTTGTTTGTTATGTCCAATTGGTTAAGTTAGCTTGTACCCTAAGTTAGCTTGTAATGGGTATTTTTTATAAAAAGCCCATTAGTTTAGTATATTAGGTTCATTATTAATAGCATACTAGTCTCTCATCATTGCATAATGCAAATCCTATTTTAGGGTGAGAGGGTTATTTGTTATTCTTGTATACTTGTAATATTGATTTAAGATAAAGGAAAGAATAGCGGTTAATAATCAATCCTTGTGTTCGTCGTGTTCTTCATTCATTTTCCTACCCTAACTGTTTCTTGATCATTAAGCAACAAGTTTATATTTTGTTTCCAAGACATTCAATTCACAACATAACGGTTTTGTTTCGGGTGGGTTATAGATTCAAATGACGAGGAGGTCCGGTCATTAGTCCAAATTTATAAGGCGTTGAAGGTACAATGCATTTATAACTTTGAGATTCGTACTCGATCCATGCCACAAAAGGCTATTCATTGTTGGATATTATCTAACAGTTTCCATGTTCCATGTCGGGAAGCATGAGGTATCTCTAATCGTCCATTGTATATAAGATATCCCATGTGGTGATACTTGAGATGTGTTCTAATTATAACTTACTCTATTTTTTGTTACTCACTGATTTGGACATTGGATTGTTAACTTTGTAGATCCATCATTTATCTGCCATACCGAAAACTTATTTTGTCGTACCAAGAATTTATTCCATCACTTTTCCATACATTTATGGTTCTCTAAAGATAATGGATTTGTATGTGAGAATCGAATTTTGATTCCTATGAATTTCACATTCTTATCCCTCTAATTCAAAAACCACGAACTACTACAGCGAGCTTACTCAAAGAAGATGATGACGGCCAATCCAACTCCCAAAGACACCATATGTTCCCATCCTCAATATCTTTATATTTCATCTTCGTTGATTTAATCGACGAAGAATCATTTATTGAGAGAGAACCTCCACCACAAAGCTTCCCCCCCAAGTCATTGATGATGAACAAAAGGCAAGACGATAACGAGCCTATTTTATAATTTAAAGATTTCCAGGAAGTAGATAGTCATAACTGCCACCATATCAAATCATTCAGTATAAGAATACTCTTTGATGAAGAGCGCTCATACAATCTGATGTACATTGCAATATTTGTGAGATTAGGGTTACACGATCGAGATTTGAAGCCCTATGAAGGAGAAATTTTTTTAGCATTCAATTATCCATCCACTCCTCCATGTAGAACTATCAAGTTGGCATTCTCTATCAAAGAAGGGAATGACAAAATAGTTGTAAATATGCATTTCCTCGTGATCCCTTAGGAGATCGTTCCTCTTGATATTAGATGTAGTGGTATGCCTGATCCATTTCAATATGAAATATCATAATGATTAAGAAAAAACAGTTTTCATTTTGGCCGATTTGCGTGGAGTTCATGTTAGCTCTGTTGATTGGCAGCAATTTTGGTAAAACATTATGCTCAGGAAATGCCATGAAGAATGCCTTAACATGTGAAGCAAAATGTATTAGCAGTTTTTTAAGAAGATGTCAAAGTAGATGTCTTGACATGTGTTACAGAACTGAACTGGTTTTTCAGTTTAGATATTTTAGGAGTTAGTTTGTTTTAGTTGTTTGATCTAAGTAAGCAAGGTTTTGTAACGCTCTACTGCAACATTCTTGGAGAACTTTTATCCTAATTTCATGGAGAAAGTAAAGGAAAGCATTGAATACTTATGTGAAGCGAATTATGGGCCAACCCTATTTTTGTTGTTCGTATAAAAAGAAGAGCTAACCCTACTTCCAGAGTTAGCCATAGAGAAGAAAGCTGAAAGAACTGTGTTCAAAGTTTAGGTTTTAAGTCTGTGTTATTTGTTACTTGTGAGCCACTTCGGTATTGTTTAATACTTGAGTTGGACGTAAGTTGAGTTGTAAGTTGTTAATCATCTATAAGCTTTGAAGCAAGGATGGTTATGTGTCTTTGAAGTGTGTCTTCAAGTCTTTTTTATTGTTATTATCACAGTGTGTGGTTGAGGGGGAATGAGAGGGGTTTCTCATATCTTAGAGGTTCTTATGTAGAAGGGTCATTGGGTAGTGATTAAGTGATGGGTTGTAAATGAGTGAGTTTAACTCTAAATTAATATTGCTCATAATGGACTTCATCCCTGGCTTGATAGCCTCCAGAAGTAGGTGACTGGGTGAATAATTTCCTTGTCTCATTTTAATTTTCTACATTTAGTATTATGTTGTTCTTTGTTCAACAAACAGATATTAGTGTCGTGACATCACCTTCGACATTTCATATCTGATACTAGAATTTCAATTGGTATTAGAGCAGGCATCCTGCTCTGTCTCTGGGTGAGATCTAGGGAAGATACTTTCTGGTAATATGGACAAGAAAGGAGTATTTGTGAATAGACCACCCATTCTGGATGGAACTAACTATGATCTCTGGAAACCTTGTATGGTGACATTTTTAAAGTCCTTGGACAATCGGACTTGGAAAGTTGTTCTGAAGGGATAGACACACCCTATTGTCATTAGGGAGGACAATCAACCCACTGCGGTTTTGAAGGCTGAAGAGAATTGGTCTAAGGAAGAAGATGAACTATCTCTTGGAAACTTTGAAGCCTTGAATTCTATCTTCAATGGAATTGATAGAAATATCTTTAGATTGGTGAATACATGTGAAGTTGCTAAAGGTGCTTGGGAAATTCTCAAAACTACTCATGAAGGAATTTCCAAGGTAAAGATGTCAAGACTGCAGCTGCTAACCACCAAGTTTGAGAACTTGAGGATGAAGGAAGAAGAAAGCATTCAAGAATTTCACATAAACATTCTCGAGATAGCAAACACATGCAGTGCTTTAGGAGAGAAGATACTAGAGGAGAAGCTAGTAAGGAAGATACTCAGGCCTCTTCCCAAGAGATTTGACATGAAAGTAAATGCTATAGAAGAACCTCAAGAAATCAACAGCATGAGAGTAGATGAACTCATTGGATCTCTCCAAACATTTAAGTTGGGTATTAATGACAGATTTGAGAAGAAGAACAAAAGTATAGCTTTTGTGTCAAATACTGAAGGAAGGGAAGAAGAATGTGATTTGAACATTAAGGAAGGTCAATCCAATACTATAGTGTTTCTTGGAAGACAGTTCAATAAAGTGTTGAAGAAGATGGATGTAAATTCCTGACCAAATGTCATGAACATCTCATATGACATCAGTAGAACAAATGAATTTGGGAGAAAGGCATGAGCTAAGGAAATATTTTCTCAAGGCAGAGGAATAAAATGTCACGAATGTGAAGGATATGGTCATATTAAAGTTGAGTGTCCAACATTCCTTAAGAGACAAAATAAAGGTCTGACTATATCCTGGTCTGATGAGGACTCTGAGAGTGATGTGGAAGAAGAATCTGACAAATATGTAACAGCTCTGACTGGTACATACATATTTGATGGAGATTCAAGTGACGAGGAGCTAACATTTGAAGATCTGGATGCTTCATACAAGAAGTTGTGTATAAGAAGTGTTGAAGTATGTCAAGATGGGGAGAAACAAAAGAAGCTCATAACTCAACTAAAAGCTGAACAGAAAGAGCATCTAGAAACTATCTCCAAGTTGGAAAATAAAGTAACTGAACTGAAATCTGATCTTGACAAAATGAACAAATCTGTCAGAATGCTAAAAATGGATCTGACACACTAGATAAAATTCTTCAAGCAGTGAGAGTAACAGGGGATATGAGTGGCCTGGGATTCAATGAAACAAAGGAACCATCTTCAGACCCCACTCAAATCTAGGCCAAACCAAAAATGTTGAACCAAATGTTTCAACATCATGGAAGAGGTAATTTCAGGCAACCCAAAAGAAGGTTTCAACACTGGAGATATCATTATTGTGGACGCTATGTTCACACAAAACCTTTCTGTTTCAAGTTGTATGGTTATCCTAACCCTACACCTCAATCTAATGTAACTCAGACTAATACTAATGACAAGAAACAGTAGAATCCCAAAGTTAATGTTTCCTGTTTTATAGCACATACATCTCCCACAGTCCAACCAAAGAAGATTGGTACTTTGATAGTGCATGCTCAAGACACATGACTGGGATCAAGAAAATGCTGGTGAATATCAGATCACATTCAACTGGATGTGTCACTTTTGGAGATGGAGTCAAAGGTGAAATAAAGGGAGTTGGGAAGATAAATTATCCTAGAATTCCAAGTATTGAAGATGTGTTACTTGTTAAAGGTCTGAAAACTAATTTAATTAGTATCAGTCAACTGTGTGATCAAGGATTCAAGATAAACTTCACTAAGGCTGAATGCATTATTACAAATGAAAATAGTGAAGCTGTTATGAAAGGAGTGAAATCTAAGGACAACTTCTATCTATGGGTACCCCAAGACACAAGCTACTCCACATGTGTTGAACACATAAATGATGAAATCAGTTGTTCTCAGGAAAATTGGTTGAAGCATATTATGACTGAAAGCAATGTTGCACAAAATGTCATGACATCATATAACATTGTTAAAAACATTAGTGTTCAGTTTGTTAAAAACAAGAATGTTGCCTTGGAACATATAATCATTGGGATGCAATTGGCTGACACTCATTCAAAGAGATGGAATCAATATGGAAGTTCAAGAAGAAAACAAGGGATCTGCATGCTAGAGGAGTTATAGCAATTAAAAGCGTATGGGAATGTCATTAAAGGGCTTATTTTTCCAAAATGTCACTTAATATTGTGTGAACATACTATTCAATATATAAAGAGTTCATACCAAATGCAATCATTCCAAATTCCACCCCACACTCTATACAAAACTTATGCCCTACAGTACTATCTTCCCTTACCTCCGAAAAGACAACTTTCATCTCTCCATTTTCAGAAAATCCAACATGATGAATCCGCTTCAAGCAAGATTAATCTATCTTCATTAAACTCTTAAGCCCACCATGAAAACGCTTCTACTAACGAAGTTTTAGATGTGGCTCCCTTGGCCATGATTTTGTGTCCTGAGACAAGACCAAAAAAGCTTCGCACCTTCCATGCAAAACGCTTAAGAGGAACTTCAGTCCCTGTTGTAGGTAATGTCTCTAAGCCTATTAACGATGAGCCAAAATAACATATCGTCAATGTTGATAGGACTATTAGGAGGATAGTTACTAGGGTTTTAAATGAAGGATTTCCTGTACATGGAATTTTGATTCCTCTCTCCCACATACCTGTTGAGACTAGTCCTAAAGGTCCTGCTGAACCATCAACAAATGATGGAGAAAACCTTGAATGCAATCTTGGTAAGGTTTTTGAGCCTGTTCTTGAAGAAGTTGCACCTAATGTTGAGACATCACCTGTGAAAGAAACATCTCCTCCTAAGAAAAATGATGCAAGTCCAACATGAACAAAGCGAAAGATGGCTAAAGAAGTTGTTGATGTGGATGAATTATTTGATAACAAATTGATTGTCAATGTGAATCCTTGGATTGCTAAGAGATTGAAAACAAGAAAGGGTAAGGCTGCAGTTACCAATGCACCTCCTAAGAGTATCAAGAATAAGGTAATGTATGGACCTCCAAAATCCTGGAACAAGGTTATTCCCTCCTCCAGTAAGAGGAAAGTTAGGTTTGAATCGGACTCAGACTATGACATTGAAGATGATGTCTAGGACATCACACCTGTGAAGAAGTATGTGATCAAGAGACCATCTGATGATGTGCTTGATTCCCCTACAAACAACATATCATTTCACTCCATCAGCTATGTCACAAGATGGAAGTATATTTATCAACGGAGAATTGCTCTTGAGAGAGAATTGGGAAATGATGCCCTAGAGTACAAGGAAATTATGAGACTTATATCTACTGTTGGTTTAATGAAGACAGTGACAAAACTTGCTAAGTGTTATGAGGTGTTGTTCAAAGAGTTTATTATGAACATCCCTACAGACTGTGCTAAAAAAAGAGCAAGGATTTTAGGAAATTTTTTTGAGAGGAAAGTGAGTTGAGTTCTCTCATGTCGTTATTAACAGGTATCTTGGAAAAAGTGAGGATGAGCAATGTGAGCTAGAAGTGACTGACAATCAAATTTGCAAGATCATCACTGCAAATCAAGTGAGTGCATGTCCTATTAAAGAAAAGTTATCTGCTGGCAAGTTTAGTGTCAAATATGCCATATTGCACAGGATTGGAGCTGCTAATTAGGTTCCCACAAATCACACCTTAACTATTTCAGTTGGGCTGGGAAGATTTAATTATGATGTTGGGATGAAGAATCCATTTGACTATGGTTCTTATATTTTTTATCAAACAATCAAGCATATTGAAACATGTGTTGTGAAGATGCCCATTGCCTTTCCTTCCCTGATATGTGGTATCATTATCCATCAGCATCCTGGAATTTTGTCCGCTCTTGATCTTTCTAGCAAAAGAGGACCTATTTTTTCTCTTCACCAAAAATTGTTTGCATGGGAACATGTCTCAGACGTTGTTTCAACATCTGCAACTGTTGGGAGCAAGACCTCAAATAAGGCTAATGTAATTGCTGAATTAATAGAGGCGTGTGGAGAACTTTATGAAGTCATCCATATCAGCTCAGCAAGAAAGCTGACATTTGAAGAAACCATCAAAGATCTGAAAAAGGATGTTGTTGTAAGTGTTGCTGACGAAGTGCAGAAGGAAGAAAACAACTCTGAAGATGAAGGAAAAAGCTCCTCTGATGATGAAATAGAAAGTGATAGAGGTGGTGGATCTGTTGATTCTGCAGATAACTAAGTGTGTTGAAGATGTTATAATTGTGATTCCTGTGGCTCTCGTCTTGATTTTCTTTTGTTTAATTTTGGCACTGATGTGCTTAACAATGAATGATCTGGCCTGTAATAGCTTTAACATGTAGCTCTAGGTAACAATGAATGCTAGTATAATCTAATATTCAATATTGTTATCCTCTATGAGTTTTCTCTGGTGATTGCTTTGGCATATTGTGGCTAAAAAGGGGGAGTAATATGTTGTGAACCTGAGTAACTAACTGCTTGACTGACTGTGATGTTACTAATGGAGTGCTGAATTGATGAAATTGAGGGGGAATAGCTGACTGTGAGCTACTAACTATGATTGTGTGAATGTGTGCATGCATGATGTGATGTTCTAACTGATGTTTAGACATTTATTTTTCCGTTGCATCTCTAATAAGTTCTAATTGTGATTGTGTTGCTGCTCTGGTATGTATTTGTGTGTGTGAAGCTGCCCTCTGATTTTTGCTAATTGTGCTGAATGTTTATTCTGGTGTTGATTTTAATTGTATGGCTTATACACTCAAATAATGTTTTAGCCAAAATTTGCCAAAGGGGGAGTTTGTTAGTTATGTTGATTGGCAGCAATTTTGGTAAAACATTCTGCTCAGGAAATGCCATAAAGAATGCCTTAACATGTGAAGCAAAATGTATCAACGGTTTTTTAAGAAGATGTCAAAGTAGATGTCGTGACATGTGTTACAGAACTGAACTGGTTTTTAGTTTAGATATTTTAGGAGTTAGTTTGTTTTAGTTATTTGCTCTATGTAAGCAAGGTTTTGTAACGCTCTACTATAACATTCTTGGAGAGCTTTTATCCTACTTTCATAGAGAAAGTAAAAGAAAGCGTTGAAGACTTATGTGAAGCGAATTAAGGACCAACCCTATTTTTGTTGTTCGTCTAAAAAGAAGAGCTATCCCTACTTGCAGAGTTAGCCATAGTGAAGAAAGTTGAAAGAACTGTGTTCAACGTTTAGATTTTAAGTCTGTGTTATTTGTTACTTGTGAGCCACTTCAGTATTGTTTTATACTTGAGTTGGACGTTAGTTGAGTTGTAAGTTGTTAATCATCCATAAGATTTGAAGTAGGGATGGTTATGTGTCTTTGAAGTGTGTCTTCAAGTCTTTTATTGTTATTATCACAGTGTGTGATTTAGGGGGAGTGAGAGGGGTTTCTCATATCTCAAAGGTTCTTAGGTAGAAAGGTCATTGGATAGTGATTAATTGAGGGGTTGTAAACGGGCGAGTTTAACTCTAAATTAATAATGTTGATAGTGGAATTTATCCCTGGCTTGGTAGCCTCCAAACGTAGGTGTGATTGCACTAAACTGGGTGAACAATTTGCTTGTGTCATTTTAATTTTCTGCATTTAGTATTATGTTGTTCTTTGTTCAACAAACATATATTAGTGTCGTGACATCACCTTCAACATCTCAAATTTGATACCAGAATTTCAGTTCACATCATACATGAAGCCATACTTAAGAACACTTCCACGGTCGTTTCTCACCTGAGAGAAGAAGGAAGAACATTCATCAAGCAATCAGCTTTGTCAACTTCAATGAGCTAGCATATGTAACATTGTGAAGCGACAAACTTGGTCCACTAACACAAGTCAAAAAGAGAACCCTAAGGTCGACTCTGGACGATAATTTGGAGATCATCCACCTCGATGATAACCCAACATGGTCGACCTGTGTAAGTGTTGAGTTATCGTATATGGTAAAGAAAGGGATGATTAAGCGCCTTAAAGCTAATTGTCGCACCCCAAAATTTACCCGCTTAATTTAAGCCTATGTTTCGTCAAATATTCGTGTACCGTGGTTGAACCGAGGTTTTCTCAACTTTTGTATCTCCCCTAAGCTGCAAAATTTGGTTTGTGTTGACGATTAGTCCAAGATGGTTCCCGTCTTCTCTCGCATCGCCGTTTACTCAGTTATCAAAGATTCCTATGACTCGAGACGTATTAATGGTTTCACCAGAAGAGCCACAATTGCAAATATTTCAAATTCTTGGAGTATAATCAAGATGACGCTTATCTCAGTGTACGCTTATTCATTAATCAAGTTGCTATAAGAATTGTCATTTGAAAGTTTTTTTGAGTTTTCACGATAAGGTGAGTTTTGGGCTTTTGGTTGGGCTATTCATTTTGAGAATTGTGGGAGTATTGTTATACAAGAGTTATTGAGGGTGCTTTGTCATTTATTATGGACTCACAAGTAAAGTAAAGGACTTTTGTGCAAAAATTCACGGCATCGGTTTCGTTTATGCAATTTACGAGTTCCATACCATTTCCAAATATTCAAGAGCAACTTCATCCTAGTTCCGCTTAGAATTTTGAAGTGTAATTCGTTTCATACAAGAGTGAAGATGGAATAATTTCGTTTGTTCTACGAAATTTCGTTTCAAAGAGGAATTTGTTATCACAAGTACCATGGCAAGGAATAAGGAAAGTATTATTCATTCAATTGACAAAGTTGTCCAAGTTATCATTCAAGACTTAATAGTTTACAAAGAGACGTTTACACACTCTAAAGTGGATACGAACATTCTATTTCAAGTTCGAATTTTGTTACAAAATACAATATAAACGAATATTAGAATGTTGTTACAAAATACAAGAGATTCCGATCCTACAAGTTCTAAATTTTGTCCGAGCTATTTGTTATTCCTTGAATTTTGCTCCACGTCCGGCTGCCTTCCTTTTGTCCCCGTCTTCACCATAAGGTTACATGAAAAAATACAAGAAAAAGGAATTATTAGTAGTTACAGTTGAACATCAAAGAAAATGAAGAAATTAAAAGAGCATGCTATTTCAAACTCATCATTAGGGGTGTGTCAAGGAATCAAAGTTAGAGGGTAATCATGTTCAATGCCTCATAATCTAAAGATTAATCATGGGCTGGCTTTCCTAATTGCAAATCATAAAGTGATGCTTTAGTTCACAAGAAGGAATCCCAACAGGCAACAGGGCAGAAGAGACAAATTAACACAGCAGCAAGTAAACCAAATCATAATTATCAAGAGCAGATGGTGTTATCAAGCAAGAGACAAAAGAGATAAAAGATGTCATGGTTATCAACACCACGCGAAGCAAGTAAAACGAAAGAGACATCACAAGAGATTATAACAACCAATGCAAGAAATATAGGCGAGGTAGCAGATTACAAGACAAAGAAAGAGCATAGTTCAAGATGTAGTAGTTCCGAGGATAAAGCGATGGATATCTGCTCAAGGGAAAAAGATTGAAAGGGAGTATCTTGTTTTGGTTCTGTTCTAAAAAAGCATGGTATCTGTTCAATATATATCAGTTTCAAACCATTTTTGAGGGAGGGAGGAGTTTTGTCAAAAACCAGAAAAAGAACAAGTGAAATATCTGTTCAACACATCAAAAAACCAAAACAAAATACCAGATGCATATCTGTTCTTACAAAAGGCCATACAGTTCTAACCACAAACGATAATAACCCGTAAAACGATATAACCCCTGTTTGAAACCTTAACCATTACACATCATTTTCCTAAACCCAAACCCTTCAAAGTATGTATTCGTAAATCTAAGTTCTGATATGAGAAAGGAGAAGAGGAAAGAAGTTTGAGAGGAAAGATCTCACCGGGGGGTTGCGAACCAAATCGCCTTCCACCGTTATCCGCCGTTTTCGAGTTCCCAGCCACACCTCAGAAGGTTTGTTTTCGGCATCACAGAGGCCTCGCCGTCGCCTTAATCTTCACCATCATCATCGGAAGGTTAGGGTTTGGTAATCCTTTCAAGATCCGACCAAGTTGTGAAGTTTCGCAAAATCAAACACAACATTCAAGCAATCAAACAATCAAATCCAAATCGAACATCGAGAATCAATGCATGCAAACGGCTCGGAAGAGATAGCGACGGTGATCGCAACGGAGTGAGAATCGCGGAGAACAGTGAGGATTCGATGAGGGTTTCTTGTGAAAGAGAGAAGAACGAGTGAAGCGAGAGAAAAGATCGGTGGTATTTGATTTTTTCCTCCATTTGTTTTATTTTAATAGGATTAGTAGTTAATAATTATTACTAATAACTATTATTATTATTAACATTATTACTACTAACTGCTATTATATAATAAGTATTATTATTATTACTTAGTTAACCTTTATTTTATTTTATTATTATTACTTAATAATTATTATTATAACTATCATATCATATTATTACTGTTGTATTATTACTAATATTATCATTATTACTGTCATATTTATATTATTACTAATATTTATTATCATTACTAATTCATAACTATTACTATTATCATTTATTATTATTTACTATTATTCTTATTTTCTTTAATTAACAATAATTATTATATTTTTAACCAATAAAATATTGAGTAATATCCAAAAATACAAAAAAAATAATAATAGTAGGATAGTTAGGCATTTTATTAGGAATTTTTTAGCACTTTCTTTCCTTTTTATGTGTACATCCCCATTTGTAAATGTGTACCCCCATTCCCCACTTGTTGTAATAATTAGTAAATAGTTCTATCGCTTAATTATTTAATTATTCCTCACAAGCACAAAACCAAATACTTTTCAAACTAATACTCGTGCGAGCCATTTTTATTACCCTGAGTGGACAAAGCTTTGAAGCGTCCCAACGGCCACACTTTTGTGCACACACCACGCTTACTCTTGGGCTTACAATGAAACTTTGATTGAGTGGTTAAACATTATTTAATTATCTAATTAGGTTATTTAAAATTAATTAGTTTACCTAATTAATTTTATTAAACTAATTACTTGATTAAGCTTTGTTTAATTAATCGATTAAATTTATTTCGCGCATGCACCTACACAATGTAAATCATTTATTTGCGCAAGCCACCTTGTATGGGCTTTTAATTTATTTACTTGCTTTTATACTATTGTGTGTTCTTCTCCATTATCGCACCTTAGGACCATATATTCAATCAACCATAACTCGCATTGCAAAAACACTTTCATAATAAGTTTCAAACCTCGATCCAACGTCGAGTGCATTTTCGAAATCTTTTTTCATAATAAAGTACAAGTTTTTAAGTCGTCGGACGTTAGACCAGTTGCTTAAAAACTTGTCCCCCAAACAAACTTTAGTCTTTAAGTCGTTGGACGCTAGACCTGTGGCTTAAAGACTCCTAAATAACGTGAACTCGTTTCACTTCACTTTTTCTCAAGAAAACTTTTTGGGTGATAGACGACTCGTGTGAGCATTCGTTCCTCGGGTTTCTAGTATTTGAATCGTGAGACGCTAGCCTCGTTGTTCGGTACTTTTTCATCCACATAAAAAATAATTCAACTCACTCAAATTCCTTTATCGCTCATATGCGATTGCAAAAAACTCTTTTCGGATAAAGAGGGTGTAATAGTCGTTTCAAATACGAACGAGGACTTAAGCTTTTCAAACAAACAAAACAAGTCCTAGTTCAAAGTATTTGAAATGTCTAAATACACGATTTTTCTTATAAAATCAAAACAACAAACTTAAAACCTTTTCGAGAGGAACTACAGAGTTTTGACTTTCCCATTGCACGAGGGAATATGTAGGCACACGGTTCTGAAACCGTGTCAAACTCAAAATAATAACAAACAATTTCTTTTCCTTTTGGTATTCATAACTTAGCAATAAACACACACACAAATGCGTAGAATTAAATGGGTCCCATCGAGTACGATGGATGTAAGGGGTGCTAATACCTTCCCCTTACATAACCGACTCCCGATTCCACTTTTTGGTCACGTAGACCGCCTTATCCGCTTGTTTTGGGTTTTATCTATATTTCCCCGTTCCTTTTGGAACAAATAAAATTAGGTGGCGATTTCACTAGTTTTCGAGAATTAAAAGATTTTTGAAAATCGAGTTGCTTCAGTTGGCGACTTCACTGGGGACATTTTTTAAAATTATTTTTGACTAAGCGAGTCAACCCTAATTTAATTCTTCGCTTGTGTGTTTACTATTCATTGCCCATTATTTCTTTATATCCTGTTGATGTATTTTGATATTGGGGCATTGTTTGGTTATGGTTCATAGATAAGCCCAATACCCAGGCTTCTAGGAAACATAAGTTTAGAGTGGTTGAGTAGCTTAGGTCCATTGGACATCCGTGTCTTTTGGATCGACGTGAAGACCACAACTTAGAGTTGGTCTTTTTAAGGGAGTTATTGCACCGTACAATAGTGCGGGATGATAATTCTTGGACAAAGGGCCTATAACTCTAAGTATTAGGATGTCCAAAACAAGCCGACCGCTCAAAGGATTTTTGAGTATCCCCTTTAAGAGCCGCTTATTGGAGTATACTTTTGGAAGTATTATCCCCACATAGTCCGATCGCGTGGTGATAATATTTCTAAAAAGGGGATCTGAGACTCCAAGAAGCATTTAGCACAAAAAAAAACATTAGAACCAACCTTGTTTGGGGAATTGTGGGTAGACGTCGAAACCATGTCCGACCGTCCTTTTAAACCCTTGTCCGTCTAACTTTACATGTGATTTTGCGCATAACATCAATATGTATCATCACATTGCATTCTTATATGCACTACCATCATCGCATTCTTACATGCGTTACTACTATATTACATTGCATTCTTACATGCATTACCATTACATATCATTTGCATTCTTTAATGCATTGCCGTGCATTCCATCTTCATCAGAAAAGCTCATTTCATTTCTTCTGTCCAGAAATATCAAACTGTCTACTCGACGCACGTTCAGAACTCCAAGGATGTCTCAGAGGACTATAGACGAGCTTCAGCGTGGTCAGGAACTATTGAGATCAGAAGTTAAGCACTTGAAAAGTCAGATGAGTCTGGTCTTGGATCTCTTGCAAGTTGTGTTGAAGAGAGAGTGCAACACCGCACCGATCTCCGCAAGTTTGGTTGCTGCTCTATCATCTGATGTCTCCATGAGTCAAGAACATCCACACGTGGCGAACTCTCCAGTTCAAAATTCTCCTACTGAGTATCATCCTCGGCCTTCACCTTCGAAGATTCCTCGACAACAGCAACTGCTTGCTCCCCGATCGAAGAAGAAGGATTCAAATCCGCGTATTAATCCGCATTATCGCCGATATGCTCAACAGGATATTCAGCCGATCCCGACGTCGTATTCTCAACTATTGCCTTACTTGATTCAGAGTGGTGTTGTGATACCAAGGGAGTTGAAGCCAGTACCAGGAGCTGCTAAAGCTTGGTTCGATGAGAAAGCTAAATGTGCTTTTCATGCTAACTCTGTGGGACACGAAATTGAGAATTGTTCGGCCTTCAAATGCACAGTTCAAGAGTTAATTGATGATAAGATTCTGTTTTTCAAACAGAATGGATCAAGCTTAGACATTTTGCTTGCAAGGTCTAATCATAGCAATTTTGAGGAACTTCCAAAACTCATTGGGACAATTGCTTGCCAAGAGGAAGTTGAGACTTTGAAGAGTAGTGATGAAGTAGACCAGATGTTCACTTCAGAAAAGGTGGTAACCTTCAGCAAAGATATCTCAAGTTCTAGCAAAGGGAAGTCGGTTGCAACACCAACTCATTATCCTCCATTACCATCTTTCAAATCTTTGCATCAACAACTTTTGTCTGATCTTCCTCAACTTCAGAGTCAGAACTCTCAAAATCAAACTGTGCCTCGGAATAATCTGGAAAGAAGGAATGCTCCTCTTGATCCAATTCCAGTGACCTACAGTCAACTTCTGCCATATCTGGTTCAAAGTTCATTGGTGGTTCCTAAGTTTCTTAACCCACCAAATTTTTTCCCGCTTGGTTATGATCATAACGCGCGATGTGGATACCATGATGGAACAGTAGGACACTCGACAGAGGATTGCAGCGCTTACAAAGCCAAGGTTCAACAGTTGATTGACCAGAAATACTTGACTCTTCAAGGAGGGAATCTGTTTGTGAATGGAAACCCCGTACTCAAGTGAACGCCAAGACTACTGAAAGTCATCAGAATCAACAAGTCAAGGCGGAGCCCAAGTCTCCTCAACAATGACAATCTTGTATTTTCTTTACTGCATTTTCATGTGTACCTTGTTTAATTGTTTAAATTTTGTTTGCATGTAGAAACTTGTTTGTTTTTATCTTAATGCAATGAATATGTTTGTCTTGATGTAATCCATTCGTGATCACTCAATCCATTCGTTATCACTCTTTAAATGATTTGCGAGCATTTTGGTACCAACGTTACCAATCCTTTCGCCTAGGCAAAGATTGGAGGGAGGATGACGATAATTGAAAAACGCCAGGTCTCTAATCATATGCTTTCGAGTAAAAACCTTGCTGATGATGTGCAGGCCTTGTTTCAAATCCCCAAACACCGGAGTTATAAGGGAGATAGACCCTCGTTACCCCCTTTGAGCCTTGAAGTAGGAGTTTCTTTTCTATTCAGAAAAAAAATCTTCATTTTTACCCTGTGGGCGGGTAGTGTTCAGTTATTCTGATCGAGCGTTCAGAGCTCATCAAGGGAGTAAGCATCAAAGGATACAACAATGGCTGTCCTTCAAAGGTTGAGAAAGGTCAAAACCACAGTAGTTGACCTCCATCTATCAATAATGTGCATCAAAGGAGAACGATACCATGTTGGGTGTCTCTCGCACATTAGAAAGGTCAACAGATGACGACACCGCAACGGTTATCCCTCATCTACCTAAGGACTCAGACAGTCACCATCACTTCTAACAAATCAAAGGTTGTGCTAAGATCCGCGACTTGTTCAAAAAAGGATGAATAGAAAAAGACAAAAAGCCCGCTAAGTCGGAACTTAGTAATAAGTCGCTTAGGCAAAAGTCAGGCAAAATCTTGAAATGCATTTTCAAAGAAAATTCCCAACAAGGAACAAGTCGTGTGGTTAGACACCAAAGACAAAATGTGGGTAACTGTCGGGTCCAAGAAACCTCGTATTGGTTCCTCAACCATCATAAACGCCTCTCGAGAGATGAGTGTTCGTATCAGGATAGTTGAACTTAAGACTGAAGGACATCATGGAGAATGGGCGGGCACCAAATATTTTGAGCCTGAAAATCTTTTTCTAAAAAAAAAAAAAAAAAAAACCCGTGAACCAGAAAAACCCGTGAACCAGACCACGTTACAACCCTCCAAAGTCCTAATTGAAGCATGGGTTAATTCAAAAGCATATAACGAAGAGATCGCGTTTACCTGACTCCTACAGTGTGTGTTAAGTATCTGTGTTGGTATCATATGCTCGTCTTATCTTTCAAAAAATTTTAGTGTTGCATTCCAAAAAAGTGTTTCACTCACAAACAAAAAATCATAATGTTTTTCATACAAAACTTCAAGACGCATAAATGTTGCATTATAATTGTCACAATAAACATTCTTCTACATGTAAAACAATTGTTTGACATTGAAGAGGTTCTCATAATGAACATCAGTGAAGAGTTTAACTCTGTCCAAAGAAGAGAAACTTGATTATCCTGCTGAGTTAGCAGTTATTTGTATCAATGGGCACTCCTTTGAGCATATCACAAGTTGTCTTCTCAAGATTCTGTTAATTTGGGGGCAATCAAATCGAAATTCAGCTCCTCGAATTTCTGCCAATCCGGGGGTAAATCCTTAAAGAGCAATCAGCAGTTGATTTAGTCCTTCTCAAAAGAGCAGTTAGCCTGAGACAACAGTTATTCCATGTTCCAGTCAACTTGAAGCAATCACCTCGAGACATGGGAGTCTCTCTAAGGCTATAAAGTGGGGGGCATTTCACTCCAATCTGTGCAGAACTAATCGAAGCAAATACTTCGACACGTTGAAGCCTTCAAAAAAAAAAAAGGGAGTTCTTATTGCATCAAGTTAGTTGCTCACATGTTGTTGATCTGAAGTAGTTACTTCGAAGCCCTCTTAATTGGAGCAAGTGTTCGTTCAAGAATCAATCAGCCTGAAGCGATTACTTCAAGACATAGAAGTCTTTCCAAGACTCATTCTAAAGCAAGCTTGCTGAAAAGATTCATCTGAAGCAACTACTTCGAGACGTTGGAGTCTCTCCAATGTTCATCCTGGGGCATGTCGTCCATCTGCGCAAAGTCCGTCACTTTGAAGTTCAATAAATCTAAGGAGGTTATTTTGAGATGCGGAAACACCTCCAAGACTACTATCAAGGCATGGTATTCCCATACCAGAATATCCAGTTCCTTTGAAATACTGATGATCAGTAAAGTATTGCGTCAGAACACAGGATGCCGGGGCACTCCTTTTCGGGTAAGATTTTTAGAAGATCTACCAGACCGGGGCATATTGAGATTCTGAAGTGCAAAATCCAATGCAGCTGCATTCCCACGCATGGGGCACGCCTCTAATCATCATTATCAATTCAGAAGTTTGCTATTCTTCCTTCTACAAGAATTAGCATTGCAGCCCTTCCAGCGGCAATTCAACCTTTTGGAGCTTGGTCGATCATCTTGTTGTGCCGTGTTCTGTTATCCTCCGGACTAACGGTGTCGAGGATTCAGTTTGATAGCCAGTGCATTAACCAGTATATTCATGCATTCATTCATTCATCCATGTCATATCACGGTACAGTCATGCATAAACCCTTGCCAGAGTTTGGAATCTGTTCAGAAATTTTGGAGGTGGAGGTAAAAGTTCTCAGACGATATATTTATCTTTTCTCCCGGTCTTTGGGTTGGGTGATGAGACAATCGACAATAGTGTCAATTCTCCAATGAAGTCTCTTCCCCAAAGAAGCGATCAATCATTCCCAGTGAACTCTTATGACAACAAGATCGTCCAATTGGATTCCCCAGTGATATCTTCCTTCTCTCAAAAGTATCAGGAAATCATACACCATTTGCATTAAAAAAAATCATATCACATCATACTCATGCATATCATACCCATGCATTAGCTTCGGCTATCTGTTTTGCAGGTTTTTCAACTGAAACCGTAGATATCCTCGTAAGGATCAAAATTGAAGGATTAGTTCTCAGACGACAAATTATCCTCTTTTTTCTACAAGCAAGTTACACACTTGTTTGGATCTCAACAACTGAGGGTTCTCCAATCGAGATTTCTTCCCCAGCGAAACAGTTCTCTCTTTCAGATGGACTCTGATGTCAGCAAAATTATTCAACCGGAAATCCTGAATTTTCCACACGGTTTCTTCTGAAGTTTCCCAGTGAGCTTATTTCTCTCCCAAGTGAATCTCCTTCGAAAGGATCATTCACATTATTCTTGGTATTTTCAAGACTTCTTTCGGACAAGAATCTTCTCAAAAATTCTGGCGTGATTCAATTTAATCCTCCGATGTTCTCATAAAATTACTTGAACTTCGTGCGTTTATTTCCCGAAGTTATCAACTACTCAACAAATAAATATCCATCCGCGGGATGTTTATTCAAATATCAAGATATTTCTCCAACTCGACGTTGATCTACATATCCACTTGCGCGCATTGTCCATACAATGTCGACAAATTGAAGCTCATTACCCTAGAAGTTTTTCATCACGGGCTGAATCGATTCTTCTATCAACGGTAAAGCTATCTGCATACAAATTGAAGATCTTGTCACCGGTTGTTCAACATGTCCGTACATGTTCGAAGATCTCTCATTATGTCGGAAACAAGATTTACCGACTTTATAAACATCTATATCACGCCGTGCTGGATATTATTATGTTTATCCCTAGAAATTGTATTCTTGGGTGCCGATTTTGTTCGCTTGTAACTCGGAAGTTACGGTCAAAGACATTGACATGCCATGGCTCCTCGCTTTCGCACCAACAATTCGATATTGTTCTAAGCCATCTATTCAGAGAACTCTTTGTTAAGTTCTCAACCGTGTAATTTTTCAATTTTGTGTAAGGTCTCCAGGTAGTCCTTAGTTCAGAGAACTCTTTGTTAAGTTCTCAATCATGTCATTTCAATTTTGTTTAAGGTCTCCAGGTAGTCCTTAGTTCGAGAACTCTTTGTTAAGTTCTCGGTCTTGTCAATCGAGAACTCTTTGTTAAGTTCTCAATCATGTCATTTCAATTTTGTTTAAGGTCTCTGGTAGTCCTTAGTTCGAGAACTCTTTGTTAAGTTCTCGGTCTTGTCAATCGAGAACTCTTTGTTAAGTTCTCAATCATGTCATTTCAATTTTGTTTAAGGTCTCGGTAGTCCTTAGTTCGAGAACTCTTTGTTAAGTTCTCGCCTTGTCAATCGTGGAACTCTTTGTTAAGTTCTCAATCATGTCATTTCAATTTTGTTTAAGGTCTCTGGTAGTCCTTAGTTCGAGAACTCTTTGTTAAGTTCTCGTCTTGTCAATCGAGGAACTCTTTGTTAAGTTCTCAATCGTGTCGTTTTTCAATTTTGTTTAAGGTCTCCAGGTAGTCCTTAGTTCAGAGAACTCTTTGTTAAGTTCTCAGTCTTGTCAATCAGGGAACTCTTTGTTAAGTTCTCAATCATGTCATTTCATTTCTGTTTAAGGTCTCCAGGTATTCCTTAGTCAATCAGAGAACTCTTTGTTAAGTTTTCAATTCTGTCAATCAGGGAACTCTTTGTTAAGTTCCCAATCATGTCATCTTCATTTCCGTTTAAGGTCTCCGGTATTCCTTAGTCATTCAGAGAACTCTTTGTTAAGTTCTCAACCGTGTAATTTTTCAATTTTGTGTAAGGTCTCCAGGTAGTCCTTAGTTCAGAGAACTCTTTGTTAAGTTCTCAATCATGTCATTTTCAATTTTGTTTAAGGTCTCCGGGTAGTCCTTAGTTCAGAGAACTCTTTATTAAGTTCTCAGTCATGTCAATTTTTCAGTATATTGTTTCTCTTTTCGCTTGAGAAAATCGTTCCTCTTCTCATAGCATTGTCATTAAAATTGTTGTCAAAGTCATTTCGGTGACACGGTTATCCCCGGTGTTGTTGAAAACTCCTAATTGTTTCTCATTGGGTGCTGCTATGTTAAAGCATTCTGTTGGTGCTTAGCAAGTTTTCTCTTCAAGCGTTTTTCCTTGACTCTGTAGTCAAGAGATATTATCTGTGTCCCTCGTGGCATTGGTTTTCCGTGTAGGGCAAATTTCGGGGTTCTCTGGTATTCAATCCTCTTCCACCTTGAACATTCGAAAGCCGTCAATCTTTCTCACTAACCAGGTCGAAGATGATTGAATAGGGGCAACTGTCGCACCCCAAAATTTACCCGCTTAATTTAAGCCTATGTTTCGTCAAATATTCGTGTACCGTGGTTGAACCGAGGTTTTCTCAACTTTTGTATCTCCCCTAAGCTGCAAAATTTGGTTTGTGTTGACGATTAGTCCAAGATGGTTCCCGTCTTCTCTCGCATCGCCGTTTACTCAGTTATCAAAGATTCCTATGACTCGAGACGTATTAATGGTTTCACCAGAAGAGCCACAATTGCAAATATTTCAAATTCTTGGAGTATAATCAAGATGACGCTTATCTCAGTGTACGCTTATTCATTAATCAAGTTGCTATAAGAATTGTCATTTGAAAGTTTTTTTGAGTTTTCACGATAAGGTGAGTTTTGGGCTTTTGGTTGGGCTATTCATTTTGAGAATTGTGGGAGTATTGTTATACAAGAGTTATTGAGGGTGCTTTGTCGCTGTTATTATGGACTCACAAGTAAAGTAAAGGACTTTTGTGCAAAAATTCACGGCATCGGTTTCGTTTATGCAATTTACGAGTTCCATACCATTTCCAAATATTCAAGAGCAACTTCATCCTAGTTCCGCTTAGAATTTTGAAGTGTAATTCGTTTCATACAAGAGTGAAGATGGAATAATTTCGTTTGTTCTACGAAATTTCGTTTCAAAGAGGAATTTGTTATCACAAGTACCATGGCAAGGAATAAGGAAAGTATTATTCATTCAATTGACAAAGTTGTCCAAGTTATCATTCAAGACTTAACAGTTTACAAAGAGACGTTTACACACTTTCTCTAAAGTGGATACGAACATTCTATTTCCAAGTTCTGAATTTTGTTACAAAATACAATATAAACTGAATATTAGAATGTTGTTACAAAATACAAGAGATTCCGATCCTACAAGTTCTAAATTTTGTCTGAGCTATTTGTTATTCCCTTCGAATTTTGCTCCACGTCCGGGCTGCCTTCCTTTTGTCCCCGTCTTCACCATAAGGTTACATGAAAAAATACAAGAAAAAGGAATTATTAGTAGTTACAGTTGAACATCAAAGAAAATGAAGAAATTAAAAGAGCATGCTATTTCAAACTCATCATTAGGGGTGTGTCAAGGAATCAGGTTAGAGGGTAATCATGTTCAATGCCTCATAATCTAAAGATTAATCATGGGCTGGCTTTCCTAATTGCAAATCATAAAGTGATGCTTTAGTTCACAAGAAGGAATCCCAACAGGCAACAGGGCAGAAGAGACAAATTAACACAGCAGCAAGTAAACCAAATCATAATTATCAGTACAGGCAGCATGGTGTTATCAGCAGAAGCAAGAGACAAAAGAGATAAAAGATGTCATGGTTATCAACACCACAGAAGCAGAAGCAAGTAAAACTGAAAGAGACATCACAAGAGATTATAACAACCAATGCAAGCAATATAGGCAGAGGTAGCAGTACTACAAGACAAAGAAAGAGCACAGTTCCAAGACAGAACAGAGTTCCAGAGGATAAAGCAGATGGATATCTGTTCAAGGGGAAAAAGATTGAAAGGGAGTATCTTGTTTTGGTTCTGTTCTAAAAAAGCATGGTATCTGTTCAATATATATCAGTTTCAAACCATTTTTGAGGGAGGGAGGAGTTTTGTCAAAAACCAGAAAAAGAACAAGTGAAATATCTGTTCAACACATCAAAAAACCAAAACAAAATACCAGATGCATATCTGTTCTTACAAAAGGCCATACAGTTCTAACCACAAACGTACAATAACCCAGAAAACGATATAACCCCTGTTTCAGAAACCTTAACCATTACACATCATTTTCCTAAACCCAAACCCTTCAGAAAGTATGTATTCAGAAATCTAAGTTCTGATATGAGAAAGGAGAAGAGGAAAGAAGTTTGAGAGGAAAGATCTCACCGGGGGGTTGCGAACCAAATCGCCTTCCACCGTTATCCGCTGCTGAGTTCCCACCACACCTCGAAGGTTTGTTTTCGGCATCACAGAGGCCTCGCCGCCTTAATCTTCACCATCATCATCGGAAGGTTAGGGTTTCGGTAATCCCTTTCAAGATCCGGACCAAGTTGTGAAGTTTCTGCAAAATCAAACACAACATTCAAGCAATCAAACAATCAGAAATCCAAATCGAACATCAGAGAATCAATGCATGCAAACGGCTCGGAAGAGAGATAGCGACGGAGTGATCGCAACGGAGAGTGAGAATCGCGGCGGAGAACAGTGAGGATTCGATGAGGGTTTCTTGTGAAAGAGAGAAGAACGAGTGAAGCGAGAGAGAACAGATCGGTGGTATTTGATTTTTTCCCCATTTGTTTTATTTTAATAGGATTAGTAGTTAATAATTATTACTAATAACTATTATTATTATTAACATTATTACTACTAACTGCTATTATATAATAAGTATTATTATTATTACTTAGTTAACCTTTATTTTATTTTATTATTATTACTTAATAATTATTATTATAACTATCATATCATATTATTACTGTTGTATTATTACTAATATTATCATTATTACTGTCATATTTATATTATTACTAATATTTATTATCATTACTAATTCATAACTATTACTATTATCATTTATTATTATTTACTATTATTCTTATTTTCTTTAATTAACAATAATTATTATATTTTTAACCAATAAAATATTGAGTAATATCCAAAAATACAAAAAAAATAATAATAGTAGGATAGTTAGGCATTTTATTAGGAATTTTTTAGCACTTTCTTTCCTTTTTATGTGTACATCCCCATTTGTAAATGTGTACCCCCATTCCCCACTTGTTGTAATAATTAGTAAATAGTTCTATCGCTTAATTATTTAATTATTCCTCACAAGCACAAAACCAAATACTTTTCAAACTAATACTCGTGCGAGCCATTTTTATTACCCTGAGTGGACAAAGCTTTGAAGCGTCCCAACGGCCACACTTTTGTGCACACACCACGCTTACTCTTGGGCTTACAATGAAACTTTGATTGAGTGGTTAAAAATTATTTAATTATCTAATTAGGTTATTTAAAATTAATTAGTTTACCTAATTAATTTTATTAAACTAATTACTTGATTAAGCTTTGTTTAATTAATCGATTAAATTTATTTCGCGCATGCACCTACACAATGTAAATCATTTATTTGCGCAAGCCACCTTGTATGGGCTTTTAATTTATTTACTTGCTTTTATACTATTGTGTGTTCTTCTCCATTATCGCACCTTAGGACCATATATTCAATCAACCATAACTCGCATTGCAAAAACACTTTCATAATAAGTTTCAAACCTCGATCCAACGTCGAGTGCATTTTCGAAATCTTTTTTCATAATAAAGTACAAGTTTTTAAGTCGTCGGACGTTAGACCAGTTGCTTAAAAACTTGTCCCCCAAACAAACTTTAGTCTTTAAGTCGTTGGACGCTAGACCTGTGGCTTAAAGACTCCTAAATAACGTGAACTCGTTTCACTTCACTTTTTCTCAAGAAAACTTTTTGGGTGATAGACGACTCGTGTGAGCATTCGTTCCTCGGGTTTCTAGTATTTGAATCGTGAGACGCTAGCCTCGTTGTTCGGTACTTTTTCATCCACATAAAAAATAATTCAACTCACTCAAATTCCTTTATCGCTCATATGCGATTGCAAAAAACTCTTTTCGGATAAAGAGGGTGTAATAGTCGTTTCAAATACGAACGAGGACTTAAGCTTTTCAAACAAACAAAACAAGTCCTAGTTCAAAGTATTTGAAATGTCTAAATACACGATTTTTCTTATAAAATCAAAACAACAAACTTAAAACCTTTTCGAGAGGAACTACAGAGTTTTGACTTTCCCATTGCACGAGGGAATATGTAGGCACACGGTTCTGAAACCGTGTCAAACTCAAAATAATAACAAACAATTTCTTTTCCTTTTGGTATTCATAACTTAGCAATAAACACACACACAAATGCGTAGAATTAAATGGGTCCCATCGAGTACGATGGATGTAAGGGGTGCTAATACCTTCCCCTTACATAACCGACTCCCGATTCCACTTTTTGGTCACGTAGACCGCCTTATCCGCTTGTTTTGGGTTTTATCTATATTTCCCCGTTCCTTTTGGAACAAATAAAATTAGGTGGCGATTTCACTAGTTTTCGAGAATTAAAAGATTTTTGAAAATCGAGTTGCTTCACTAATGTCAGTTTCTTTCTTGTTTCTCCTGGTGAGATGCTCGATAGAGATTGCCAATAAAATCGTATCTACAAATAAAATCGGTCATAGATATGAGGCAAGTAGCTTAATGGATACATGAAAATAAAATAAATGTATATTTAAATATCCATTTTTAATGGAAAAGAATGCGAGTTTAGTGAAACTCGTGCCCGCAGATATCCGTATCCGTTAACTAATTATAAAAATTATTTAAATATCATTAGCTTATTATACTCAATCTTTTCATCTTTCAAAAAAAATTGTCTTCTCATTATATATATATATATATATATATATATATATATATATATATATATATATATATATATATATATATATATATATATATATATATATATATATATAATTTGCTTTTTTGAAGAAAACCTTTCACATTCTATACAAATTCTATTTGGTCATTTCATATTTAAGATTATTTTGTACTCTAGTCTTCACTTCAACAATTTCAACGTCCAACCAACCAGTAACGTCATTCCTTCGTCTAACTAGTATCTCCTTTTCTACTCACACACTACTACAAATAACGCATATAACATCGAACGTGAAATATATTTTTACCACGGCATATAAAGCGAGGTAAATAAGATATGGACTTAACACCTCAGTGTTTTTAAGATCGAGGCATTTTTTTAGGGAATGGGTATGATCCCCAGTTTCAGCACTTTTATTATTTAAAAAACTAGGGCCTTTTTTATCTCGATTTATCAGAAAATCGAGGGGTTATTATTATTATTACTTTTTTAAAATAGAACTCGTTATATTGTTTACCCAGAATATTACATTTTTATATCGAAAAATAAAATTAATTGTCCATGAAAATCATATGTTGGATCTTCAATTCCTTGATATTCCTGCAAAAAATAGGTATTCTGGGGGAAGATCAATTCCTTGACATTCCATGCCTCTTTTCTCCAAACCAAAAAATGAGTATTCTCTATGGCTTTTTCTTGCATTTGTTTCTAATATGAACAAAAAAATGTTAGACAAAAAAGGGTTAGATAAAAAAAGGGCCAGACAAGAAAAGGGTTACATAAATAAATAATTTGCTGCTCAAATAAATAGTTAAGAACACAAACCTTAAACCCTAATAAGTTTCTACTCTTGCAATCCATCGTAGAAAACTATTCATGGAAAACACTCTCGAAAACCTTAAACTTTTCATGATGTTGGATATTCTGGGAAAGATCAAATGATGGATGCATAATATTCTCTATGGCTTTTGCTTGCATTTATTTCTGATATGAACAAAAAAAGGGTTACCCAAAAAAAAAAGGTTAGGTAAATAAATGATTTTTAGCTCAAATAAGTATTTAAGAACACAAAACTTAAATCATGGAGAACTCTTACAAATCTTAAAGTTGAGCACTAATGGTAATGTTTTGATAGTTTCATAATGCTTTTATAATGAAAGTAACTTATGTTTCACACGGATCACTAATGGTAATGTCCTGATCGTTGATAGTCACAAAATGGACTGCAAAGATTTGATTGAGGATTTGATAATTGTCCTCAATTTTAACACTAAAGGTCCCATCAGTTTTTTAGGAAAACCGACGGGTTATAAAAATTATTTTTAAAATACAAAATATTATTAAAATAGAGCTTCTAAATTTAGTTTAACGCTAAAGTTTCCCTCTGTCTTTAGGAAGATCGACATATTAGAACATTTAAATACAATTAACAGAGAAGTTAGAACACATACGTGGTGTGCATGCATTGAATTTATATCTCTATAATAGCAATGATCAACTATATTCAAGTGGTAATGTCTCTTTTAGATCATAGATGAGGCTTTTGAGCTATTTAAACGTCTAATTACCAAACTATTGATTCAAAGTCTTTTCCTACTTTCAACGTGTCATTACTAACTCTCTGTTTCCTTATTTCAAAGTCCTTTTTTTCTTATAAAAAATAGATGCAAATATGTTATTCATTATCAATGAAATGTATATTAATTTCAATGATTTCGAAAGTTTACAAAAAAAGTTGATGGAAGTTGTTATCAAACAAAAGTTGAGTGGTTACTTTGACATTCTATATGGTCCCATATACACTAACCTTGTTAAAAATTTATGAATAAATGTGTTCGTTGTGCCAGTAGGTGATGAATAAATCATTCATTCCTATGTCAATGACACTCCTTTATACATTACCTCATCCTTGATTGCTTTGACAATCAATTGTGAAGATTTTGGTAGTTATGTTGAACATTATGAATACAACACTGCCTACGTTAGCCTCCTTCACCGACTTTATGCCAAATATACTAATGATTTCTCTAGTCCTGCTTCTCTACGCCCTATTGTAAAATTTTGGTTTCAACTTCTAGTGTCAAATCTCCGCCCAAGAGGGAAAGACATGGAAAGATTTACTTGTTATGACAAGCATATCTTGTTATTCCTCGCCTACAAAATGAGATTTAATATTTCTCTTACCATTTGTAACTTCTTGAAGGAAAAGATAAAGGCTTCTTGGGAGGAGAAGACTTTCCTCATACCTTATAGAAGAGTTATTTCCGTACTTTTTAATAAGTTAGGGATAGTTAGGGGTGATGTTGAAGTTGAGTGGACTGAGAAGTTTGAATTTGTAGATTAGTTTTGTGTTGCTTTTTTTCTATTATTAATGATATATTTTCTTTTACTATTATTGCATATTCTTGTGATAAATCGTTGAAAAAAGTATTAAATACGGTAATGAGGATTCAAAGTGAGGTTCCTTATAGCTATATTGCCTCGGTCCTAATTTAAAACCGAGATAACAAGTTTATTATTATATTAAGGATTATAAAAAGCTCTAACTTATAGTTGAACTACTTTGAATTTTTATAACACCGTCGTAACATGTTGATTATCTTATTAATAAAGTGCTCACATGTCATATCCTCTCGGTTTTAGCTTGTTGGACATGAAAACTTCATCATGAAATATATTATTTGTTGTAGTGATATGTCATTCGCTCTTCCACCATAACTCACAAACACAATATCTTTCATTTGTTTTGGTTTAAAATTAAATGTATGGATATTATGGTTGGAGTTATTATGATTTGGTGAAAATGAAGGAAATTAATGTGATAAAATTTTGTTGTTAAATTGAGAGTGAATTGTATGAAGGTTATGTGATAATAACTTTTTGTGTTTTTAGAAGAAGTTCAATTATGTTTTTTTCAAAAACAATTAATGTTATCCATGGATATTTGTAAATATTTGAAGGTACTTTAAAAGTATGGGGATTATATGCTTAGCAGATACCTGCACAGATATAGAGTAGATATGAATATCATATTTATTTAACAGGGTGGACACGTATAAAATATTAACCGCCCCCATGAATATCTGATAACCTATATTTTGTGAGTTATTACAAGTCCTAATATTTGAATATTCCAATTTGTTTTACTATTCAGTAATTAAATTCATAGCATTTTGTTTTTTTAAGAGTAGGTTGTAAAGAGCACAATAAGTGTTCTCGTTTATAGTTTTCATGTGTTTGTTGCTTTTGAAAGGCTAGTTTCTGATGAGGTTGGACACGATGGTCTGGGACAATAAATGGTATCTAAAGGAAAGTAACGTAGAAAGGTGGAAGTAGCTGAGAAAAGGAGAAACATCAATTGCATTCCTAGGGCATACGTGACAACAATATATGTTGGAAGGAGAGGTGATTTGAAAGGATAAGAACAAGGCACTAAAACACAAATGTTAATATATATTACAATCACTAGCTTGCCATGCTGCCAAATGGACAACGCTACTTGCTTGTCTGCGTGAGTAGACTGCTACGCTACACCTTGTCTCCCACTATTGTCTGTACTTGATTGCGCTGCTATACGAATAGGAAGAAATTGAGGGAATGTTGTTGATTCTCTTTTGGGATATGATTAACATTTATTCTCAAGCCCGTGATCCAAGACAATCTGAAAAACCCTAGCTAAAGCAACTGTATATGCGGCTCTTGAATAAGTGAAAAGTGTTCAACCTTTGTTAATAAAAACACTAAGAAGAAACCACTGCATAAAGTGATTTGAGAGAAAATTGATATTCTTATTCTTATCATATCAAGTGCCTATTATTGATAAATGGAATGACATAAGTTGTCTCTTGGTGATTAACCGTTGCAAGAAGACGAAGAAGTTTCTCTTAATTTATTATTTCTTTCTCACTGTGTGTTTGAGAATGATTATCTTAATAACTAGTATTATTGCATGTACTCGGCTCATGCTGAGCTAAACCTTTAATGTTGAGCAATGAGAAGTTAATATAATGTAGTTTATATGTTAAATATTATGTTGTTAATGCTCTATTTTATCATGGTATAATTTCTATAAACTTGTTTCTTTGATTGATCAACTTGGAAAAAGATACAAGCTTGTTGTTGTGAGAGATCCAACAACAAGTGAAATGAAGGCTTGGAAAAACACTTAGCAGGGGGGGTTGAATAAGTGTTTCTTACTTTTAGACTCTTTAACCCAAACAACAAATAAAATACTCAAGTATTTTATCCTGGTTCGTTTGACACTCAAACTACTCTAGTCCACCCGCCAAGGTGATTTCGTCTCTCTCAACGAGGACTTAATTCACTATAATCAACAATTACAGATTGCACTACCCAACCGGTGTGACTAACTTCCTCTAAGACTCACTAGTCCTAGCCCTATCAAGAATTCTGACCCAACTGGTCTTCTCAAGGAACAAACCACACAACCAACCGTTGTGACTAACACCTCTAAGACTGAACTAGTCCTAGCCCTCTCAAGAATTCTGACTCAAACTGGTCTTCTCAAGGAACAACTATCAGAATGTTAAATTCTGACTGATTGTGTACAATAGTGCTTCTAAAAAGCTGTTCTTCACTAAGTGAAGTTTACACAAAAATTAAGCTCAAAAATAGTAAACTAATTTACAAAATAATTCTTTGTACTTTGCAGCAAGTTTACTTAGAACGACTTTCTGTAGGTTGCTAGAAGATGTTGTTGAAAGTTCTTGTAAAAAATAATGTGTTGTTCTTCTAGATAATTGTTGTGAAATATTGAAAATTGTTATGTAGTTGTTCTCTCTTTCTCCTTTGAAATGAATTCCTTAAATAATATTTCTAGAATCTAACCGTTGCTAGACCGTGCCTTGAATGATGGAAAATGTAATTATGACTTTACTATAGCCTTCACGTGATTATACTTAACTTCTATCTTCACGTGATTTTGCTTTGCTAAATAATCCTTGGAAGTTGGACTACTCAAGTATTTTGTCTTCTTCTTCGCTCATGTTAGCGTTACTGGCACTTTTTGTCTTTTAGAAGATAACGTTCATATTCAAAAGATCTTCTAAATATTTGCTCATCAGAACTTCTGTTGGTGCTTTCATCAGAAGTTTACTTTGCCTGCTTCTGTCAGAGTTTACTTCTATCAGAAGTTTGTTGTTCTTGCTTCTATCAGAAGTTGCGTTATTCTTGCTTCTGTCAGAAGTTGCGTTGTGCTTGCTTCTGCGCTGAGCTTGCTTCTGTCAAAAGCTGCGATGTGCTTGCTTCTGCGTTGTGCTTGCTTTTGCGTTGTGCTTGCTTATGTGTTGTGCTTGCTTCTGTGTTGTGCTTGCTTGGCCAGAAGTTCTATTCTCATCAGAACTTCTAATACTTCATCTTCTGTAAGCCTTGTTATACATCTTCTATTCAGAATATATTGTTGGTACCTTTTCATCAGAGGTTGCGCTTTGCTAGCTTCCATCAGAAGTTGTATTTTATTCTTTTACTTCAGAAGCTTTCTAGATAGCGTGTCTTCCAGAAGTTCTCGCTCAGAACTTCTAAGGCGTGTTTCTGTTAGCAGCGTGTTTTGTCTTATTCAAACTTCCACAGCGTGTTTCTTTTAGCAGTCCTTTTTAGCGTGCTTTGTCCAGAAGTTCTTTTCTCATTAGAACTTCTAACTTCAACTTCTGCTCAGCATGATATTTTCCATTTTTGCACTAGAGTCAAAACACCTTCTGAAATAAAACATTTACATGTCAAAGTATCATATTCAATTATACAAAATTTATTTTGCTTGTTATTGTCAAAACTTTTAATATATTATTAGAAATGAATTTTGTTCTAACAAATATCATATTCATTCATACAAAATTTATTTCATTCATACAAAATTTATTATGCTTGTTATCATCAAAACATTGATATATTATTAGAAACAAACTTTGTTCTAACATGAAATTCATGATAACAATGATTGAAAATAGTATGATATAGATATTCACTAGATTATCTACTTAGAGATAATTAGCTACAATTATTAAGCACTTTCTGATTAAAACAAAACATGTTTTAGGGTTATAAGTGAGGATTATAGATTTGTTCCCTTGCGCTGATGTATATGTTTTTTAATGATGTAGGGATACACCTGTAGATTGCTATTTAACCTTTCCTGGCACAACATAGCACATCATACACGCCTAAATGGTAAAGTTATATTAATGGAACATTTCCCAACATGCACTCTATTATTGAACTCATTTAGTTTCTAAACATGTTTAACCTTTATTAGCTATTTAAATGAAACCATGACAACCATAAACCTTTTTTTTATCTTGCTCATGTTTATTTACAGAAGATAGTTCCTTTCAAAATTAATCTAAGTTACTTTCCACTCTACGTGGGTTCTCCATCCTTACTATTCCATCATATGCTACTTAAAATATTCATGTATACTTGCATGTGACATCCCACATTTTAAAGCAACAAGTTTTTGGAGTTGTTGTCGGGGAGCATGTCAAAGATAACATTTTCATTTTGTATAAAACACTATTTCTTGTTAAATTATCATTTGAGATTTATGTACTCTGGTGACTTGGAAAGTGCTTAGTTGTTGTATGTGCAGGATGTTAAACCCAATATACGTAAAAGTTCCTGAACCTTGGAGAATATTCAGATTACTTAGGAGATTTCAAGTTACTGGACACTTACTAGGAAACCCTGCTTATTTTCTTGTTTTTGACCCGGATGAGTAATCATCCTAAGCAGAAGTTATCATTAGCATTGCAATGATAGAGCAATAAACATTAGGGACTATGCAGTGTTTGATCCTAACACTGTGAACACGAGTATTATTCGTCTAGGGATCAATGTGGCTCAGTTTGAGTTTAAATCAATGATGTTTCAACTGTTTCAAGCCATTAGTCAATACTCAAGAGCTTCAAATGAAGATCCACACTTGAATTTGATATAATTTCTGGAAGTGACAAGTAATTTTAAGATCCCTAGCATTACACATGACGTATTTAGGTTGTGACTATTTCCATATTGTTTAAGGGATAAAACCAAGAGTTGGCTGAATTCATTAGATCCAAATTCTATAGCCACATGGAATGCTTTAGTTGAATTTTTGTGGCCAAGTACTTTCCTTCTGTCAAGAATGCTAAGCTAGAGAATGAGATAACTTCATTTAGACAAATAGATGATGAATCTTTATTTGATTCTTGGGAGAGATTTAAAGAGTTTCTTAGACAATATCCACATCATGGGACACCAATATGCAACGGATTGGTTCCCTCATCAAGAAACATGCTTGATGCTTCTAGTGGTGGAGCTTAGTTGGTAAGTCATGAAAATATAGATAAAAGTTTATTGAAAGCATTACAACCAACACCTACCAATGGCCAGTCACAAGAGTTGTTTTTGTCTCTACTCAGAAAGAGCCAACTGGTGTTCATGAAGTCACAGAAACTACAACCCTAGCTTCACAGGTGACTCAAATTCACCAAATGATGAAAATCATGATGATGAGTCCTAGCGTGCCAACAATTGAACGTGTTAAAGTTGTAATTGACATATCAAAGGTTGCACGTGTTTATTGTGGAGGTGCTAACTTGTTTGAAGATTATTTTTCAAATCATGTTTCTGTTAACTATGTTAGTGATAACAAGTACAAAAGTCCTTACAATAACACCTACAATCATGGTTGGCGTAATCATCCAAATTTTTCATGGAATAGCAACCAAAACCAACTTAAACCTCGAGCACCACAAGTTCCACTTGGATTTTCTGCACCCAAATATGTTGTGGATAATCAAGGAAACAACCTACTGGAAAACATATACTTAAATCCTTCATTTAAGAGACCAAAAATATGTTTTAAGCTCAGGAGTGAGTATATAAAACTTGGAGAATCAAGTGGGTAGATTGCTTCTACACTTAGCTCAAGGACTATGGGAGTACTTCCTAGCTCCAGTGAAACTCCAACATCTATATCTAGATCCAAGAGAATTAAAACATACAAGGTCATCAAGTTAAGAAATGGAAAGGAATGTGAAGGATCAACATCCACAAGGGAAAAATCACCAAAAGAGAATATGATTATTCCTGACACTTCATAAAAGGAAGTGCCTGAATCCACTAAAGATGCACCTGTATTAGAATCTATTGAGGAATCGATAACAAAAGAGAAGGGAACACTAAAGACTTCTGGCATGACATATAATTCAGGTAATCAACCAATGGTCATTCAAGAGGTTAACAAGGTACCCAAATTTGTCCAAGAAATACCCCAACTGCCTTTTCCTCAAAGGATCAGGAAGGTTAAGGAAGAACAATAGTTTGGAAGGTTCGTAGAGATTCCGAAGAAGCTTCATATCTACATACCATTTATTTAAGCAACTCAACAAATTTCGAACTAATCAAAATCCATGAAGGATGTTTTTACAAATAGGAAGAGAGTAAGAGAGTTTGCCACTATAACATTAACTCAATAATGTAGTCAACTTTTTCAAGGAAAAATTCCTCAAAAACTAAAGGATCTTGAAAGTTTTACTATACCATGTAACGTTGGAGAGTCATTCTATGTAAGGGAAGTGTGTGACCTTGGAGAAAGTATCAACCTTATGCACTTGTTTATCTTTAAGAAGTTGGGAATTGGAGTTGCTAGACCAACAACCATTAGTCTATAACTAGCTAATAAAAGCCTTTGTTATCCTCAAGGAAAGATTGAATATGTGTTGGTAAGAATTGATAAGTTTGTATTCCTTATGGAACTTATTATCATGGACTTAAAATTTGATGAAGAAAAGTCCATCTTGTTGAGAAGACCATTTCTTGCTATTAGAAGAACCTTGATATATGTAGAAAGAGGAGAATTAACTATGAGATTTAATGGATAATAAGTTGTGTTTAATGTCCTGAATGCATTACAATATATAAAAGAAAAAGTAGTTGATTTTTCAATGATCTCTAGTTGAGTAAACATCATTCGCAAAATTCTTCTCAAATGTAACAACATCTTAGAGCAAGAATATGGAAAGCTAAATGAAGAAGATGAGGAGAATGAAGGAATCATAAGTCGGTCACTAATCAAGTCCAAGTAAAAATAAAAACCTATGGAAATTTTAGCTTACATTTAACTTAAAAGAAATACTACTACATCAGTGGAGGTTCCTCCTGAACGGGAGCTTAAGTAACTGCCTACCCATTTATAATATGCATATCCAGAGACAGGACAAAATTTGTCAGTCATCATTGCCACTGACCTATCTGATGAGCAAAGGTGTTAGCTCTTGAGACTTTTGAAAAGACATAAGAAGGCTACTGTTTGGCATATATTTGATATCAATGGCATCAACCCTATTGTATGCATGTATATGATATTGTTAGAAGATAATTCCAAGAATAGTATTGAGATCCCAAAAAGGTTAAATCCCATCATAAAAAATTGTTTAGCGTAAAGTTCTTCTTTCTAATTTTTCAAAGTCTTTCTTTTATATACAAAAAGAAATTTGTTGGAGGGTAGAATAGGAATACTGAAATTCATTTGGCTTTTTGTGTAATAGTTAGTGACAGTGGTAGACAACATTATACTATAGTACAGTCCTTAGGCCACAAAATCAAAGTAGTGGAAATATTTGATCTTCTAACATGTAGTATTGAATTACGTTAAAACCTTTTGATCTTATCTTTTAATCTTCAGAGGCTTTAGAGTATGTGTTGATGAAGCATGCTTAGAAGGACCAAAAGCATTAGAGAAAATATTCAAAACACATGTCTTCATAGTCTTCAAAACTTGTTCTTTTTCAGAACTTGTTCTTTTCAGAACCTTGTTTTCAGAGTCTTCAGAACCTTGATCTTCTGAACCTCGGAACTTGGAAACGCATAATCTTCAGAGCTTGAGAAATCTTCATAAACTCTTTAATCATAGTCACACACCAGAAGCTTTAGACTAACGTACATCATAATCGTTGTCTAGACACATTCCAGAACTTGACTAGTCCTTAGTAACACGTATTTGAGTCTCAGAGTCAGAGTGCGTTGATTTAGAAATTGAAGATGTCACACGCCCTTTTTATCATAGTCATAACATGTTAGAAAAAACTTCAAACTAGACAAAACCGCTAGGGTACAATATTATTCTTTAAGAAATAATGTATTGTTATCATCAAAACTAAAAGTCTGATGTAGAATCAAATATTATTCTTACATATCAATGGTGATTATTAAACCCTAAATTTTTACTCTATTCAGAGGAAGAACTTGATAACACTATCTTGTGTATCTTTGACCGTTTGATATACTTTTAGCATATGCTTGTATTTATATTTTACAGTTGTCATATTCACATTGCATCTTCATGAGTTATCATCATTAAAACTATGATGTTTACAAGTCTAAACATATTTTGCTTAGCTTTGATCACTTTTTGATTAAACTTGAAAGACACATAATTCCACATTATGTTAAATCACTTTAAAAAAAAGGAATTTCATGAGGCAAAATAGGCACCTCTTAAAATTCTTTTTCTAATAAAGTTTCATAATACTTATGGTATGCGGTTGTTTTTTTAATGATGATCCTAAATTATCAAAGTAAATGAAGTGACTAAAATAAGAATTTCTCATGCGATAAATCCTAACGAATGGTCATGAGTCATAAATTGATAGAGTGCCTCTTGTAGAACATAATTATTGATTGTCGAAAATTGGATTGATAACAAGCATCGCACAAACAAAAATGTCTTTACTCATCCCACACGAATAGAATTTGCAACACGAGAACCTTTTTTCTATAGTGCTAGTTGTGAAAGAATGAAATTCTTAAAGAGAACAAGAACTAAGTACAATCATACTTTTGAGAGTATGTGAATGAATGACTATCACCTCCAAATATGAGTTTTATTTTATAAAACCACTTGTTATTTATGTAGCTTACCAAGTAATGAGTTTTTCTAATTTGTATTATTGCATCATAGGAACGCACTACTAAATTATTATAAATATTATTTATTTAGTCTCTCGTATATTTTTTTTTCTTATGTGTGTGATCACGTAGGATCTCGTAATATTAACAACAATATTAAATCACTTATTTAATATTATAAATAGTAAATGATGTTAGTGCATGAAACACCTTTAGTGAGGAGAGAAAGAGAGAATAATAAAGGAAATAAAAATTTGTATTATTGAATTGTATAAATAATGATACAGACTAGGATTATTTATATATAACCTTAATTGGGCTTGGGTTTACACAACTTAGATTATATTTAAATATTAAATCAAATCAAATCAAATATAATATTTCAACACACCACCATAATCCAAGTTATCGAACATCCTCAAAAAAGTCAATCTGAACTATTCCTAATTTCTTTCTTAAATTCGGGAATCTATCAATCTTCAATCCTTTGGTGAAGATGTCGGTCAGCTGTGCTTCACTTGAGCAATGCCTAACTTCAAGTTCACCTCGATTTATCTTTTCCCTCAAGAAGTGAAACCTAGTTTCGACATGTTTACTTCTTCCATGCAGAACTGGATTCTTCGCCAGATTTATAGCTGACTTGTTGTCGATTTGAAACACCAGCGGTTTCTTCACTTCGACAGCCATTTCTTCAAGTACTTATTTGATACAAATCGCTTGACAAGCAGCATAGAATCCTTCTATATATTCAACTTCACAAGATGACAATGCCACCACAGGTTGCTTCTACGAACACCATGATATTGGGGCACCAAATACTTGAAAGAAATATCCAGTTGTGCTTCTTCGATCTTCCTTATCTTCACACCAATCAGCATCTGAAAAACAATTAACTATTGTTTCTTTATCTTCAGAATTTCATTGAAATAGTATTTCACAGTTCATCGAACCCTTCAAATATCTCAAGATTCTTCTTGCAGCCTTCATATGTGACACTCTTGGTTCACTCATATGTCTGCTTACTAATTCGATAGCAAAACCTATACCAGGTCGACTATTGCATAAATACCTCAGAGATCCCACAATTTTCTTGAACAAAGTTACATCAACTTTGTCTTCCTCTCCATTCTTCTCCAACTTCACATTTGGTTCGACGGATGAGGATGCAGAATTCGAATCATCCATTTTGAATATCTTAGTATCTCTTTGACATACTTCCTTTGATGTAGCACCATACCTTGCTTCGTTATTTGAAATTCCATGCCTAGGAAATAAGACAATTTTCCCATATCCGACATTTCAAATTCCTTCGCCATCAGCTCTTTGAACTTCGACAAGTTCTTCAAGCTATTTACAGTTACTAGCAAGTCATCAACATATAAGAAGATGGTTGTTATATCTTATGCTACAACCTGAACATTGACATCATACTCTAATTTGCATGTGACAAATCCCAATTTGACTAAGTATGAGTCGATCTTCTTGTTCCATACCCTAGGTGCCTGCTTGAGACTATAGAGCGCTTTGTGAAACTTATATAATTTACTCGCTTCCTTCTGAATCACAAACCCAAGAGGTTGTGTGACATAAACTTCTTCTTCTAAAGGACCATTCAGAAATGATGATTTCATATCTAAATGAAATGTCGATCAACCTTGGTTGTACGCCAATGCTACTACTAGTCGAACAGTCTCCAATCTTGCTATTGGAGCAAATACTTCAGAGTATTCATGTAACACCCCAAATTCTACCCAACGTTTGTTATAAATTCAGAGTGCGGAAATTTTAAACTAAAAACATGGGATGCCACATTTCAACATTAACAACACAAACTGGTAAGATACATAACACTTTTTAATTCGGAGGATCACATAACAACTTGCAATGACTTTCAAACAAAATACTTTTTATTACTACGCAGCAGAATTCATAGTTATACAACTGAATATATCATACTAATAGCAACTTTAAACATCCTGTTCGACTTTCAACATACTTAACAACTTTTTATTTCACAACATCACTTAGGATTCAACAAATTATACTAATAACAACAAGAGTCAACAATATAAACAACATAGACCAACGTCCCCCGAGTGTTACGTATCAGAGCAACGACACCGACTTGAACCGACATCAACTAATTCTTCCATTCTTGAATACCTGCACGTTACCAATATAAAGGTAACGGCCAACAAAATAGAAAAGGGTGAGATATCGAATAATATAAGCGAAAGTACGATAATTCATATGCTCAGGTAAAGGAACATACAATAATTACTATTTAAATCAATAACATATAATACCTACCAAACAACATAAATTAACAACATAGAATATCCACCAAATAACATAGAATCAACAACATAGAATATCCACCAAACAACATAAAATCTACAACATATAATATCCACCAAACAACATAGAATCAACAACATATAATATCCACCAAACAACATAGAATCAACAACATATAATATCCACAAAATAACATAAATCAGCAACATATAATATCCACAAAGCAACATAAATCAGCAACATATAATATCCACAAAGCAACGTAAATCAGCAACAACTTAAAATACAACTCAATGCGACTCGACAAATGCAGATGCATGTGGATCCATTTGGAGCAAAACTCCCAACGTAAAATATGCCAGGTTATCGAGGCATTCAACAAGGCATAAGCCTTCAACTTACAACGTGGTGCCAATCCATGCCAACTTAATAATGCACATGATATGTATGCTACAACGACTACAACGTCAACAACAACTTACAACAACAGCAACTTAATCATGCATTAACTGCATCAACAACAACTTACAACAACAGCAACTTAATCATGCATTAACTGCATCAACAATAACTTACAACAACAACAACTTAATCATGCATTAACTGCATCAACTTAATCAACACGATCAACTTCGACTTCAATAACAATTAACAACTTTTACAACCACGCTACTTATAATAAACATAATCAACTTCAACAACAATTAACAACATCACAACCACGCAACTTATAATAAACATAATCAACTTCAACAACCATTAACAACATCCCAACCACGCAACTTATAATAACATAATCAACTTCAACAACAATTAATAACATCCCAACCACGCAACTTATAATAAACATAATCAACTTCAACAATAATTAACAACATCAACACAACACAATTCATAATTTAATCCAATCCACTTCATTCTTCGACTTTGGCCATTTGAGCCTACGACACTTAGACCATCTAATTCGGACATAAACGACATCATTCCGACAGTGTCGGCAATTCAGCAACTAACACGAGTTAAGACGAAATAACACTGTTTTAATTAACTACCCGTATACCCGAACTATCCCATAAAATTTCGTCCAATTCCGACAAACTAAATTCTCCGCTTAATTCGACTAACAGTGTTATCCTCTGCACTATTTTCAGTTTTCTGCAACATTACTAATTAATTCTAATTATTCTACTAAATAATTCTGGCAGTCCATTAATAATTCTGCGTTATTATGACTCGTTTTACCAATAAGTTTACACTGCTGGTCACACCTTATGCTGCTATTTATTACTCTGTTTTTACTTCCCCACAACACTATTATCAACTAAATAATTCCTGCTATTTAATTTAGCCACTACTAGTATTTTCCTGTAATTAAATGGATTAACATACTACTTTAATTACACTGTCAGTTCCAATTGACACTGCTAATATTCTTTCCCTGGTATATTTATCCGTTAATGCTAGAATAAATTCTGCTACATGTGATCTAATATCTTCATCCATCTATTGTTATTAATTTCATTCTACCAAGTTTATTATTTTTCTTTCCTAAGTCATCAAGCAAGCCACGTAACATAACACACAGGACAACACACAGACATCGAAGTGAGACACCCACCCCCTAACCAAGAGGCGGTCGCCTCAGCTCCCACCCATTAGAGGAGACGTTCGTCTCCCTCTCTTTTTCTCATCCTATGAGGCGGTCGCCTCCTCCCTTCTTTCTCCAAGGGGGCGGTCGCCTTCCTCCCTATAGCAACGTGCAAAAATCTTCAAATATTGCATTGATTAATCATAATTTAATTGCAGATAACACAGATTCAACCCAAGGCAATTTCATTCATTCCAGCATATAAAATTCATCGCCGAAAATACGATTAGCAGTATAATTACGTAGCTCTAAACCCCACATAAAAATTATCCTACAATCGATTATAAAACCCGAACCCCACCCCTTACCTGTGGATTGACGGGAACTCGGAAATTCGATCGGAATAACGGAACTCTCGGACGGCAATGATATCTCCTAGCACCTTTGTTTCCAACTTCTCTTCTTTTCTCTCTTCTGTTTGCTACAGCTATGGTTTGGCTAGGTCTTCTTTTTGTTTTGCAAGCAATATTTTTCTCCTTATTTCACTAGGTTAATTCAATATATAGTAGCTCCTAATAAATTTGGTTTATTAAATAATATTCTCCAAAAATACTAATTCTCTCTTATAATTAATATACTACATTTAATTTATTAATTCCAAATAATAGAATAATTATAGTATTATTTTTATTCTAACTATTAGCCTTATATTTCTCCTTTTTATATCTCTTATTTATTTAAACCTAATTCCTTCTCTTATAATTAAATCCAATTAATAATATTATTATTATAATAATAAAATAGTAATAATAATAATATTTCTATTATTTCTACTTGCCTTAATTTTCACACCTCTTTTCTATACTTCTAACACCAAATAAATAACTCTATTAATTCCACACTTATTTCTAATATTATTTTCAATAATATTCTACCACCGAATTAATTCATCACTAATTATTCTAGTTAATTAATCTCTACTCATAATAATAGTTCTCCGACTAAACTGATTATTTCACTTAAATAAACTAGTCCAATAAATAAATACTATTATTCTTAATATTAATCCTCCGATTACACCAACCAAATAATCCGGCTTAAACTTAATAATCCAAATATGTCTCTTAAATAATGTCAATAAATCCAATTACTCCGATTAATTCTCAAACTTCGTCTAATTCCAATAATTAAATCTTTTAATAATTTAATTAACTAATTAATTAAATTCGGGACGTTACAATTCAAGTCATTCTCTTTGAAGAAACCCTCAAGCTACTAATCTTGCTTTATGTTGTGTTATTGAACCATCAACATTGTGTTTCAACTTGAACACTCACTTCACTTTGATAGCTTTTGTATGTGTTGGTAATACGACTAACTCCCATGTGTTGTTTCTTTCGATTGCCTCTAACTCTTCGACCATAGCTAACTTCCACTTGTTACTCTTCAAATCTTCGCTATAGTTGATTGGTTCAGCACCTACAAGTAAAGCAAAGTGAACTAATTCTCCATCTGGTGTTACCTCATCATCACCAGTCACTTCATAATCCTGAAGTCTAGTTGGAGGAACTCTAGTTCGTTGAGGTCTATGGCTTGTGCTAGCCACACCCTATTTCTATCCTCACTAAAAGTGTCTCACTCACTAACAAATTGGTATCCATAGCTTCAGGTTATTGTTCTTGATCGAGTTTTCAAGAATTTTACATCAGAGATCGTGTTTCTAGGGCAAGTGAATCAACTGTTGTGAAGATGGATAGTGATAAGGGCACTCTGAGTTCTCTTCTAATGCTTGATAGCAAGAATTGGATCCGATGGAAAAAAAAAAGATGAAATTCTTGTTTGGGTTCCATGAAACCCTAGATGTGGTTATTGACGGCGTTCCTGTGTTGGTTGCAGATGCAACCGAAGCACGGGAAAAATCCCACAACGAAGTCAAGAAGAAAGATTTCAAGGTTGCTTATTGCATTCAAACGACTGTTGATATTGCTAATTTCGACAAAATCTCTCATGCTGAAACGGTGAAAGAGGCATGGGATATTCTGGTGAAGTATTACGAAGGAGGTGAGAAAGTTAAGATTGTCAAGTTACAAACCTTACATCGACAATATGAATTTTTATCGATGTGAGAAGATGAAAAAGTTGCAGAATATGTGTCGAAGGTTCAGAAACTCGTCCATCTAATGAAGGGTTGTGGTGAAACCATAACTGATAAGATGATAGTTGAGAAGGTAATGAGAATGTTGACCTCTCACTTTGATCAAGTTATCGTAGCTATTCAAGAATCTAACAAACTTGAAACCACTAAAGTGGAAGATTTGGTCGGTTCGTTGAAGGCGTATGAGATAATGATTATCGAAAGAAAATGAGTTCAAGACTCGATACAGGCTCTGCAAGCTCAGTCATGGAAAAAGGATGGTGGTTCCAACAAATTCAAAGGCAAGTTCGACAAGACTATGGGAAAGAAACCTTGGTCGAATCCCCACAAGAATAAGGTCAAAGATAGATTTTCTGAATCCTCGAAAAGGGGAGGAAGAAACTATCTAAAGGACAAAGAAGATAAAAATGGTGTGCAGTTCTATAACTGTGAAAAGTTGGTTCACGTAGCCAAGAATTGTTGGTACATAAAAGACAAGGGATCGACAAACAAGGACGAAGGAGCGAACCTTGCACGCCAAGATTCAGATGAATCTGAAGGAGGTATGGTGGTTATGGCTGCAGTTTCAGATAACCATGTCAAGTCCAAGATCTGGTTCTTCGACTCAGGCTGCTCAAATCACATGAATGATTGAAATGAGTGGTTGGCCGACTACGACGAGTCGAAGAGGAGCAAAGTAAAACTTCCTGATAATAGTTCGTTGCAGGCAGAAGGTACTGGCAACTTAGTTTTTCAAATGAGTAATAGAGGGAAAGCTATGATTAAAGATGTGCTCTATGTACCTGGAATGAAGTGCAACTTGCTAAGTGTTGGACAACTGATCGAAAAAGGTTTCTCAGATGTTATGAAAGACGGAGCTTTAAAATTGTTCGACACCAAAAACAATTCTGTCTTAAAATCTCCGTTGTCGAAGAACAAGATATTTAAGGAGGGGAGGTGAGATTAAAAAAGATACGGATCTGAGTGATTGTATCTAATGGCTCACATAAGCAAGATTTATGAAGTTGCACTTAAATAAAATGGGTACTTATATGTTTATGCAAATAATAATTTTAAAAAATAAAAGTGATTTAATATACATATATTGGTATTGTATTAGTGTCGGATATCTTAAGCATCTTGAATGTGAAGGGTCGGTACATAGAGAAACGAGAAATACAGTGAGCCACAAGAAGACTATAGTAGTATTGAAAAAGTTGAAACTTGACTAAAAGTTGAACCTATAAAAGTCTTGGATGGATTAGTAGATGCGTGTGGGAAAGGTGAAAGGAACAAAGGAAGGTGAGTATGATGATATCATCGTGATTGTAATGGACCCTGTTTTTTGTTTTATTTGGATTGGACTGTCCATTACTATTCCTTACTCCTTCCGTTTTAAATAAATGTTATATCTGAGAAAAAAAATTATTCTAAAATATTTGTCGTTTTACATAATTAAGACAATTTTATATTTAGTCTTACAATTGTACCATTTAATAAATACCTTTAATTTATTGTTTTTTCACTTGTTATTAATGTTAATTTGAATAAATCAATTATTAAATAGGATAATTTAGTAAATTTATCATTATCTCTTTTATTTATTATTGTTTTTTAATCTATCTGAAATGATCAATTGTGACAAATAATATGGGACGGAGTGACTAATATGTTTTTTTGTAAAGTTTCCTTGTCCATTGAATTTTATTGTTGATATTCATACATTTAGTTTAAGCTAGCTTAGGTCTTACAAAATACATATCGATCAGGATGAGGAGTAAGTAAGTAGGCTATAGCAAAATATATATATATTCCTATAAAATAAGTAGTAGAATTTAGAAGTTGAATAAGAAATGAAGAAAGTATAAAAAAAAATAAACTGTAAAAGAAGAAAATTGTGAAGAAGAAAACTGTATAAACCAAAACGCAGGGAAAAGAAAATGGATGAAGAAGTGGCATGGGGGGAGGCGCCCACCTCCATGTTGTGGGGCGGCCATCCCCCCTTGAGGCAGCCGCCTCCCTTTCCTATAAGCCCTTAGGGCGTGCGCCTCAGGTAGCTAGGGAGTCTGCAACGAAAATTATATTTTCTGCTTGCTGTATTATGTTTTTCTGTTTTCTGTCAACAAGTGTTTCCTGCATAATTATCCAAATGGTTTCTGTTTCTTTAAACTTTCCCAATTTCACCTAGTAGTATTTTATATCAATAAAATATAATTAAGACATAAGTTAGCCGATTAAATTTGGAACCCGATTATGTTCCGATTTTCCGATTCCGGTAATTTCGACGACGGAGCAAGTTGCTCCGAATTCAACCAAAATTGACGTGCTAACTAAGTTCGACGTGTAGAACGTAGTGTGAGGTTAGTTTTTAGAAATTACGAGTTTTTACGAGACGGCCCGAAATAAGCCAATTTACGGTAAAATTGAATCAGATTGTGTTTTAGTAGGTTTAAGGCACGTATGGACAATCTGTTTTCGACGTTGACGTTTATGATTAATACCGGTTATTAGGAATGGTTTTCGCGACGATTATTGATGCTTTGACTATTTTCCCGTTTTTAGAATTTGGTGAATTAATTGATAATAATGCGGTGTAGATAAACATTATGTTTGCGACGGTGTATTTATTAATAAATACTTGTTGATATGCAATGCGATGATATATGTCTTTGTACATGACGATGTGATGATTATATTGATGTTATTAATAAATGCTTCCGATTTGTGAAGGCATGATTTTGATGGTGATGAATTATTAGTGATGTTTTTCATAATGCAAATATGATGCGATGATATATTTATCTTGACGTGGATAAATTGTGGCGATGTGGGCTTTATGCCAATTTTGATAAGCGACGATGATGTTTTGTGTTGTGTTGTTTTATTGTCGAGTCACATACATTGCATAAGCGAAGAGGGCTTTCATGCCAAGCGAAGATGGTTTTTATGCCAAGCGATGATGGATTTTATGCCGAGCGATGATGGGCTTTATGCCTAGTGTCCCTAATTATGGACAAAGCGATGGGTACCACATGCATAACATAGTCGTGTCTCATGGAGTCGGTTATGTTTATGTTTGAGTTGTTTGGCGTTGGGTTTTTGTTGATTGATGGATGATATTGTTTTGTGATGAATTAACTTGATGAAATGCTTAAATGCAAATATGATGTGATGATGTTTGTGACGATGGGTTTTTATGCCAAAAGCGACGATGGGCTTTAGCCAATTTGTGATGATTTCAATTATGTTGTTTATGTTATTAGTGTTGTTTGATGTTGTTGTTTATGATTTCCGTATGGACTTAGTGACGTGTGAACTTGGGATGATTCTTGTGGTGATGGAAGTTTATGTGTTGTTGTGAAGAGGTTATGGCGATAAAGTGTAGTTTATACACATTAGAATGACGATAAGAGTAAGTGAGTTTTGAATATGCGTTGAGTGCACTTACTAATCTATTCCCTTTATAATTCTGAAACTATATATATATATATATATATATATATATATATATATATATATATATATATATATATATATATTATCATGCCTTTAATTATATGTTTTGGATTATCTCACCCTTTACTTGTTTCGCCGGTACCTATATATTAGTAACGTGCAGGTTATGAAGACAGAGTATATAGCTGCTATTAGTCGAGTCGGTGTCGCTCTGATACGTAGCACTCGGGGGGAATTATTATGTTGTCTTGTTGTTGTTCTTTTGTTGTTTGCCTTTGTAAATAAGAATCATAAATTATAAAAACATGATTTTGATGAGGAAGTTCAATAAAGGAAATGTTGCATTTTTATGAATCAAATTATAATTGCGGCGAGGCTATGTATCTGGGATTTATACTTTAAAGCAAACTATTTAAAGTGAATTGGTTTTGAAGGTGTGATACCTCAGTATTTAATTTATGAAATTTTAAATTACTCTGATTTTTGTATATAAAACTTTGTGTAATATTGGGGTGTTACAGGACTCACCTCATGTTTTACAATTTGCAATTTCGTCCAAAACACATGAATTGTTTCCAAAGGTATAGGTGTGCCTAGAATCTGGTAACTGGCGAGCTCACATGCACACGGTAATTCATAGAATAATTTCCATCAGAAGGGGCCGAAACTTCATTTTTCTTTTTATAATTACCTCCTATATCACAACCCATAATCAATTTATCCTTCCTCTCTTGCATACCATTAGTAGTGTTAGATCGGATAATAACAACAATACCATGACTTTTTTCAATTGACTGTGCCCATTCAAGAACTTTCTCTCGTGATTCAAAAATCTGACAATCACATACACTATATCGTACAAGCACATAGACAACGCTTTTTTTGGAAGTGTTGCCTAAGCCTGCGCTGCTATAGGTTTAGGCAGTGCTCTTTTTCAATGTAAAAGTGCTGCCTAACGTTGCCTTTAGTCTACCTTAGGCAGCACTTTTTTTAGTCAAAAGCGCTACCTATCGTTTACTTTAGGCAGTACTTTTTTAATCAAAAGCGATGTCTATTGATCCCCTTAGACAGCGCTTTCTTAAAAGTGTTGCCTTAGGCCTTTTAAAAATTCCCTTATTTTCTGTTTTAGGTAGCTCTTTCTTATAAAGCGCTGTCTAAATTCCTTCTTAGGCAGCGCTTTTATAAAGCGCTTTCATTGGTTCCCTTTAGGCAACACTTTTGGATATAAGCGCTGTCTAAAGTCAACGAATTTTTTTATGTATTTGACTTATTTTCTCTTACATAAAGCGCTGCCTATTCTTTCTTTTTTAGAAGGCATATTTTTGGAAATTATCCCAAAAATATAATTCAATGAGCCTTTATTTCAACAAACAAGCTTTTATAAACATAGGCATTATATACCATTATAATCCAAAATATATACACCATTATAATCAAAAATATATACATCATTATATTATAGTTCAATACACATAAACCATTTGATATAACATAACCAAAATCAGCCCTAACATATAACCTAATTTTTCATAACACTTTTCAACTTCCAATACCTTATATGAATCTTTTCTCAATAAAGTATCCACATAATTCCTCCTTGATTTCTTCCAATTGATATTTCATGTAATGAGCACACTTGTATTCATCAAAGTACTACATAACAAAACATAATATAAATGATTTAGTTTAAATTAATAAATTATATGAAATATCCGATAAATATTAAAATAAATCCTAAGTTATAAATCCATACTTTGTTCGGTATCTCCATTGAATGCTTTACTCCATCCACGATATTGATGTTTAGAATTTAAGAATCTACGATGACCGAGAAAGACATTCTTCTGACAAACTTTCAACCGCGTCATATCAGTTCCATCTTCACATACAGGACACGCTTTTTCACCTTTAATGCTATACCCGGATAGATTTCCGTATGCTGGAAAACCGTTAATTATGCCAAACAACATCACCCTCAAATTGAAACTTTCTTTCCTATATCCATCATAAACCTCCACACCGTTCGCCCACAAAATCTCCAAATCTTCGATTAAAGGTTTCAAGTATACGTCTATGTCATTCCCTGGTTGTTTATGCTCATAAATTAACATAAATATTATCATGTACTTACGCTTCATACATAGCAATAGAGGTAGGTCATAAATCATAAGAATCACAGGCCAATGTGAGATACTTTGAAGACCATGCGGGTTCTCCTCCAATGATAATGCCAAGCGAAGGTATCTTGTTTCTCCTCCAAAATCATGACAATCATTATCAATTTTCTTCCACTGTGGTGCATCTGCCGGATGTCTAAACTTTCCATCGATAATTCTTTCATTTGTATGCCAAGTCCAGTGTCTTGCATCGGTTTCACTACGAAACATGCGTCTAAATCGCGAAATAATAGGAAAATACCATAAGACTTTTGCTAGAGATAATTTTTTCTTATATCGAGATAAACCGCACTTATGGCACTCATTCAACGATGCATATTTGTTTTGAAACAAAATGCAATCATTTGGACAAGCATGTATCTTATCATAGCTCATGTTAATAGAGCACAACATTTTTTTGGCCTCATAGGTTCGATTAGGAAGAACATTATCCTCGGGAAGCAAATCTCTTATAAGGGCTAATAAATCTATGAAACTTTTATCCAACCATCCATTGCGCGCCTTTAAGTTGTACAACTTTAATACCGCAGACAGTCTTTTGAATTTGGTGAAATCTTTATACAAAGGTTTCTCTGTATCGCTTACTGTAACACCCCATCTAAATACCCCGAATATATTAATTAATTAATATCTAAATCATCTTTAATCAGAGTTAACACGGTAATCACGGGATGTCACAATTAATAAATAGAATAAACCTTCATTCAAACAGTAGCCATGCTACACTGAGGATCAACATTTTCGAATAAATCAGTCAAATTAAGACCATGTCTTACACAGCGGAAAATATCATAACCAAACACGGAATAATTCAATCATTATTATTCCCAACAAAATTTTAATTAAACAATAAACCAATGTCTAATTCCTCATCTAACGTTCCCCAGTGTTACAATCTAATCAGAGCATGACACTGACACGCAGACTAAACGATAAGCTCTAGAGCCATCCTCACCGACTCTTCAGCTGCTAACCTTAATCTGAAATGGTAAAGTAAGGGTGATACTTCTCATAATTAAAGCATATTATAAGTCTTTCAATCAATAATATATCACAAGCATATTATTTCACCCACTTAACATAAATTGATTCACACACAACCATATTCATCACGCATAATCATAACAATCCAAGAAGAGTAACACCGAAGACATCCTAACATGTTACCACTTCATACAAATACAATGCGACTCAATGCATGCGGTACCGACTGTGACTAAGTCACCCAACACCGATCCATCATCAACCGGATACAGTACCATCGATTCGTCCATAACCACTCGGACACGAATCCAGCCTAACCACCCATCCTCACTCGGGTATCGGTTATCGGCAATCCAAGTCAAATTCCGCACAATGGGAATTAACTTCACCAAACAATGCAAATGCACGCACATCACTAGCATGCAACATCAATCAGTCTATGTATACATTCATTTAACATAACTGAATCACAACAATCAACATGATATATCAACCAATCATGCATACATCTAACATCAGCATAAACATGCAAACCAATCAACATGATATATCAACCAATCATGCATACATATAACATCAGCATAAACATGCTATTACATCTACACATTACCAGTATTCTCATCACCAAAAGTCCTCTACTACACATACATCATTATGTGTCAGTTAATAATCATTTAATTCAAAATTCAACCCCTTTCCAAAATAAGTTCAGGTTTTCTAAAATATTTTCATTTTATAAGGTAGAGCATAAAATTTAGGAAATAACGTCCAAAACGGCGCTCAAAACGGACTTACGGTTTGAAAGTTATGAATTTTTGAAGTTTTGAAAATTTTAAAAATATTTCATGGAACCTTCCTCCACGAGTAACCGGTTCCCACATCGAAAAACACCTGGAAAATGGGGAACCCGGTTCCTCCAGGTAGGGAACCGGTTCCCAAAAATAAAAATCCCATTTACTGGAAAAATTCACATGGAACCCGGTTCCTCCCACACAGGAACCGGTTCCTGAGTTCAAAAATGTTATTTTTCACTGTTTTAAAAGCTGGAACCCGGGTTCTCCCACTGGGGAACCGGTTCCCACGACCATCAGACCCAAAAATTCAGTTTTGACAGCATTCCTTTCATCCTCAATCAATCCAATTTTACCCATACGAATCCCATAATTGGAAACACCAAAATACATCAATTTGCATCATTTATCACATCAATTATCATCTTCCTATCAGTCATGATTGGTATCTGACACTCTAATCATTTTAGACCTACCATCTGACACAATCTGACACCATCTGACACAATTATATATACATCCATGGAAACCTAGAAATTCCTAAACATAGATTTCCTAACATGCTATGATCTATAATATTAAAATCAAAACCTATAATAAACAATAATCAATCGAAATCACCCCTTACCTTGTGGGTTCTTCGAATCTGACACTTCTAGGTTTTCTTCCTTCTTTTCTCCTCTTCTCACTTCACGTATCTTGTTTTCTCCAAAAATGACTCTATTTCCTTCTTTCCTTATTTTATTCCTTTTTATTCCTTTTAACATAAATAAAATAAGTATTATTTCTCATTCTCCAATTAATTCCATCATTAATCTTAATAATCCAATATATTAAATAAATTATGTCCTCAATTAATTTAATAATTAAAAATCATAATTATTTAATTACCGAATTATTTTGGGGTGTCACAACTCCCCCCAACTTAAAAGAGTTTTCGTCCTCGAAAACATACCTCAGACGAATAGTTCGGGATACGAGTCCTTCATCTGACTCTCCAGCTCCCAAGTGACATTTCCATCAGCTGGTCCTCCCCAAGCCACTATCACCAATGCAATCTCTTTGCCCCGCAACTGTTTCAACTTCCGATCCTCAATTCTTACAGGTACCGCTTCCATAGTCAAATCTTCTCGTACCTGTATATCATCTACCCGAATCTCATGAGACGGATCAGCAATGTACTTCCTCAGTTGAGATACATGAAAAACATCATGCAGATTCGCAAGTGATGGCGGCAAAGCAATTTGATATGCAACCTTCCCAACTCTCTTGGTAATCTGAAAAGGACCAATAAATCGTGGAGTCAACTTCTTTGACTTCAAAGCTCGACCAATACCCGTCATCGGAGTAACTCGCATAAACACATGTTCTCCTTCACTAAACTCAAGGTCTTTCCTCCTCTTATCATGATAACTTTTCTGACGACTCTGAGAAGTCCTCATCTTCTCCTGAATCATCCTAATCTTTTCCGAAGTTTGTTGAACAATTTTCGGTCCAATCACAACACTCTCTCCAGTTTCATACCAACACAATGGTGTCCGACACCTCCTACCATACAATGCCTCAAATGGAGCCATACCAATACTCGAGTGAAAGCTATTGTTGTAGGTAAACTCAATCAACGGCAGATAACTATCCCAAGCTCCACCCTTCTCTAACACACAAGCTCTCAGCAAATCTTCCAACGATTGAATCGTTCTTTCCGTCTGACCATCTGTCTGTGGATGATAAGCGGAACTCAAACGCAACTTGGTACCCAAAGCTTCTTGCAATCCCGTCCAGAACTTAGATGTAAACCTCGGATCCCGATCCGACACAATACTAGACGGAATACCATGCAAACTCACAACCTTTTCGACATACAATTCTACTAATCTCTCCATCGGGTAATCCATTCTTATCGGAATAAAATGAGCAGATTTCGTCAACCTATCCACAATCACCCAGATAGAATCACAATTCTTAGCTGTTCTTGGCAAACCAGACACAAAATCCATAGAGATTCCATCCCACTTCCATTCTGGAACAAATAATGGCTCCATCAATCCTGACGGTTTCTGATGCTCGATTTTCGACTTCTGGCAAACTAAACAAGCATACACAAACTCAGCAATTTCCTTTTTCATTCCAAGCCACCAAAACAACTTCTTCAAATCATGGTACATTTTAGTAGCACCGGGATGAATACTCAACCCGCTACGATGTCCTTCTTCTAAAATACTCTTCCTGATCTCGGCAACATCCGGGACACACACCCGATCACCAAATCTCATAACACCGTTCTCGTCAATTCGGAACTCGCCTCCTTGACCTTGGTTGATCAACGTCAACTTATCAACTAAACCAACATCAGATTTCTGTCCATTTCTAATCCCTTCCAGAATACCACTAGTCAGCTTCAACATACCCAATTTCACACTATCCGGAGTAGTTTCACAAACCAAACTCAAATCTCTGAACTGCTCAACCAATTCTAACTCACGGACCATCAACATCGACATATGCAAGGACTTTCTACTTAAAGCATCCGCAACAACGTTTGCCTTACCAGGATGGTAATTCAAACCGAAATCATAATCCTTTAAGAATTCTAACCATCTTCTCTGCCTCATGTTCAACTCTTTCTGATCAAAGAGATACCTCAGACTCTTATGATCACTGAACACCTCAAACCGAGAACCATATAAATAATGTCTCAATAGTTTCAAAACAAATACAACAGCTGCCAACTCCAAATCATGACTCGGATAATTCCTTTCATGCACTTTCAACTGTCGCGAAGCATAAGCCACAACTTTCTTATCTTGCATCAACACACCACCTAATCCCATTAATGATGCGTCACAATACACCACAAAAGACTTAGTCGGATCTGGCAAAATCAAGATCGGAGCACTTGTCAACCTCCTCTTCAGCTCTTGAAATCCTTTCTCACATTCAACATCCCAAACAAACACCTGACCCTTCCTGGTCAACTTAGTCAATGGCAACGCCAGTTTGGAAAACCCCTCAATAAACTTCCGTAATAACCAAGACCCAGAAACTACGGATCTCGAAGCATTCTTGGCGCTTCCCATCGAGACACCGCCTACCTTCGTAGGATCCACGGCAATTCCATTCTTGGAAATTACATGCCCAAGAAAACTCACCTCCTCTAACGTAATTCACACTTGGACAACTTCGCATAAAGCTTCTTTTCTTTCAACAATTCCAACACAACTCTGAGATGTTCTGCATGCTCCTCATCGCTTCTCGAATAAATCAGAATATCATCAATGAACACTACTACGAACTTGTCAAGATATGGATGAGATATCCTGTTCATATACTCCATAAAAACACCAGGTGCATTAGTAACTCCAAACGGCATAACGGAATATTCATAATGTCCATACCTCGTTCTAAATGCGTCAATATCCTCGACTTCACACGAATCGATGATATCCGGATCTCGATCAATCTTACTAAACACACACGCCCAACGAGTGATCCATCAAATCATCAATCCTCCGCAAAGGATACCGATTCTTGATTGTAAGTTTATTCAACTGTCGGTAGTCAACACATAACCTCATTGAACCTTCCTTCTTCTTAACCAATAACACCGGAGCACCCCACGACGAAACACTCGGACGAACAAACTTCTTCTTCAGCAATTCCTCCAACTGCTTCTTCAGTTCAGCTAATTCAGATGCCGACATGCGATAAGGCGCCATCGACACCGGACTAGTTCCAGGAATCAAATCTATAGTAAATTCTACCTCTCTCTCAGGTGGCAATTCACTAACGTCTTCCGGAAACACCTCTGGAAATTCATTCACCACTGGAAATACATCACCTTTTGATTTTCCCTCCGCTTCTATTGCAGAATACAACATAAACACCACAACACCATCTTTCACAGCTAGGTTCATCTGCTTAACTGACATAATCTCATTTTCGATCTTAACCTCTTCAGGGAAAATGACTGTCTTCTCAAAACAGTTGATATGAACCTGGTTGAATTCCAACCAGTTCATTCCAAGGATGATATCAAGTTGTTCTAGCGGTAGGCACACTAAATCCATACCAAAACCCTATCAAAAATCACAACAGGACAATTCCTACAAACATACGAAGTAGTCACTGAACCCGACGCAGGAGTATCAATAACCATACTTCCATCCATATTAGAAATTTCCAAATTCAATCTCTTAGCACAATCTAACGCAATAAAAGAATGCGTAGCTCCAGTATCAATAATCGCAATCAAAGGTATGCCATTAATAAAACATGTACCTTTAATCACCGATCATCCGGTTTAGTCTCGATCCGCATAATGCAAACACTTTACCACCACTTGCTCTTTCTTGGGTTTTGTGCATTGAGGACAGTATGACCCTCTTCACCACAGTTGTAGCAAGTCACCACTTTCACCTTCATTGGCCACATGGCGAACTTTCCACACTTGAAACACTTCTTATCATTGCTCATACCACCATGTGATGTCTGTCTCACCACACTTATAGCACTTAACGGAAGAGCTAGAATCTCCTCCACATTTCTTCCAACCTCCGATCTCGATTACTCCTATCATAAGGTTTACCACGATCCATCTGTTGCTTACCTTTCCTGTCAACATACCCTCGAGCATTCGACTTAGTGTTAGCAAGATCCTCCTCTAGAATCCTACTACAATCAACCAGATCAGAAAATCTTCGGATACGCTGATACCGAATACCCTGCTTAATCTCATCACGAAGACCATTCTCAAACTTGATACATTTGGAAAATTCTCCATCTGCATCGTTAGGGTAATGAGCATAATACTTCGCTAATTCCGAAAACTTCGAAGCATACTCACCGACTTGTTGCCTCGCTGAGTTCCAAACTCAATTTCCTTCTTACCTCTGACGTCCTCAGGAAAATACCTCCAAAACTCCTCCGAACACGCCCAAGTCGGCAACACCATCTTCTTCCGCTCTACGTAGCAACCCACCACCATCGCCTTCCTCGGCTAACATGTGAGTTCCATATCTCACCTTCAACCCTCGCACAATCACTCAAGATCCTTTCGATCTCCTTCACCACTTCGAGCACCTTCGGGATCATGTGCACCCTTGAACAATGGAGGATTATTCCTCGAAAATTCCCCAATTGTCGGTCACCAATCGCAGCCTCCTGGGTTCCCTCCGAGCACCCACCAACATTCCCAAAGCCTCGGAATGGCATCATCATTCCTTTCGTTACCTCTTCTCGCCATTGTTCTGTAACAAGACAAAACAATCTACATCAGCACACAAGTATCGACAGTGTCACTTCACACTAGTCGCATACTAAAGGGATAACGACACAGGACAAGACCGACTATGCTCTGATACCACTATTGTAACACCCCATCTAAATACCCCGAATATATTAATTAATTAATATCTAAATCATCTTTAATCAGAGTTAACACGGTAATCACGGGATGTCACAATTAATAAATAGAATAAACCTTCATTTAAACAGTAGCCATGCTACACTGAGGATCAACATTTTCGAATAAATCAGTCAAATTAAGACCATGTCTTACACAGCGGAAAATATCATAACCAAACACGGAATAATTCAATCATTATTATTCCCAACAAAATTTTAATTAAACAATAAACCAATGTCTAATTCCTCATCTAACGTTCCCCAGTGTTACAATCTAATCGAGTACACCGACACGCGGACTAAACGATAAGCTCTAGAGCCATCCTCACCGACTCTTCACCGCTAACCTTAATCAAATGGTAAAGTAAGGGTGAGACTTCTCATAATTAAAGCATATTATAAGTCTTTCAATCAATAATATATCACAAGCATATTATTTCACCCACTTAACATAAATTGATTCACACACACAACCATATTCATCACGCATAATCATAATAATCCAAGAAGAGTAACACCGAAGACATCCTAACATGTTACCACTTCATACAAATACAATGCACTCAATGCATGCGGTACCGACTCGTGACCAAGTCACCCAACACCGATCCATCATCAACCGGATGACCATCGATTAGTCCATAACCACTGGACACGAATCCAGCCTAACCACCCATCCTCACTCGGTATCGGTTATCGGCAATCCAAGTCAAATTCCGCACAATGGGAATTAACTTCACCAAACAATGCAAATGCACGCACATCACTAGCATGCAACATCAATCGCCTATGTATACATTCATTTAACATAATCGAATCACAACAATCAACATGATATATCAACCAATCATGCATACATCTAACATCAAGATAAACATGCAAACCAATCAACATGATATATCAACCAATCATGCATACATATAACATCAGCATAAACATGCTATTACATCTACACATTACGGATTCTCATCACCAAAGTCCTCTACTACACATACATCATTATGTGTCGCTTAATAATCATTTAATTCAAAATTCAACCCTTTCCAAAATAAGTTCAGGTTTTCTAAAATATTTTCATTTTATAAGGTAGAGCATAAAATTTAGGAAATAACGTCCAAAACGGCGCTCAAAACGGACTTACGGTTTGAAAGTTATGAATTTTTGAAGTTTTGAAAATTTTAAAAATATTTCAGTGGAACCCGGTTCCTCCCTGGGAGTAACCGGTTCCCACATTCAAAAACATACCGAAAATGTATGGGGAACCCGGTTCCTCCAGGTAGGGAACCGGTTCCCAGAAATAAAAATCCCATTTTCTGGAAAAATTCACGTGGAACCCGGTTCCTCCCACACAGGAACCGGTTCCTGAGTTCAAAAATGTTATTTTTCACTGTTTTAAAAGCTGGAACCCGGGTTCTCCCACTGGGGAACCGGTTCCCACGACCATCAGACCCAAAAATTCAGTTTTGACAGCATTCCTTTCATCCTCAATCAATCCAATTTTACCCATACGAATCCCATCATTGGAAACACCAAAATACATCAATTTGCATCATTTATCACATCAATTATCATCTTCCTATCAGTCATAATTGGTATCTGACACTCTAATCATTTTAGACCTACCATCTGACACAATCTGACACAATTATGTATACATCCATGGAAACCTAGAAATTCCTAAACATAGATTTCCTAACATGCTATGATCTATAATACTAAAATCAAAACCTATAATAAACAATAATCAATCGAAATCACCCATTACCTTGTGGGTTCTTCGAATCTGACACTTCTAGGTTTTCTTCCTTCTTTTCTCCTCTTCTCACTTCACGTATCTTGTTTTCTCCAAAAATGACTCTATTTCCTTCTTTCCTTATTTTATTCCTTTTTATTCCTTTTAATATAAATAAAATAAGTATTATTTCTCATTCTCCAATTAATTCCATCATTAATCTTAATAATCCAATATATTAAATAAATTATGTCCTCAATTAATTTAATAATTAAAAATCATAATTATTTAATTACCGAATTATTTTGGGGTGTCACACTTACCAACCTCTCAAACATTTTGGGACAATCTTGAAGATCTTCTTCAAGTGCTTCTGCAATCTCTTCGACTATATCACAATCGTATGTATCCGTGACATTGTTGTATGAAGTATAGGTCGTATTACTTTTCTCCCCCAGTTCAACATTCTCGCTGCTTTTCTCACGATGAAATATCCAACACGTATAACGTCGATCAATTCCACACCTCAGTCTAACACGGTGGGAGAACTGACTTGTTTGTTTTCCGTTTTATCTCAAATTTTGCAGATAGCACGAGTCTCCACCGAATTTTCTTTTATCCAATAAAGGGAAGGTGAAAAGAATAGGAAAATACCTTCGTTAGATTCTGAGTACGGGAGGCAAATATGAAAAGGGAAGGTATTAGCACCCTTTTCATCCGTAGCTATCTACGGGCTCTTAGTTGCTTAGCTCACTTTTGAAAAATTGCTTTCTGTGTTTGTGTAGTTTGAAAATTTATTTGAAAAGGCATTTTGCTTTGACTTCGTAATGATTCTCGTTGGAATGTATACGAAGTGTTTGGAAATGTAAAGATGTTTAACTTTGTAATGATTCACGTTGTAATGTATACAAAGTGTTTTTTTAAAGTATTTGAAAAGTGTGAGGTGTGAAAAAGTATTTTGATTGGAGAAAGCAACAGAGTCTTATTACCTACTCAGAATGGTCGTTTCCATGTTATTTTTCCTTCTCCTTTAGAATAAGGCTATCCATACCGTTAGTTGGTAGGTAACTTTATTCGTTTGGATGTGAAGGGAAAATCGAAGGGTTATCGTATGATCATTGAAGGCAACATGTAATTATACCTTTACCAATTCGTAGGGACGATCATCACTTTTTGTAGGCAATAATCGAGGGACGAGATCATGTATTCGTAGGCAACATCGAGGGTCATCGAGGGACTATGATCTTTGTATCAAAGGGACTATGATGATATTATTCGTAGGCGTCTTTGCTAATGGTATCCCTATGTTTGAGGGACATGACCATTGAATTTGTAAAGGCAACAAGAGATGATACCCTAAGGGCTGTGCAAGTGTGAAGAGTGTGTTGTATTCAGATATTTATCTTGAAATTAGAAGTGATCTAGGGTTGATTTTAGTCTTTAGCATGTAAGCCCTAATTAACTAGCAGTTAAATGTGTACAGGAAAATAAAGTAAGGAATGTAAAGTGCGGAAATGTAAATCCTACGCTATTACATGGCTTTGGGGAAGATACATAATAAGAGTGCGGAAAGTAAAGGCAAAAATGTAAATCTACGCTATTAGAGAATAAAAATGTGCGACCTATACATTCTTTCTAGAATTATAAATGCAGAATAGCAAATAAATAAGCAGGATAATTAGAAATTTATTAGTGAAAATATTTTAGAAATTAGTAAAAAAAATAATTTAGGTTAATAACCTTAATTACTAGAAAAGAAATTATCTTTTTATGATTTTTGAAAAGGTTTTAATTAATTTTGAAAAGAAAATTAAATTAAATTAAATTAAGAAAAATAGAAAGAAAAAAAATAAGGAAATAAGAAAAGTTAGAAAAATGAGAAAAGGGGTCAGCAAGGATCGAGCCCCAGAAGTTGCGCTTGCATGCTTCTATCAGAAGTTATTTCTATCAGAAGTTGCGCTTGCATGCTTCTATCAGAAGTTACTTCCATCAGAAGTCTGCACTTGTATGCTTCTATCAGAAGTTGTACTTGTATGCTTCTATCAGAAGTTGTGTTCCAGAAGTTCTTTCTCAGAACTTCTAAGTTCATCTTCTGCTCAACACGGTGTAGCGTTTCATTCTAACACTTGAGTCAGAACATCTGCTGAAAAACATAAACAGGTTAGAGTATCAAATTCATCAGAGGATCATAACTTTAATAGACTATCAGAGTATCTGTTTTGAACTTTCAAACAAAACACACGTGAGGCCTAGGGAGTTTGAATGGACCCATCAGAAAGCGCCACACCTAGGTCACCGGGGTCAAACGTTCAAACCACCGTCTAGGGTGGTCAACTTCGTCTTCTCCGACGAGGTCAAATTCTAAACCTACAAAATAAAGAGAATCGACGCAAGAGATTAAGCCTACCCCTCTAAATCGACCCATGTGAATTCAGTGGTGGTGTCGGTTTGGTTTGAAAGTGCCTGCAAATAGAAATACGAAGCTTAGCAGTTCTATACCCTAACTATGGCAAACCAAGATTTGGCCATGAAAAGTTTGTAATGATGGCCCATACCTGCTCTAATAAACCTCAGGAAATTATTAGCATAGTTAGGTTAGATCAAAACATCATAAAAACAGAAATACGAGTTTAAGAAAAATATGTAATCAGAGCTTCATGATGCATGCAATTCAGGATGTTTTGGTCATGGATTTTAATCCTTACTTACCCTATGTTACCTCAGGAGCACGATGGAGTGCTTGGAATTGCTTGAGAACGGCTGGAACTAGGGTTTCGATGGTGCAACTTTCTCTTGAAAATTTTGAACAAGAACCCTAGTTTTATGGCTACCAAACTCGTCCCCTTTGATGTCTGAATATGCTATGTATATATAGGGCCAGAGATTAGGTCAAGCATTTGTGGAAAATATATTAACTTGAATGCAAAATATTTGATTGAAATATTTTATCAAATTCTTCCACATTTGGATCAATCTTGTATTAATGCATGGTGCACGAAATTTCCAGCTAGCATGGGCTATCTTGGACCTCAAGACAAGTAGAAAGCAAGCCTAACTCATCTTAACTCTTACCTTTGTATTTTATTTAATTAAAATTGAATTTAAATCATTAAATTCAAAAATAAATCAAATAAATACAAGATGGGCGTGCACTTGAGTTTTCAGGCCATAGATAATGTCAAGATTAAGTTTGGATCATGAAAAATTAGGCCCATTTGGAAAATATTTGCATTTGCTAAGTATCTCTCTTCATGCACCTCCTTAAAAATGTCAAACTTGCACAACTTGTGTCTTGCTCAATTTTCAACATTTTTTGGTGTTCTTGGGCTTTTTAGAAAGCTAAAGATATCCTCTAAACACTCCTTTTGATTTCATCTTCATTGAAGTTTCCATGTTCATGTACACTTCTTTTCAAAAATATGATTTTTTGTTGATTTTTAGAACGATCTCTAATGTTTTGATCCATAACTCTCAAATGATGTATTTTTGGCCAAATCTTGTGAGACATGAAGTTTTAGATAATTGAATTCCCTTTAAAATGAGCTTTGGTGAAATTTTTTTTGATAAAGTATGTGAAAGTTATTGATGGTCAAAGTTTTGTTGACTTTTGGTTCAAAAAATCCTAATCTGGAAACTTTGACTTTTGATCAAATCTTTAGTTTTCTTGATGATTCATGGTCAACCCTTGATTATATGATGAATATGACTTCAAAATATTGATGTTGACAAAAAATTATGAAGTTTGACTGTATGTTGACCATAGTTGACTTTTTGTCCAATACAACTGATTTTCAACCATCTGAGCAATTGACTGAGCAAACTTGAGCTATGAGGCTTGAAACTTGACATGGTGATCCCTTGAGAAATGTGAGGAGGTATGATGACCACTTGAGGTATTAGAACTTGATTTTTTCTTGAGAGAAGCAAAACCTAGTTGTGGGTTGATTGCTCAGGATAGGGTTCATCTGGTCAACCCTTGAAAAAATTCTTGAGTATGGAGATGTGGATTGTCTTGAGAAATAGGAGGGTAAATTTTGGGGTATAACACTCAGTAAATTCAATTTCAATCCATCTGCGTCAACCCGACCTACATAACAACAACCCAAGCAAGGACATTTCATTCTAATAGGGTCTTCATCGTTTTCAATAGCAAACTTAACGAATTCTAATACCTCATTCTCATACTCTTATGACAATCAATCGGCAGACATCCATTTTTTATCCATGGTTTTACTACTAAGTAAGCTAAAAAATAATTAGGACACAAAACGGTATAATGCATTTTTTTTTAAAACGCAAAGTACAAACAGAATGGATCCGGAGCAAGCAAACACAAATACAATAGTACACATTAGGCTAGGCAAGTAAAAATATAATCATGCAATTTCAGACAAATTCATCACAGATTATACTGTCTCATAAAAGAGAATCTCACTTACACCAGTACCAGTAATTTGAGGAAGAAATTTACCTCGAATTTACCGAACAACAACGTCGAGAAGTTGAAACGAGAAGGCCGAACTTAGGGAAACGCAGAGAATGACCGTTGTACGTTGAACTCGGCCAGGAAATGCTGCTAATTCAAAGGAAAGAAAACTTCTATTGTAAAAAAATTCAAAACATAAGTGAAACAAGAAGTAGGAAAACACAGACACACTACAACACCAACACTTATGTCACACACAATTTTGTGTCACACTTATTTTTCTTCTCACATTCATATCTTTCTAACCATTCTTTATTTAAATGCACCAACCATACACATTCATATGTTTTATAAAACAACAAAAAAAATCAAATTCCATCTCTTAATCATATATTTCTTCTCCAATCTTATCTCTACGTATCAATGTAAATGTTTAATCTTACACAGACATTTTCATAATAACAACAACATTATAAGAATAACATGTTAGATATGTAAAAAATAAAAGCAAAAACATTTTCACTGTAACAACAAACTATTTATTCGTTTATCTTCTATTTTATCACCATTGCTTTTGAATGAAGAGCAAAAACCATTCAACTATAATGAAGATAAAGTGAAATAAAAACAAGAAAATAGATGTCTTATGAACAAAATTGAGAAATTGGCCAAATTTCTAAACTATGGTCCAAGCTACTAACTTCACTAAACAAACTTGCTAGTTGCTCAAAACCTTCACCAACATTTCAATCTCTTATAACCGGAATATAATTTCAATCTCTAGCAACACATCAAAGAAAAATATAGATTCAACTAACAACACATTTGAAAAATACATAATACAAGAAAAATTCTACAGTAGTTTGAAACTCATCACATCAAAGAGTGAGAATGAATCACAAAGTTATCATTTCAAATTCAACCGTAATTCAGTCTAAAAAAAATGATGCTCTCACTATTATTTTTTATGTTATAATATTTGCTTAAGGGAGATACCTGAAAGAGTGTCAGATAATGAAGGAGAGTGTGGTTTGAGGGAGAAGAGACAAAGCAAATGACGACGGGAACGTGTTGTACCCCAAAATTTACCCTCTTCTTTTTCATATTTCTGGCTTATAATTCGATTTCATAAACATACATGTATTCACATGCATATCATTGATCATGGGGTTACCAGGTTCAAAGTATCCCAAGTGGTGAAAGAAATGACGTGTTTCGATTGTCTCAGATCACTTTGAGTCTGATATTGATATTCTTCGATTCGCATGCTCAATATAATATATTCTGGTCGGAAAGCTATTTTGGTTTGGTTCCATAAGCTCTGGGATCATTTCAATATGTTCTTCAGTTTATCTGTTCATATCGGAGGCCGTTTTGTAAAAAAAAAAAAGAATTTATCTGCTTATTTCTAAATAAAGTGAATTTCGGGTTTTCAGTGTGTTTTGGGCACTACATAAGGTGTATCTCTCATCTCATTGGATATTTTATGATGATTTTTGACTGGAAAGTCCCTATAATTATTATCTACAACTTTCCTTTGAAATCTGGAAGCAAATTATGTGAGGAAGGTCCCCAAAAAAATCGATTTCTCAAAAGAATTAAACTGAATTTTAGTGTTGAACCGTGTGTTCTGCGCACTAAAAAATTCACATCTCCTAGATGGAAATTCAAAACTGAGCGGGGATGATTTCTAAAATTCCATATCGAATCCTTCTACAACTTTCACTCACAACTCGGGAGTTGATTCCTCACCGTTTAAGACCAGTTTTTTATCCTTCAGACGCAATTTTGAGCTGAACCGAGCAATTTTCATCTGGTATGCGAACTTCGAAAAATCATATCTCGCTCGATTTTTATCGAAACTATATTGGACCAGTGCCAAAAGTTCACAAATTTTGTTAGCTTCGATTGTCTCAGGAATACTCACTTGCAACTTTTGATCAGAAGACCCTCGTTCGAGGCATTTTCTCCAAAGAGGGCATTGAAAATTCTGCATGTGTCAGTCGCCTGAAACTGTGCTGAAACTTCAAAAATTCATATCGCCTTGACCGTTCATCCGATTTTGTCGAGATTTTGATTCACACATGAAAAATCATGTTCCAGACATTTTTCATATAGAGTCTGACTTCAAATTCTCGACGGATCAGGCTGTTTTGAATTAATTACGAAAATTATTCGGATAATCGCGATTTGGGCTTAATTGTGGATCCAAGGCACTCCAAAGCCTAATTTTTCACACTATAAATATATTTTATCACTCACAAAATAGGAGGAGAGAATCATTTGTTAAATTTCACATTCCAAACTCACTTTTTCTCTCTCTCTTTTTTCTCTCAACTCTCAAGTCACAAATTGAAGAAAAAAGATCAAGAGAAGATTCTTCCTTCTCCTCCAAGCTCCACCACACCAGAATTCTCTCCTCCTCCTTGCAAGGCCAACTCCGGCGAAGATCTCTCCTTCTCCAATTTTCCAAGCATCAATTCTTCAAATTCTCCATTAAAGTTTCATCTAAGTAAGTGATTCTTCACATAATCACTTATTTTAAGTGATTTTTCAAAAGTGATTTTTCTTGAGATTGATTTGTGAAATTTCTTGCATATACTTTGTTGAACTCATATCTTAATTAATTGCTTGCAACTTCTTGGAATTAGGCTTGATTTTCGAACGTTATAGTGTCGAGGTTTGGACTTAGACACTATTTCTTGTTAAGGTGTTGAGTTCTTTGCTAACTAATTGAATTAGGGGATTTATGTTGAAGTTCAAGATGTAGATTAAGATTACTTTCTTAATTAGGATCTAGAATTGACATACATTAGATTCTTGAATCTTAACTAGTTTCTATTTTTTTGATGTAGAAATTGATTAGAATTTAGTGTTAGTTTAGGTAGAATCTAATGCTAACATGGATTTAGGTTTTGTACATGAACTAACGTTGGAGTAGTTTATGCCTAATTCTTTGATTGTGATCAATTCTTAACATCATTACAAAATACATTGGAAACAAATTTGTTTGAGTTTGGTGGAAAATAACATGACACTTGAAAATTGATAAAGTTGGACATAATATTTGTTTTTGCTCTAACTTTTGGTTCTTGATGAGTTTTTTCGACTTTTCTTAATGTAAACCATGTTTCTCGAGCCATCAGAAGCTCTTAGCGTGAACACTTTCTTGATTTGGACATGTTTTGGTCAAATCTGGGAGCTGCTGATCTTTGTGCGAAAATCGTATTTTTAAATGAGATTTGACCGAACCGTCCGCATTTTTGACCGTACGCGTGTGCATAGCTTCCGATATTTTTGATAAATCATTTTGATTGTTTTTTAGCTTGTTCCTTGTGTTTTAGTTCACTTTTCCAATTTATCCATAATGGTGATTTTTGGACTCGATATGTGTCGAGGTATAACTTTTCATGCACATTTTCACGTGTTTATGATACATTCTTGTTTGTATGAAATCAGAGCATCATGATACATTGCACTCTTGATTTCACTTGGCTTTAATCCATGTATTGCATCACACTTAGGTGTAGTACACATTGAGCATGTATTGATTACATATTGTATGTCATTCATTTGCATTTTTACTCATGAAACATCATTGAATATATGAATAAACATGCATTTCCATGCATATTTTTTGCATTCATTTTCCTCTAAACAACTTTGAATTTGTGCATTATTTTGCATATTAAATTGTAGTGAATTGTTTACTTCATGTACATGAATTAATATCCAACTCTTTCTTATTTCAAAACCAAAACAAATGAGAGTTGAGAATTAATAATTGACACATGAGTTTTCATTTTTATAAGCCTTTTTAGGCATTTTTATTCATCGAACCTCATTTTTCCTCAAAGGTCCAAGGTAGCAATACTTGTCCCCTATGTTTTGGCACATTCCGGAATCGATTTTGGAGGTTTCGGAACCAAATTTCAAGTGCAACGTGCCAAAACGAAGTTGCTGCCCCGTCACTTTAAGATCCAAAAAATGCGACTTCCACTCGGAATCAATTAAAACCGCTTACGTTTTTGAATCCGTTGATATTTTTACAAGAAACCATGCGATTCTTAATCGATTTCAAGAAGTTCAATTTTTCGCTCCGATTTCAGAAAACCGCCTTCCCATTCCGATTTTTGTGATTTTATTCCACTTCTTGCATGCTTATACTAGTTTATAATCATATTTGCAATCAGTTTTGCATTCCGATCATTACTTCTTATACTTGCTTTGTTAATCTTGACACTTTGTTTCATGTACGAGGCATTTCAGAATATTTTCAATTGAGCTATGGATTTCTAGCATCATTGTCGTGCGCTTGTACACCCATGTGTACATTCTATTTGTCTGCTTTTTCGGTCTAACTCTGTTTTGCAGGTGTTGTGCGCTTGTACACATATGTGTACATTCTATTTGGTTGCTTCTTGGTCTTACTCCATTTTTGCAGGTGTCGTGCGCTTGTACATCCACGTGTACATTCTATTTGTCTGCTTTTTCGGTCTAACTCCGTTCTTGCAGGTGTTTTGCGTTCGTACACACACGTGTACATCCTATTATCTGTTTCTTGGGTTTTACTCCCTTTTTACAGGTGCTTTACGTTTGTACACACACATGTGCATTCTTTTTATCTGCTTTTTCGGTCTAACTCCGTTCTTGTAGGTATCCTTGTATGGAATGTGTAAACATATGTTCCTTGGCTTGTGCGCATATGCGTACATTCTATTGTCTGCTTGCGTGGTTTTCTGGCAGGTACACTTGATCGGAATATGTATACACATGTTCCTTGCCTTGTGCGCATATGTGTATATTCTATTGTCTACTTCTGTGGTTTTCTTGCAGGTACACTTGATCGGAATATGTATACACATGTTCATTGGCTTGTGCGCATATGCATACATTCTATTGTTTGTTTGCTGGGATTTCTCCTCTCTTGCAGGTGCTATTGCTTCAGATATGCATGAGCGTGTATTCCGTCTATAATATTGATACCTTGAGCATTTCTTACCCGTTTACTCTTATTGCGTGGCTGAAGTACTTAAATTTTTCTGGAGTATTCTTAGCTTGCAGTGCTCTACGGATTTACTATCCGTTTGGTACTAGCTATCCCTTATTTATGGCATTCTTTACAGCTTTCTTATATATCATGAGAAGTATAGGTTTTACAACTTTCTATTGCCATGATTAGGATAGAAGCGTTGGGCTCAAAGTCGCTGTTTAAAGACCTTTAGCTAGGCATTCTGCAAATTATGTGCTAATTTTGTTTGACTTGTTTAAAATCCCCCACCATGCATAGGGAGGTAATTCTCAGTAAGTGTTTACATTTGTGCTTGCATAGGTCAAGAATGGTTAGGCAACCTGACATGGCACCACCAAGAAAAGTCCTACTTTTTATATTTCCTGCTATATGATGATGATATGATGGGCGCGGAAAGGGTCTGCAATCGACCCATGCACAATTCTAGTCCGTGTTAGCTCAGCACACGCGAACCATGTTTCTTCCTTTATCGAGTCAATAATAATAAAGTGACAAGAGTCCCCTATTCTGACTCTCCACGCTTTCCTGGGGTTCGCATTTATTGCTGAACTCACATCATTTGCTCTTCACACTTGACAATTTATGTAATGCGGTGATACCACTCACGGGAATCAGAATGTGTTGGTTCCTGGTTGCTTCCAGCCCTCGGTTTACTGTTGTAGGCTATGGGACATCCTCCTTTCCCTGCGCTTCTATGACATTTGTTTGTGCATTGCATTGCTTGTGTGCTTCTGCCAAAGCACTTGATTGCTTCATCCCTTTGCATCCCTTGGTTTTACAACTAAGACGGATATAAGATAGCTCTCCCTTAGGACCGCTCGGCTAGGATAACTCTCAAGCCTAGACATTAGGATATACATCCTTTGCATTTCAATATAGGTAGAGATTCCCTCATCCTTAACTATAGGTCCAATATTTGCATGACAACATTAGGGTTAGTACTAGTTAGTCTCCCTTTTGTTTTGCTTGTTTCTTTTTGCATCCTTGCATGTAATTAAAACTAAAACTTGCTTTCTTTTTCTTTTGAAAACAAAAACACTTAATAATGGTTTGAATTCCTTTCACAAAGGTAAAATCAACCAACCAAGACAAACTCTTTTTCACATTTGGGCGCATTTTTCTTTTGTATTTAAAACCTTTTCATAAGTAAAAAACACAAAACCCACCAAAATAAGTGAGCTGAACTACGATGCTCTGACTTTTCCATTGCACGGGGGAATACGTAGGCATCTTGTCATGGGGCTCGATCGAGCATAACTTGTAAAAACTTCCTTCTTTTCCCCGTGGTTTCTTTATTTTCCTTTTCATTTGCAGGTATTGTAGCGATTAAGTGATAGATAGATATAACACACCCTTTAGCTAGAAAATAGAAGTGGATACCATAGAGTACTACGGGCGTGTGGGGTGCTAATCCATTCCCCTTACGTAACAAACTCCCTTACCCAGATCTCTCGGTCGTAAGACCGTAATTTCTTCCCTCTCAGGTTTACTCGATGTTTTTCGTTCTCCTCCATGAGATAAAAAATATTCGATGGAGACTCCATTGGTACATCCTATCAGTCGGAAGTTTAGCCGGTGATTTCAGTACGGAGAGAACGGAGACAGAGCAATTTCTGTAACGGCGAGAACAGAGACAAAGCAGTTTTTGGAACGGCGAGAACGGCGGGATCGTGACTCAGTTAGGGTTGAATGACAGTGTGGAGGAAGAAGAAGATCCTTTTAGGCGAAAAGGGTTTTGTGTGAGAGACGAAGCAGAAGATCGTATGTAGAAGGGTTTTGTTTATTTTTAAAAAATTTAAAGGTCTTAGGCAACGTTTTTTGAGAAAGCACTTTCTAAGGGATCCCTTTAGCAGCGCTTTCATAAAGCGCTGTCTAATGGGGCCTCTAACAACGCTTTATGAAATATCTTTAAACAACGGTTTTTGAAAAGCGCTTTCTAAGGGGTCCCTTTAGCAGCGCTTTTACAAAGCGCTGTCTAAAGTGTGTCTTAGGCATCGCTTTTGCTTAAATTTTTTCAAAAATTTTCGTGTTTTTTTTATTTAGCTCTAGGCAGCGCTTTCAGGAAAAAGCGTTGTAGTGCGCTGTCTTGTTTCATTTTTGGTGTAGTGATAAACGTATAATTAGTTAAACTACATCAATTTAGAAAAAATATAAAAATGCGTACAAAGTCAAGTATATTGTACCGTATCAATGATGAAGTACTATGTAAGATCAGTACATGAATCCGTAGAAGAAGCTGTAGCAGCCGATTCAGGACCACAAATATATAACATTTCATCTGCCATATCAAGAATTTTAGGTTTCAACGAAATTTCCGGTATATACCGAAAATATGGAATTTCCGGTATTAATTGTATACCCGAAAATTTGAGAGATTTCAGGTACGTGAAATATTTTCTAGAAAATATACCGGTTTTTTAAATTTTCCGATAAAACGCACCAAAAATTTAGAAATATCTGGTAAATCGCACCAGGAATTTGTAAAAACTGGTAAATTGGTACCGAAAATTTGTGAAATACAAAGAATTTTCGGTATGCGCCAAAAAAGGGTACCGAAAATTTGGTCCATAGTACCTGAAATTTACTTTTCTTACAAATTTTACAACAATAATTTTTTTTCTTCAAAAAAGTTAAAATTTTGAGTAAATATGTTGAAGGGTATTTTCAGAATATCATAAATTGGGGTTAACAGGACAAATTCTCTAAGTTTTCATGAATTGTATGCATGTGGAACATAGTTGGACCCTTTTTGTCCTTTAACATAAAGAATTTTTCTTGCCACCCTCTAAGTTTAACCTGACACCCCCCGAATGCTATAAAAAGACAATTTTGCCCAACCAACTTTCATTCTCCAAATTTACGGTACACCGACATTTTGAAAAAAAAAATACGATACCGAAAATTTCACAAAAACAAGTAAGATTTACGGTAAATTTCCGATATTTTGTACCGGATATTTCATAATTTCCGGTATCACCTACCGTAAATTATGAAATATCCAGTATTTTCGCACCGAAAATTTTGAAATTCCCGATATTTTCATTTGATACTGATACCAGAAATTTTAAAATTTCTGGTACGCTTAAAATATCGGAAATTTTGAAATTTCTGGTATTTTCTATTTTTTTCAAAAATATTTGTGTTTATCATGATTTTTAATTTTGCTTGCAGTGAGGACTAGAGGCAAAGATGATTCTATTTCCAGCAGGACTACTGATCGAGCAGATACCATGGCTCGAGCAGCTGATGAGGCACATGCCTCAGAGGCGTAGGCCGAACGCCATCGTCTGGCCAGTTCTCACCGGAAACAGATGGCTGAGCAGGCCGTGTCGAGGTTTCGTGCACCTTGCCGATGGACTGCTAGAGCTTCTGTGACAGTGGAGGAGGTGTCATACCCTAAATTTGGCCTACCTGTTTTACTTTTATCTGTTTTAGGCTTTGCATATTCATTTGCATCATCCTCATTAAGTCATTTGCATATCATGAATTTTCATTGAATAAAGTAGTAGTTCAAAGCTTCAATGATCGTGCCAATTCGAATTTCACTTTTGGATTCGAGTTTCCTAGATCAATAAGATGGACGCTCCAATTCTTCTTTGTCCATTGAATTGTGAATTAGGGTGTGATTCGTCACTGTGGACTTCTTGTTTTAAATCATCATTTTTTCCTTTTTTTTATCTAAAAAAAATCATAAAAAATATATTTAGCATTATGTTATTTTATTTGTAATTTTTATTCAAAAATATGAAATTAATTAAAATCTCTATCGAGTTCCATTTAAATTTACATTTTTTGCATACTCTTAATTAAAAAATAATTCAATAACTTATTTTCATAGTTATAGTTTTTGTCTAGTCAACATGATCTTCTGTTAATTCTTGATTTTAATTGTAATTTTAATTCAAGTTGAAAAATCTTTTCAAGTCAAATTATTATTGAAATTAAAATTAATTTTAATATGTACATTTTTTATTTCATTTAATTCAAATTTTAAAGTCTTTTCTACATTTTACTTGTATTTTTATTTTTTGTCTTTCCTGACATTATTATTGTTATTATTAATATTAATATTATTATTATTATTATTATTATTATTATTATTATTATTATTATTATATTATTATTAGTATTAGTATTATTATTATTATTATTATTATTATTATTATTATTATTATTATTATTATTATTATTATTATTATTATTATTATTATTATTAGTCATTCACATTTCTTTTTTGCAAATTTACAAGTCATTATACATAATGTCAATCAATAAATCTTTTTCAAGTGAATGGCTTCACATATCACTTTGAGTTCATGTTTAAAACAAGGAAAAGAGGGAAACTAAAAGATACAAAATGATATTTTGCTGTCAAAATTCTGCTATGCTGCTAAGAAAGATTCCAAGGAAACTAGTCCAAGATATGCTACAAAACCCGTTCAAACAAGCTCTAAAAGTCTGCTATGCTGTCCAAATCAAGCAAGCTTTGTCCTTGTCCAAACCAGCCCAAGACCTGCTACTACTGTACTGTTCAAAACTGCACACAAACATCAAACAAAACAGGCCAAAATTTGCACTAAATTGGTATACACCAAAAGCTGTCCTAGAAAGTAATAAACCAGCATCCATTTTTGTTTAAAACTATCAAATCTTCCCTCCAAAATTCTCAACTCAATCTACTATAAAAACCCACCAGCAATAATCATAAGGGGAACCGAAAAAAATCTGAGTGATAGAGAGGTTTGACAAAGAAACTCAGAAGAAACACTTAGAAAAATTTCTAAGTAGAAGAGAGGTCCATCAAAAGGAGAAATTAACAAGAAGAAGATTGAACTTACCTTTGGATCTTCACCTCCAAGAACGGTCGTAGCCGGTATTCCTCAATTTCTATGCATTTTTCTATTAACACTACTGTCTGATCTTGTGAATAATCTTTTTTGCTTACACTTCAATACTCTTGAATGCTATGTATACTGCTGTGCTCCCTTTCCCTTTTGTTTATCCATGGAAATCACAACAAAAAAAAAAAAAAATAGAATAAACTCTATCATCAAATTTTAGAATAAAATTTAGCACAGTTTAAAATCTAAGATCTAAGAACCAGTTTATCAGAGAATTTTGGAATTAATTATTGACCTATCAAGGAAGATACAGCCGCTTCACCAACAATATTAGGGTTTTTCTTGTTTCAAATACTCTTCTCATTTTCAACGGGACCTCTACCCATGGCTAAAGCCCAACCCAACCGAATTCACCAAATGGTTCCTTCAATATTGGAAGAAAAAAATCAAAATTGTTTTAGTCATACTGCATATTTTAGTGAAAGTATAGATTAATTTTTTGTGATTTTTTTTTTAATAATCAAGAATTTCAAAAAAAATTCAAAAGTAACCAATATTTCATAAAAATTATAGAAATGGTCATTTTTCCAGCAAAAATTGAATTATGTCATGTGTTTCAAGTGATGACTACTCTCTTTTTACACACAAGTCGCCAATTCAAGTGACGATATGTTATTGGCCAGGGAGCAAGTCGCCACTCTCAATGACAACTTCTTTGAAAAACAAATGAATTAATGTAAATTTAAATATAAAGCATAAATGTAAAAGAATATATATTAGAAGAAAAACTTACGAAAGTGACAATATTCCTCATAGTTCTTCGGTGGATTCACCCATGGTAAGAAGAGACATGACTGAAATTATGAAAAGAAAAAATTTGCTTTGCACCGATGAAAAATATTTGTGGATGATGGGAAATGAAGTGAAAGTGCTTGTTAGTTATAGACTTTTTCCCAACACTTAATACCTGCTCCCTATTGATATGACCCTTACATGCATTGAAGGACTTATAAGGTGGCAGCAAGTCGCCACTCACTATAGCGACATAGTGCAAAATAAGAGTGTAGTCGCCACTCACCATGACGACTTGCTTCAGAACCATAATTGTTTCAAAGCAAGTTGCCATGGTGTTTACTGCACAAGCCATAGATACAAAAGCAAAAAACAAAGCAGAAATAGCAAATCCTGAGGGCAATTATTTAACCCCACCCAATGATGAACAAACTTCCACGTCAATGGATCAACGGCTAGACGCTATCTATGATCAAGAGCCATTAGGATTCAAAAGGATCCGTAATCAACGAAAAGCAAAATGTTGGCTCAAGACCCTTTGGAGGAAGTTAATATTGGGGATGGAGTCAAAAAGAGAGTAACGTACATTAGTGCGAAACTCAGTCCTAGTTTGAAACACAAGGTGGTCGAAATGCTTAAAACAAATAAAGATTGTTTCGCCTGGGACTACGACGAAATGCCTGGTTTAAAAAGGGAACTGGTGGAACATAGGCTTCCGATCAAGGATGGCAAGAAGCCCATCAAGCAGACGCCTAGAAGATTCGCACCAGCAATCCTTTCGAAGATAAAGGTAGAGATAGAAAGATTACTCCGTTGGAAATTTATTAGGACCACAAGGTACGTTGAATGGCTTGCTAATATCGTACCTGTTATTAAGAAAAATGGTTCTTTACGTATTTACATAGACTTTAGGGATTTAAATACTGCCACCCCAAAAGATGAATACTCTATGCCTATAGCAGAAATGTTAATTGATTCTGCAGCGGGCTATGAATACCTGAGTATGCTAGATGGTTATTCCGATATAATCGGATTTTCATTGTCGAGGATGATGTTCCCAAAATAGCTGATGCCCAGCGCTTTAGGCACCTATGAATGGGTAGTAATGCCTTTGGTTTAAAAATGTCAGGCAACATACCAAAGAGCGATGAACACTATTTTTCATGATTTCATCGAATTATTTATGCGATTTATATAGATGACATAGTGGTCAACTGCTTCGATGAGGATCATTTAAATCACCGAGCCAATCATTCGAGAGAATGAGGAAACATGGCTTGAAAATGAATCCTCTTAAGTGTGCTTTCTTTGCAGCAGTGGATTTCCTTGGCTTCGGTCCACAAGAAGGAATCGAAATCAACTTGAATAAAACAAAGGCCATTATGGAGACAAAGCCTCCTTCTACAAAGAAAGAGTTGCAATCACTCTTGGGTAAAATCAACTTTTGAGGAGATTTATATCTAATTTGAGTGGGCGAACCCAAGCTTTCTCCATTGTCACAGATAAATCAAGAGAATTTCGAATGGACGGAACAACATCAAGAGGCATTTGAAAAGATCAAGACTTACCCGATGCACCCTCCGATCCTAGCACCCCTTCTAAAGATAGGCCAATGCGATCAGATATCTCTCTAATGTAACTATAGGTAGTATGTTGGCTCAGAAAACGAAGATGGCGCCGAAAGAGCCATCTATTATATTAGTAGGTCTTAAATAAAGCAAAGACTAGGTATAATAGTATAGAAAACTATGTCTTTGCCTGTATTTCTGTACAAAACTCAAGTATTATATTAAACCCGTTGATGTTTATGTTTCGCCTCACTTTGATGTCATTAAACATATGTTGTCAAAACCAATCATGCATGAGGATTGGTAAATGGGCTTCGCCATCGAATATAATTTGGCCTTCAAGCCTTTACAGCTATAAAAGGACAGTTGTTTCAGATTTCATTGTTGACCACTCCGTGAATGAGAATTTCGATTAGACTATGTCGAGATCCACCATGGAAATTATATTTCGATGGATCAACACACAAAAGTGGAAGTGGTGTTGGAATATGTATTATTTCGCCTGAAGGAATTCCAACAAAGTTCAAGTACAAGTTGGAAGGCCCTCTGTGTTCGAACAATGAAGCCGAGTACAAAGCATTGATTGTTGGACTTGAAGCTTTGTTGGAATTAGGGGCAACCAGAGTCGAAATCAGAGGAGACTCAGAGTTAGTCATTAAACAAATAACTAAAGAATACAAGTGTATCAAAGAAAATTTGATCATGTATTTTGTTATTGCTAATAGATTAATCAAGAAATTTGAATATGTGGATTTAAAACACATTCCTAGAGTTGATAATCAGGAAGCAAATGACTTGGCTCAAATAGCTTCAGGATATAGGATATCAAAAGAAAAACTCCAATACCTAGTAGAAACAAGAGGTAGAATAATGGCTACAAAGTTATCGCCATTAGACTTAGAAAATTTGAAATTGGGTTATGCAGGCCAGGAGGAATTTGAAGTTTTAAGCATAGATGCCTTAGCAGATACGGATTGGCGGAATCCCATAGTAAATTATTTGAGAAACCCTTCAGTGAATACAGAGAGAAAATTCAAATATAGAGCATTATCCTATGTGTTAATAGGAAATGAGTTGTTTAAGAAAACCCCAGAGGGACTATTACTCAAATGTTTAGGGGAAAACGAAGCATATTTAGCCTTGTCCAGGTGCACAAGTGAGCATGCACATCAAGGTGTCACAAAATGAAATGGCTTTTGTTCGGATGTGGAATGTATTGGCCCACTATGCTCAAGGACCCATAGAATTTGCCAAAGGATGTGAGGAATGTCAAATTCATGTCGGTATTCAACATGCTCCAAAGTTTAATTACATTCGATTGTTAAGCCTTGGCCTTTAGAGGATGAGCATTAGATTTAATTGGTGAAATTCGACCAACATTATCTAAAGGACAGAAATATATTCTTGTGGGAATAAACTATTTCACAAAATGGGTCGAAGCAATTCCTTTAGTGAAGGTGGACCAAGAAGCTATTATAGAATTTATTCAGAAGCAAATTATTTACAAATTTGGGATACCAGAAAGTATCACAACAGATCAAGGTTCGCCAGGAAAAATGCAAGAGTTCGCACAAGAAATGAGATTCAAATTGTTTACGTCAACACCTTATTATGCCCAAGCAAATGGTCAAGTAGAAGCAGCCAATAAAGTCATAATAGGTTTGATAAAGAAGCATGTAGGTCGAAAACCAAAAAATTGGCATAAAACCCTAGACCAAGCTCTATGGGCATGTCGAACATCTCCTAAAGAGGCAACGAATACTACTCCGTTTCGACTAACATTTGGACATGACGCGGTGTTACCAGTTGAAATACATCTACAATCAATCAGAATCCAAAGACAAAACGAAATACCAGTTGACCAGTACTGGGAAATGATGATGAATGAGTTGGTAGATGTAGATGAAGATAGGCTACACGCTTTGGAAGTTATGAGAAGACAAAAAGAAAGAGTAGCTAGAGCATATAATAAAAGAGTTAAAAACAAGGTATTTTCAACTAATGATCTGGTATGGAAAGTTATTTTACCTATGGATAAAAAGAACAGATTACTAGGTAAATGGTCACCCCATTGGGAGGGACCTTTTCGTATTTTGAAAACTTTTTCGAATAATGCTTATGAAATAGAGGAATTAGCAGAAGATAGGAGAATCTTAAGAGTAAATGGGAAATACTTAAAGAAGTATAAACCATACCTGCAAGAGATTCGAATTACTTTAGAATAAATAGATACTAGGGTAAATAGAGCCAAGAGAGTATTATATAAATACCAAAATCAGACATGTTCGAATTACAGGAATACATAAAAAACTCTTTAACACTTCCAGGAAGTAAAAGGGGCATCTCGTTTCAACTTAGCAAGTTTGCTTTTACACAAGTTGATTCTACATTGATTCATGTTTTTGATGCCTTCGAGCTCTTTAATCTCTTGGTCTATCCCTTCAGCCACCTCCATTTGCTTAAGACTTTGTGAGACCAGATCTGTAAGCCCTTGATCATCAACAGACTTCATAGTTGTTTGCAAAGTTGTTTGCTCATTTTTTGCAGCCTCAATTTTCTGTTTGAGCTCCTCAATCTGAGATTCCCAGAATAAGATAGATCGATCCAGAATGTCATGCCTATCTTTGGCTTGATTTTTTGCAAGCTCTAAAGCCTCTGCTTTTTCAGTAAGCTTTGAAGTCTGATCATATGCTTTGGATAAAGCTTCTTGCTTGGTTCGAATTTTAGCTTCGATACCATGTGTCCTGATGTATGCAGTATTAACTTCATCAAGCAAGAGTTGCAGATCATAAATAATCTCAGCCACATCAGAAAGACAGATACTGAGGTCTATTCGCGACAACAAATCCTTCATTGAAAAATAGGCCCCAGGATTATCTCGTAAGATGGTGAAGAAATCGGCCCGAAAGATAGTCGTATTAACTTCCTGAAGAAGTTGGTCAAGAGAAGTAAGAGGCATATCCTCTTTCGATTGGTTCGAATCACCAGATTGAGTTTTGCTCGAGGAAGGACCCCGTTGAGCTAGCATCAACTTGAGGTACTTTAAGGGATTGCTCTTCTTCATCTCTTCCTTTTGTTCTTCAGATAAGGCTGGACGGGTTGGTTTGACAAAAACAGTTCCAACAGGAACAGGAACCTCTACTTCTACTTCCATCTCTTCATCAGCACCTTTGACTGGAATATCCTCATCTTCATCTGCTACTTCCATTCCCTCATCTTCGTTATCATCTGCAAAGTAGTGGCTCACAGTATTCGTGTCGCTCTCTTCTTCAGATTGATTTAGTAGAATGTACCTTTTTTGGAGAAGAGTCACTGGGAATATTGATGACAGAAGTTTCGACCCCTATGTTTGGTTCTTCAGCCTCAAGATTTTTTGCGAACGGAGGAGAAGTGGCCTGGTGATCTAAGACTTCACCAACGGAGGCGGTTGCTCACGATCTAAAGCCTCGATAGCCCCTGCTGTGGGTAGCCATGATGAGCCTTTGTTCAAAACATCTTCATTGGAGCCTTCGGGCTGAGGAGAAGTTGTAGGATTTTGATTTTGGATGTTAGGAAGATTAACAAGCGTATGAGTACTGCATAAAAAAAATCAGAATCAAGATGTAATGTTATATAACTTATGAAGGAAAAGCATCAAAGTAATATTTACCTTCTGCCCATCAGAAGTGACATTACTACCGATTTGTTCTAAGGTTATATTCTTCGAAGATGGAGGTTTCGAAGGACCTTTGGATTTGGGATGAGGAGCAGTTGCAGGAACTTCGCTGCTAGTGGGTTTGATGATTTGAGAAGCTCCACCAGATTGTGAGGTTTTTTTCTTCTTCTTTCTCTTAAGAGGCGAAACGTCTTCGTCCTCCTCCGCTCATCTTCCGTCGAGTCACATGCTTTCGCTTTGGGAGACTTGGGGGGCAAACCACTTGCCTAAAAAATATGACGAAGATGATTAATCTATTTAAAAGAAGTTTCGACAACAATAAAGAGGTAAGTAAGGTATTACCTTTTTCTTCTTCTTCTTCTTCTTCTTCTTCAAAATGTTATCTACTTCAGCAGGAAGGTTTTCAGTGGTGTTGTTTGTGGCCTTCGAAGTTGAGGTTAAGCCTACTTTAGGCAGAATTTTTTCCTTCTTCAAGGACTTTAAATCGACAAATGAAAAGAATGGTGAAACAGCTATAAAACAAAGTAAAATATATGAAGGAGCTTCGACGTATTTTTCGACCTTCAGATTCTCGAGATTTAATGTATATGGTCAAGTCGTAGCGAAGGTGCCCTTTGAAATTGTATAAATCATGTTTTGCCCATGTTACCCTCTCAAGGTGTTTTTACGCCATTTTCAGCATAAAAATCTCTAAAATATAACCACCTGGTATGGGGAAAAAGGCTAAAGCCAACTCAAGTAGGTAATTTGGAAATTTGGGTGGTTTATGTTTAAAAGCCCACCCATACCTATCTTCGTGTTTTACATAAGGAGGACATCGAATGTTGAAAGTTGTTTTTCAAATTTTTCTTTTAAAGTTTTTGCCGATCACAAAGCTCGATGTATGTCCATTGGATTATACACAATTTCAAAGTATTTTTGAAGGCTCAAATTTCTTTGACATGAGTGAGTCTACCTTTTGGACATTTTCCTACACAAGGAAAAAGTCGTTGTCAATTGTTGTTGATTTTGATGGTACCAAACATATTATTTGAATAATAGTTCGCCCACCAAGTATACAAATCTTTTGTCTTGTAGAAGGAGGGGTAAAGTAAACTAATGTAAAATCAAGAAAATCCTCATGTTATTTTTGTCCGCTTCGATCTCCTTGAAAGGGTAAGGTACCGCCAGTATATTTCTTTTCTTGTCGAAGAGGTTCAAGTAGGATTTGACATAAACCAAACTGTCGAGCCAATAAATCAATAAGCAAGGATATGTGCCCGACTTCCGTGGGTAATTTTGAAGTAATTAGCCCTGGGGTTAGAAAGGCACCCGATGTCTCTTATAGTTGTTTCCAAAATAGTCTCGCCCAAAGGCATGGTGAACCAAGATGGTCCACTTTCGAGTGACAAATGGAGCCATCAAGAATTGAAATTATGTCTCTTTGAAAAATCATCATGTAATCGGACAATTGTTTTGAAATTCTCTTTCATCATTGGGAGTGAGTTTCGAACTGTTCCTTCATGCTACGATTCGCAACATCGTGGTGTTCTTCATTAATTATCCTAAGTTGACAAAGACGGTTCGAAAGTGGCGCTCACCAGAGTTGCAATAACCAAAAGGGCCAAAGAAGAAGATTGGTGCCACCAGGTTTTCGCTTCAACACGGTAGCACATATGCTCATACAAGCCGGACAACAAAGTAGTCACGATGCGCACTCTTCGACCGTGATGTAGCTGATTCGCCAAGGTGATGAATCTACTTGCCACTTGTAGTGACTTATTGCAGAAAATGTATTTCGATAACCACAGCGCCAGGAATGCTATATGCTCAACCTCTCAAACTTCCTCTTCGGCTGAATGGTAAAAGGCAATGTATTTGGAGAAGCTAGCATGTTTAAGGTCAAAATCAATGAGGTTTTCCGCGTCCTCATTGGGGTCGAAAGTCTCTCCAGTAGGAGAGAGCCAAGTAATGGCCGCTATATCAAAGAAAGTGGGTGTCACCATCCCACAAGGAAGATGGAAAGTATTGTAGGTACTATCCCAGAAGTATAGAGAGGCTAATAGGAAAGGGTGGCTATAGCTAAAACCTAATTTTGACATTCGAATCAGGTTAAGGATACCTAATTTTTCCCATTCCTGAGATTTCTTATTCTCAATCTTAGTAAGCCAAGTTTGATACAATTGATCAGATGTAGGGCAAGAACGGAAGGGTTTGAAGTTTACAGTAACATAATCCATGTTAAAGGGGTCTCTTTTAAGTGTTGTTGTTATACCCTCACTAGTTTCTTCTAGGGTTTTGGGTAACTTAGCAGCAGACTCATTATCCTTAGGTTTTAGTGGTACGGACTTGTTAATAATGGGTTTTGTTTGAAAGTAGGCGGGAAAGAATCCCTTCGTTTTCTCTAAACGCTCTGTGGATATCAGAGGCCCCATAACTCCTAGGTTTTTATCAGAGACAGTGGTAGGAATTATTACTTGAGAAGCGTAGATAGCTTTTTGCTCCAGGGTAAGTTTGGGAGTTGAAATAAACTCTTGGTTGTCCAGATTGATGATCTTGCTCGCCGGTTTAACGGTGGAATCAGCGATTTGTTTAGACTTCCCAGATTTCTTGGAGAAGGAGGCTGACATTGTTGAAGAAGACATGGTTAAAGATGAAAAGTTTTTTTTTGATAGTGAGAATCTGCTTTGTCTAAAGAACTGAGAGTGTAAAATTTGGGTTGTTTGAAAAATGAGAGAGATTTGGAAAAGTTCAGAATGAGGAAGATGAAGTGTTTTTATAACTTCTCCAACGGTTAGGAAAGTTTTGACCTTTGGGAAGTAATGGGACACGTGTAATTATTTTATTGAAAAGGAGAAAAGGTGAATTTTTCAACTTCCTAGGAAGTGACGTGTTGTTACTTGGGAAATGATGTGTTGTCACTAATTATTATCATTAAACTGCTATGATGGCACGTTTAGGTGTGCTGATTGGACATGTGCAAAAGTTTTATACCTACTCTCACATCATGTGCAGTGAGATCATCATTACTATATCGAAATTGATGGATATTCAATAACAAGTATTTCTTTATATCCATCGAAATAAATGTTCTTGAGGGGCAATTTGTTAGTGGCAATTTCAAAAGGTAAATTGATGTAAGTGAATAAAATATTTCACATCCACCTGGAAAAGAAGTCAATATTAATTATTGGTGGGTAAATATAAGATCTTTTTGTTCTGGAAAAAGGAGGTCTTCGATTGCCAATGATAGGTGACATTTCGATTAGAAATCCTTAGTGTTTAAAATATGAGGAAATTCCTTTGGTAAGGCCAAGATTGAACGGTCCAAATAAAGGATTAAATCGAAATTCAAATGATTTGAGAATTCAAATTTCAAATGAGAACTGAAGATTCGAATTTTGAATAAGAGCGCCATTTTGAAGGACGCGTGGAGATTAGCGAACGAAGGAGGTTTGCATGTCTTAGACGTGGCGCAATGTTACAGTAGGACCGTTAGGGTCAGAGCACTATAAATAGGTATTTTCTATTAGATTTTTGATGTGTTCGTTTTATGTACTTAAAATTCTCAAACACTCAAACTACCGTAACTGAAGGGAAACAAGTCAAGGAGATATCATGTACGTTATGAACATCATAGTCTTTTATAATTTAAATACAAGTTCGTTTACATTTATTTCCAGTTTATTACACTTTTACTTTTAAAGCCTTTTCGATTCCCTTTCATTGTCTTTATTTTATTTGCCTTTAAACACTTATTTCTCTAGAAACTTATTCGCCTTTAAACTTTTACTTTACTTCCCAGAAACTTTTACCTTTTAAAAGAATCTTTATATTCAATTATTAATAGTCAAGTTTGAATTCAAAGTCTTTATTTACACAGCCAATATATTTCCATAATCAATTCTAGAAAGTCCTTTAAAGAATTACTCGATATCATGGGTTTGAACATAAGAATCTATTATGACACATGTGTCCTAGGATCAATCTAGTCGATCCCGTAAGTAACCAATAGTAATTAGTAAAATTGAAGATTAGCGGTTGTTTACTTAGAAATCACCGTAAACAATTGGGACACGGTGGACAAAGGTCATATTAGAAATTGTTTATTAAAAATGTGTGAAAATTGTAGATTCTAAACACATGTTGGTATATGAACCTTCGAAGTGGTAAAATAAAAGACAATAATCTATATATACCCAGAAGACAACGTACCAAAACGATGACTAATACAACCAACCAAGACAGGGGACAAAATCCCCACAAGGGCTTCAACAATCGCTTCAAGTTCGATTGATGCCTCCAGTTATCCCCGTGTAGTTCGAATACCATCCCGCTTAGTACATTAGAAGTACCATCGGGGCAAACTATTCCACACTCGGGGAGTCAATTGTATTCAACTCCTACTAGGCCTCCAGGTTTCGAACCCTTTAGGCCCAGAAATCCTCCATATGGGATGCCAACTTGCTCATGGCGTGATTGCACAATGCATCCACTTCGTCCCCGGCCCAAGGGTCCGTTCAGAATGAACCATTTGGGTACAAACTCCCAAAACTTAGGAAATTACACCCAGTTGCCTACCGTTACAACTAACAATCAAGCAGCGCTTAGGCAACAGATGGATGATAGTAACCATGACATGGTATGAGTCTTAGCCCGTGAAATGAATGCTATATTTGGTCCCTTAATTCAGAACATAAATAGAACAAACCAAGAAAATGCATCCGATGTCTAGGATAGCGATTTCTTTGTGCCCCGATGCGCCTATGAGACGTAGGCAAAATCTAGTGGTGATTCGAAATGAAGAACCTACAATCGAACAGGTTCGACCCCCTAATTGAGTGATCGAAGAGAGAAACGTAGGGGCAAGATTAAGGCAACAGACGCTCAGAAAATCGATCGAACACCTAGACCAATAGTGGTTGTTAACAGAGACCAAAATGCGCATTTAAGTTGTCCATGTGGTTAGAATGACAATTTAGTGGCAGAAAATAATCTAACCACTATGATAGAGAGAATAATGGCCCAAAACGGTTTAAATTCAGGATTCAGAAGGCCAAATTACACTTCTCCTATTGTAGGTTAAGTCTTGCAAACAGAGTTACCCAGGGGCTTTAAAGTCCCTAAATTCACGAAATTTGCTGGCGATACGAGTGAATCAACAGTAGAACACATAGCAAGATATTTAACCGAAGCAGGAGATATATCCAATAATGAAAATCTTAGGATAAAATATTTTCCAAGTTCTCTAACAAAGAACGCTTTTACTTGGTTCACTACCCTACCCCCTAGATCTATGGATACTTGGCCCTATTTGAAAAGACTCTTTCATGAGCAATTCTACATGGGTCAATCTAAAATTAGTCTGAAGGAATTAGCAAGCATTAAAAGAAAATTCACAGAACCCATAGATGACTATTTGAATAGGTTCCGATTGTTAAAATCTAGATGTTTCACAGTAGTGCCCGAACACGAGTTGGTCAAAATGGCTGCTGGAGGCCTGGATTACTCAATTCGAAAGAAACTGGATACACAGTACCTCAGGGACATGGCCTAATTAGCAGATAGAGTTCGACAAGTCGAAAGGTTAAAAGCTGAAAAGGCTAGGGCTAGTAAAAATCATAAGAAGGAACGAATAACTTATATAGAAGCAGAAGGGGAAAATATAGATGATTTTCAAGATTCATATGATTTCGACCAGTTCGAAATAGATCTTGCAAAATTAAAAGAAGCACCCCCTTACGCTTGCAAAGTTCTGCTTCCTTCCAATGGAAAAGACACTGTCGAAAATGAGAAGAATGAGAAATTCCCAAAGAAAATATATACTTTCGATATAACTAAATGTGATGAAATCTTTGACCTACTTGTTAAGGATGGCCAGTTAATAGTTCCTCCCAACCTTAAGATTCCTCCTTTGGAACAAAGGAAGAAGAGGGGTTTTTGTAAATATCACAACTTTTAGGCCACAAAACCTCACGTTTTTTTCGTGGATTTGATACGTAATGCAATCAAGGATGGCAAAGCAAAGTTTTCGACAAAGGAAAACCCCATGAAAGTGGATACGCATCCGCTGTCGATGACGGAAACCAATTATGCTGAGCCTTTGGATATCAATGTGGTCGAAGTTGCTGAGAACAAGGCTCAAACGAAGGTGGAGTTCGAAGAAGATGGGGGCTTCGTTTTGGTTAAGAGCAAGAGGGAGGTTACCGATGGCCTTCCAAAAGTGCTCAAAGCGGTTACTAAGGGAGGCGATAAAGCATCAAGGCCAAGGTGTTGTTGACAAGAATTTGACCGAGGCTACCAAGGTCCTGTGGTGAAATTCGAAGGGTCGAATTGCGATGACCAAATGCCGGGAGGAACATGGTGGATTTCGAGCAGCCCCACCGAGATGGAAGAAGTGGAGCGATGTTTGAGAAAGAAAGAGAACAAAGAAGAGAAAGCTCGTCAAGAAAGATGCGAGCTAATACTGCTTCATTGTCACAAGAAGAATCAGACAAGTTGTCGTGCCCAAGGTGCATCATCATTTGTAATCCTGCATTGTCAATTCGAGAGGCCCAAAGGAGTGAACAGGGGTCAATTGGAGGCAAGACAATCAATTGTACAAAGTCTACCCAAGGGTCATGAGAGTCTCTGAGTTCATAGTTCCCACAAGATTGGTACAGAATGTCCGACGGTCCCATGCGCAGCAGATTATGATAAGGAAATGTCCGGCTCGAAAGAGTCCCATTCGCTTCAGGTTGGGGGCGCCAAGGTGGAATGGCTTCAAATCACACCGAGGTCGGCGTAACCATGAGAAGGCCGATAGTCCCTATCCTAGGGAGCGAAGAGAGTCTTTCAAATTACTTGCGAGATTCCTACCGATAGGTGGCGCAAGTGAAAGTCGACAAGGAAAGAGTAAATGGCGGCTACGATCAAGGTGGAAGGACCGCAATGGCGACGGAGATGCTTAATTCGAATAAGAGAGGAAATCGATCGAAAATTACAAGGAAAACCCAATGTCGCGCCTCAATGGCGCAGACACCAACGAAATAAGAAGGTAAAAGGAGTCAAGCCTATGGAGATTGGAGAGTCTAGCACTAACAACCCAAAGTCGTTGACTCACTGGGGCAAACCCCTAGTGTCCAGGAAGTTATTCTCACCAAAGAAGGAAATTGAAGAAAATAAAGCACAAAAGGAGATTGCAAACGAAGAAGATTTAATGACGATTTCGAGTCGAAGGGAGTCTTTCTTTAATGCTAATCAGAATGTTGTGTCAAGATACCTTGTGAATTTGAACATAATACAAAGGTGTGTGTTGGAGAAGAAACTGACGAAGAGGAGATGGCCAAACATAGGCCAGTGTGTTACTACGTAATGAATAACGGAGCAGTTGAAGAGCAGAATGCCTTCTTCGAAAGACATTAAGGAATGAAGAATCACCTGAAACCCTTGTTCATTAGGGCTAAAGTAGAGCAACACGGGGTGAACAAAGTACTAGTTGACGGAGGAGCTGCTGTCAATTTAATGCCCAGATTCATGCTGAAAAGAATAGGGATGCAAGATTCAGACGTTCGACCTCATAACATGGTGCTCTCCAATTATGAAGGTAAAGTTGGTAAGACATTGGGGTGATACAGTGAATCTAACAGCTTGATTCCCTTACTGCATCAACCATGTTCATGGTCATAGCTGCAAAGGCCAATTATAATTTGCTACTTGGCAGAGAATGAATCCACGAAATTGGGGCCGTGTCTTCTTCAATGCATCAAAGATTGGTATTATGGAGAGATGATGGAATAGTTGAAAATATAGAAGCTGATCAGAGTTATTATATGACATAGATTAATCATGTTGACAAGAGAAACTTCGACCGCAACATGGCCAACATAGGGCCATGCAACCCACCTGAGGAATACTTCGAACCAAATGAAAATGCCTACTATTCTCTAACACTTCGTCCCAATGGTTTTCAATGGGATAGAGAACTGATGTGGGATGGACAGGAAGTTGAGGAAGAGGGTGAGACTTCGACGATTCGGCCAACTGGCTGGGGGAAAGAAGCTTATTATGACTGAATCCAATTACTATCAGAGGATTTCGGCCTATCTGGCTGAGAATAAGAGAAAGACGGCTCTCGAAGCCGAAATACAAAACATGGCTGCACAAGCCATAGATACAAAAGCAAAAAACAAAGCAGAAATAACAAATCCTGAGGGCAATTATTTAACCCCACCTAATGATGGACAAACTTCCACGCCAATGGATCAACGGCTAGACGCTATCTATAATCAAGAGCCATTAGGATTCGAAAAAGATCCAGAATCAACGAGTGCTAAAATGTTGGCTCAAGACCCTTTGGAGGAAGTTAATATTGGGGATGGAGTCGAAAAGAGAGTAACGTACATTAGTGCAAAACTCATCCCCTTTGAAACACAAGGTGGTCGAAATGCTTAAAGCAATAAAGATTGTTTCACCGACTACGATTTAAATGCCCGGTTTAAAAAGGGAACTGGTGGAACATAGGCTTCCGATCAAGGATGGCAAGAAGCCCATCAAGTAGACGCCTAGAAGATTCGCACCAGCAATCCTTTCGAAGATAAAGGCAGAGATAGAAAGATTACTCCGTTGCAAGTTTATCAGGACCACAAGGTACGTTGAATGGCTTGCTAATATCGTACCTGTTATTAAGAAAAATGGTTCTTTACGTATTTGCATAGACTTTAGGGATTTAAATATTGCCACCCCAAAAGATGAATACTCTATGCCTATAGCAGAAATGTTAATTGATTCTGCAGCGAGCTATGACTACCTGAGTATGCTAGAGGGTTATTCTGGATATAATCAGATTTTCATTGCTGAGGATGATGTTCCCAAAATAGCTTTTTGATGCCCAGGCGCTTTAGGCACCTATGAATGGGTAGTAATGCCCTTCTCGTAAACAACCGCTAGTCTTCCAATTTTTACTAATTACTATTGGTTACTTACAGGATCGACTAGATTGATCCTAGGACACATGTGTCATAATAGATTCTTATGTTCAAACCCATGATATCGAGTAATTCTTTAAAGGACTTTCTAGAATTGATTATGGAAATATACTGAATGTGTAAATAAAGACTTTGAATTCAAACTTGACTATTAATAATTGAATATAAAGATTCTTTTAAAAGGTAAAAGTTTCTGGGAAGTAAAGTAAAAGTTTAAAGGCGAATAAGTTTCTAGAGAAATAAGTGTTTAAAGGCAAATAAAATAAAGACAATGAAAGGGAATCGAAAAGGCTTTAAAAGTAAAAGTGTAATAAACTGGAAATAAATGTAAACGAACTTGTATTTAAATTATAAAAGACCATGATGTTCACAACGTACATGATATCTCCATGACTCGTTTCCCTTCAGTTACGGTAGTTTGAGTGTTTGAGAATTTTAAGTACGTAAAACAAACACACCAAAAATCTAATAGAAAACACCTATTTATAGTGCTCAATTCTAACGATCCCATCTGAATATTGCGCCACGCCTAAGACATATAAACCTCCTCCGCTCGCTAATCTCCACGCCTTCAAAATGGCACTTTATTCAAAATTCAATCTTCGCTCATTTGAAATTAGAATTCTCAAATCATTTGAATTTCGATTTAATCCTTTATTTGGACTGCTCCAATGTCGACGCACTTACCAAAGGAATTTCATATTTTAAACACTAAGGATTTCTAATCGAAATGTCACCTATCATTGGCAATCAAGACCTCCTTTTTCGTAACAAAAGATCTTATATTTACCCACCAATAATTAATATTGACTTCTTTTCCGTGGATGTGAAATATTTTATTCACTGCCATTTACCTTTTCGAAATTGCCACCAACAAACCGCCTCAAGAACATTTATTTCGATGGATATAAAGAAATACTTGTTCTTGAATATCCCATGCAATTTCGATACAAGAATGATGATCACACCGCACATGACGCCGTAGTAGGTATATAACTTTCGCACATGTCCAATCAGACACCTAAACGTGCCATCATAGCGCTTAATGATAATAATTAGTGACAACACATCATTTCCAAGTAACAACACGTCACTTCCTAGGAAGTTGAAAATTCACCTTTTCTCCTTTTCAATAAAATAATTACACGTGTCCCATTACTTCCCAAAGGTCAAAACTTTCCTAACTGCTGGAGAAGCTATAAAACACTTCATCTTCCTCATTCGAACTTTTCCAAATCTCTCTCGCCAAAACCCGATTTTAAACTCTCAGTTCTTTAGACAAACCAGATTCTCACTATCAAAAAAAAACTTTTCATCTTTAACCATGTCTTCTTCAACAATGCCAGCCTCCATCTCCAAGAAATTTGGGAAGTCCAAACAAATCGCTGATTCCACCGTTAAACCGGCGAGCAAGATCATCAATCTGGACAACCAAGAGTTTATTTCAACTCCCAAACTTACCCCGGAGCAAAAAGCTATCTACGCTTCTCAGGTAATAATTCCTACCACTGTCTCTGACAAAACCCTAGGAGTTATGGGGCCTCTGATATCCACAGAGCGTTTAGAGAAAACGAAGGGATTCTTTCCCGCCTACTTTCAAACAAAACCCATTATTAACAAGTCCGTACCACTAAAACCTAAGGATAATGAGTCTGCTAAGTTACCCAAAACCCTAGAAGAAACTAGTGAAGGTATAACAACAACACTTAAAAGAGACCCTTTAACATGGATTATGTTATCAGTAAACTTCAAACCCTTCCGTTTGTTTCTACATCCGATCAATCGATCAAACTTGGCTTACTAAGATTGAGAATAAGAAATCTCGTGAATGGGAAAACTTAGGTATCCTTAACCCGATTCGAATGTCAAAATTAGGTTTTAGCTATAGCCACCCTTTCCTATTAGCCTCTATACTTTTGGGATAGTACCTACAATACTTTCCATCTTCCTTGTGGGATGGTGACACCCTTCTTTGATATAGCGGCCATTACTGGGCTCTCTCCTACTGGAGAGACGTTCGACCCCAATGAGGACGCGGAAAACCTCATTGATTTCGACCTTAAACATGCTAGCTTTTCCAAATACATTGCCTTTTACCATTCAGCCGAAGAGGAAGTTTCAGAGGTTGAGCATATAGCATTCCGGCGCCGTGGTTATCGAAATACATTTTCGCAAAGAAGTCACTACAAGTGGCAAGTAGATTCATCACCTTGGCGAATCGCCACATCACGGTCAAGAGTCTCGATCAAAATCGTTGTCCAGCAGATGAGCATATGTCGTTGAAACTAAAAACCTACAAAGTTGACACCAATCTTCTTCTTGCTGGCCCTTTTTGGTTATTGCAACTCTGGCTGAACGCCACTTTCGAACCATCTTTGTCAACTTCTGGGATAATTAATGAAGAACACCCTGATGTTGCGAATCGTAGCATTGAGGGAACCAGATTGCTGAAACTCACTCCCAATGATGAAAGAGAGAATTTCAAAACAAGCTTTGTCCAGTACATGATGATTTTTTCAAAGAGACATAATTTCGATTCTTCGATGGCTCCATTTGTCACTCGAAACTATGGACCATCTTGGTTCACCATGCCTTTGAGTGTGCTATTTTGGAAAAACTATAAGAGACATCCGAGTGCCTTTCAAACCCCCAGGCTAATTACTTCAAGAATTACCCCGCCAAGTCGCACATATCCTTGCTTATCAGCCCAATTTCGTGGCTCGACAGTTTGGTTTATGTCAAATCCTACCTGAACCTCTTTTTGACAAGAAAAGAGAAATATGCCTGGCAGGGGTACCTTACCCTTTCAAGGAGATCGAAGTCAGACAAAAACAACATGAGGATTTTGCTGATTTTACATTAGTTTACTTTACCCCCTCCTTCTACAAGACAAAAGATTTTTATACTTGGTGGACGAACTATTATTCAAATAATATGTTTGGTACCACCGAAATCCAACAACAATTGACAACAGCTTTTTCCCTTGTGCAGGAAAACGTCAAAAAAGGTAGACTCACTCATGTCAAAGAAATTTGAGCCTTCCGAAAATACTTTGAAATTGTGTATAATCCAATGGACATACATCGAACTGTTTATGATGCAGCAAAAACTTTAAAAGAAAAATTTGAAAAACAACTTTCAACAGTTTGATGTCCTCCTTATGTAAAACCTGAAGATAGGTATGGGTGGGCTTTTAAACATAAACCACCCAAATTTCCAAATTTACCTACTTCAGAGCTGGCTTTGGCCTTTTTCCCCATACCCTGGGTGGTTATATTTTAGAGACATTTTTTGCAACTGCGAAAATGACGCCAAAAAACCTGCCCAGAGGGTAACATGGGCAAAACATGATTTATACAATTTCAAAGGGCACCTTCGCTACGACTTGTCAGCCATGTCTGTTAAATCTTGAGAATGCGAAGGTGCGAAATTGTAAGTACGTCGAAGCTCCTTCATATATTTTTACTTTGTTTTATCTGAACTGTTTCACCATTCTTTTCAGCTGTCGATTTAAAGTCCTTGAAGAAGGAAAAGATTGTGCCTAAAGTAGGCTTAACCTCAACTTCGAAGGCCACAAACAACACCACTGAAAACCTTCCTGCTGAAGTAGATAACATTTTGAAGAAGAAGAAGAAAAAGGTAATACCTTACTTACCTCTTTATTGTTGT